>ML677335.1:18457362-18962704 GCA_007922305.1 Dermatemys mawii | reverse complement strand
CCGACGAAGTGGGTATTAACCCACGAAAGCTTATGCTCTAAAATTTTAGTTAGTCTTTAAGGTGCCGCAGGACTCTGTCACTACTGTGATGGCTGTGTCTTAACAACAGAAAAATATAGCAAGTTACGTTGGTTTAAAATGAAAACTCAGAGTTTGCAAAATAATGCAGAATACAGCAGAAGTCCAGAGAGAACTTAAATGTACAAGATGAACACTTATTTTTCTCTTCATCTGATTAGCTATCTCCTGCAAATATTTTCTGGAGTTTGCTGAGTTTATTTTAATGACACAATGACAATAATCCTCACGCAAATTGTCCCAGCAGAAGTCCCTGCACCTGCTAGTTTGGACAGAGTGAATGTGCAGTGACTTCACAAAGGGAAAAGTGGGAGGAGATTGGACTTTTTCAGACTCTGCTAAAATCTTGATTTGTTCAAGTAATGTGCTCAGAAGTGATTTTTCAGTTGCTTTTCATTGTTTGCCCTATATCTCAAATACATGCATTTCTTATATAAAATTATGTGTACTCAATTTCAAACATCAGCCATTTTAATGCTTAAAAGGTTCAAGTTTTGGGGGACTTTTTAAGTGTATATTTTACTCTTCTGAACACTCCAAAATCTGAAAGGATAAATTAAAATAAAATGAAATAAAATAAAATAAAGTAAATGAATTCATCTTTGTTCAAAGACAAAACATAGTAATATCAATACAAAAGATTTGTGACTTGGTAGGCATAAGTATATGAAAAAGGGAATTATAATGCAAAATGTTTTGAAGTCCCAACTATAAGTGGACATTCCCAGCAATCACTGTATTTATATGAGTATATGTATAGATATTTACAGTACAAGACACAAAAATATATTAATCAAGATCTCAAACAATGATCTCCATAAAAGTAGTGATCATTGTGTTCATCTCAAGCCTGACATCATCTCCCCATCAAAAAGGTAAAACTTAAAGTTCATAAGAAGGCAATTTTATTCCTCCCAAGTAAGAAATAGATTACCCCCCTCTCCCACAAGTGTGTTAGTCAATAAATCTTTCATCAAATGGCTTTTAAGATCAACCTAGAAGAACCATCAGCATAATTTACACATAGGTCATTACAATATGATCCTTGGACCCAGCCTGTCTGTCCTAAGGTTTCCTATAGTGCCCATCATTGTAATATTTAAGTACCTCTCTCCACAAAAGGCCCAGTTTACTTTAGGCCTGGATGTTGCACACATTTACATAGGAAATATTTTATACTCAGTGGTCTGGATATTGTGAAATATAGACTAGCTCCTCTGCGATGCTCAACCCACTCCACAGGGGTATATGGTGCTGAACTCCTCATAGGAACAGCTTAGCACTTTGCAGGATGGAGTCCATTTTTGTGCTAAAAATGTACTGTAGTATATTTTGGAAGAGTAATGATATTTTAGTATGAGATTCCACTAAAGCACTCCTGGTGAAATGCACCCCTGTGCAGAGTGCTAGCATATAGCCTATGATGCAAATGTGAATTCCATCCTCATTGATTAAATCTTTTCTAAGAAGTAGTTGGATTTTTGCAAGATTAATTAATTTGCAAACTGATACACTCAGAAAGGGTAAGGTTCTACTGTGTTATCTAGAGAATTAGTAGCAAGCTGCACCACAGTTTGACAGTAACTATTTTACTGAGCCCTATATTAGCTGTTTGTTATCTCTGGACCGAACCTGCAAGTCCTTAGTCAGGGAAAACTCCAAATGAAACCTAATGAGGTGAAATAAAATAGGTTATAAAAAGACGTATACAATACTTTGGCTCATTATGTCTAAGCACATCTGAGATTCTCAGTGTGTATGCATTACAGCACCGGCGGCCCCCCCCCCCCGAGGGAAAGTAAAAGTTGGCACAATTTATTTCGTACATTAAAAGAGAAATAAAATGCGACCTCACATTGAACTTCCTTTAACCTTACTCTTTTCTTTTCTTGGGGGAAAAGAGAGGGCTGCAAAGCTAAGATGGAGGCTGGGACTAGGCACAGTGATCAACAGACTTTTACTAAGACCAGAGTATAAGGTCCGGATTTCTACTCTTGATAAATGTTATAGCAGCTACCACTGTGATTCCAAGTTTTCAAAAGGATTTCCATTATAATCCCCCTTTGCACACATTAATACCTTATAGTTAATGGGAGGTTTTCTGAGTAATGACAGCAGCATGAGGCCAGGTGAAGGACAATTCCATTTTCCTTTCATTAGGAAGACTTTAAGCCTGTTTTTTTTCCCCCTAGGTTTGAACACCCACTCTAGTGTGTATGGGAGGTACAGGGAGCAGCCTTCACTCCTTTAGACCATCTGCATGGTTAAACTTAAACCCCCCCAAAAAAACCCTTGTTTTTCTCCAGCTGGATTCTTTTTACATTTGCATTTATATGCAGAACATTTTAAAAAGATGAAAAATAGATTTTATGTTTAAAATTCAATGTAGCACGTCAGCTGCTTAGTGTTAGGGCCAAAACATGTTGAAAGTCAAATAAGGGGAACAAAACTACAAGGCTAGTTTTGAAGCTATTAGCTTCACACACTGCAGCCAACTGCTCTGCTAATAAGCCACAGGTTTGCACCACATGCACAGGTGATGGTAATGTGGTTGTGATGACAGTTCTGAATATATAATCCATTTATAGCAAGATGTGTTTTTTTAATATGTTTAAATGTGTTATGTTACTGGCAGTTTAAGAAATATTTAAAGTCACCCTGACAGGGCTCCAAATGTAACCAATTTTCAAAATACTCTGGTTTCTGTTATGTATATTCATCTGAAACAATTTATTAACTCTTCAGAATAGCAGCTGCAGTACTGATAGAGCATCAAACTTTCTTTTCCCGAAGACTCCTCAAAAACAAGCTCAGATTACTGACTGTCCTCATGATTATATTCTTGAGGGATCACATTGCACACATTCACTGTCAGCTTTGACTGTGTTTCATTCTTATGAGCCAAAAGGGTTAGGGTTAGGAAGGAAAATATACAGGAGTCTTGCCCTCAAGCATTTGAAGGGCAACATTGTTATAATATTTCATTGTTTTACT
Source organism: Dermatemys mawii (assembly GCA_007922305.1). Classification (NCBI taxonomy): domain Eukaryota; kingdom Metazoa; phylum Chordata; order Testudines; family Dermatemydidae; genus Dermatemys; species Dermatemys mawii. Next base: position 18,959,632 of record ML677335.1, on the reverse strand, counting down.
AGCTCACCCTATAAACCAAATTGCAGTTGGTGGGTCTAATTTTTGGCCTTACAGACTCGAGTGTCCCTTTGAAGATCAACTAACTTTATCCCTCCCCGTTCCCCCCACCAAAAAAAGAGTAGAATAGAAAAGTTAAATATAGGCAGGGGATAGATCATATTTGGACAAATGTGGGCTCAATCATAGCCTTTAAAATACAGGAACTCTTCACTTAATGTTGTAGTTATGTTCCTGAAAAATGAGACTTTAAGCAAAACAATGTTAAGCAAATCCAATTTCCCCATAAGAATTAATGTAAATGAGGGGGTTAGGTTCCAGGGAATTTTTTTTTACCAGTCAAAAGACTCTCTCTCTCTATAATATTAGTCACAATCCTGCCACTTCAAGCTCTCATTAACTTCAGTGGGAATTCCAGTGCATGGAAGAGCAGCAACTTGGGGCCACAATCTCTCTTCTTCTCACAGTTGGCACTTATTATTCTCCAATAACTTTATTGTTCTCTTAAAGGATTATAAAATCCACTGATCTTCATTAAAAATAAGACTCATAGCTCCACTAAGGAGAGCCTATGTGCACATTAAGATACAAATTTATTTTATATTAAATTTTAGAGTACTCATTTTTGGGAAGCTTCTGAAGTAAACTTTTCATAGTACTCATTTACTGTGGCTCTCTCATGCCTTACAGTAAAACAACAGAGCTAAAAATAATACACATCTTCATCATTCCCACATCAAATCATAGTAAAATCTCAGCATTCACAACCTCTAGTACATTTAGTAACTGGGTGTCTTCCTTGATTCAGGCCCCAATTCTGCACACATTTACATTAGTAAGCTACCTCTTGAATATCAACAATTCCACTATATTTAATGGGACTATCATAAGATAGCATAAGAGCTTTAGAAGATATTGCAGTAATGCAAATCACTGCCTGGTGAGAAATGTTTAGTTTTTACTCATCTCCACTGCAGTTGTTTTAGCATCTTTCTAACATGTAATCTGTAGATCAGGAAAAGCTTATGTGATTCACAGAATAAAAGAGTTAATGAGCACTGCAAAAATCACTTACTAGCTCAAACAGAAAGTGGTAAAATGCTACTCTAGCAAATACCTTTTTATGGGAACAAAGGAGTTGAATGCTCACATCCTTTCACTTGAGAAATAGCATGCTTCTCAAAATTTGATTATATCAGTATCTCCAATCAGACTAAAAAATAGAATGACATAACCTCTTAATCTTTTCCTTTCTTTAGGTTTTAACGTGCAGCCCAACAAACATCTGATCTGAGAGGCATGTCCAAATATTACTCATTTAAAATGAAGTATGTGCATAGTGCAAAATAAGTCCACTGGGTTCCAAACAAATAAACCCTCAAAAATCCCATCACCTCTAACATTTAAAATATGATAAATGTTTCCAGTTTTACATTCTTTAGTTGCATATTTACATCTTTCGGGGGTTGGCATGGTAGTTCTATAATTCAAGTTTGGACAGGCAAAGTCCTGAAGAGTTTGCTGGCAAGGCAGACAGGCCGGTGTGTCAAGGAGCTGATACATGGTTTAGCAACAGCTGAGGCTGAGAGGGGTAATAGCATGGCCCACAGTTCTAGGAGCTCCAGCATGTTGTCACAGATGGCAATTTAATATTTTCCTTTGTCCTCTCCCTTCTTGAGGATTATTTCTGATGTCTCTCCTCTCTCTCCCCCCAACAGTTGTTTCTGATCTCTCAAATAAAAATCAACCAACTCTTCCCTCTCCCACAATCAATAAAAACTGTTCCCGAACAGCAGTTCCCACCGCAGCTCCCCAGCTCTTGAAAGAGAGCAAGTAGCCCTCCTCTGTTCCACTTCTTGTCTCCTTCCCACCCCTAAGTCTATGAGTCTCCTGTGCTTTATTTTGCCCATGTCAGATCATAGGCTCCCCCTGTTCCTTCTTTCACGCTCCGCCCTCTTGGGTCACAGGGACTGTTCCTTGTCCACTAGTCACAGGTCCCTACCGGATGCCTCCTTGAAATATGAGCAGACTGGGCAGTTCCTCATTCCCTTTGATACAGCTTTCACTGGCATGGGCCTTGGTACTGCTCTAGAGTTGGGGATGAGCTCAGCATTGAATCTGCTCAGACTTTTTGGGAAAATCTTATCTGGTTCCAAAAAGGACTAAGAAGGGATCCTCAGAGCACATCCTGATCTCAGTCAGGCTTTCAGAGGAGGGAAAAGCATTCTTAGCAGCTTGCAGATCCCCGTGCTTATCACTCCTTGACTGTAATCTATGGTGCGGCTCAACCGAAGAGACTGCACAGTGTCAGCATTTCCCTCCCTTGACTGTATTCTATGGTCCTGAACTGAAGGAGACTAGAATCTGTCAGACCCTTCCACTTCCAACCCATTCCCTGATGCTCCCTCTATTATAATGAAGGCGATAAGGGAGAAAAGAAAGGCATGAAGTTCACTCTCAAATGAATCTGGCTTTCACACATTCAATGTTTGTTGTAAACTATAGGCAAGTTTTGCATCTGATAGATTGCATGCATTTTCCTGGGGTCCTGGTTCACTGGAAGAAGAACTGGTTAGCAGTGGTATTAGAAAATGTGAATGGCCTCATCTGATCTATTTCAATTAATCTGAGCTGAACTCAAAATACAGCATGAATAACAATTCTGAAAAGACTGCAGATGTCCAAGAAGAGTAAAAAAAAAATCACCTTAAACTGAAAGAGCTATTGGACAGTAATGGACACAACCAGTGTTCCAGTGTCCTGCTGCTTCACAAATATAGGTCAGATTTTCATCAAGGCTGATTTCAAGTCTAAACATTTGCACAGTTCTAGTATAATTATCATATTACATTTTTGTCAATCTAGGTGCTTCTTAATTGTTAGTGGTAAGACCATTTGGAATGTCATGGTGCCAGTAGGAATAGAACTCAAGTTTTCCCCTTCAAACACAGATGCCCTATCACTTGAGCAAAAAGAGAATGTGTGTAAATCTGTTAATATCAGGGCCTATGAAGCACACCTGAGCAGTTCTGAGTACGTCTATCTAGAAGTCATTGGTATACAAACAGAGCAGTCAAAACATTATAATATCTTTGTGTCTATATACCGTGTACACATAGGAGTATTTATCACTGTATGTTGTTGAATCCTAATAGCAACAGGTTTTGGGGAGAAATACACACGAATTATTGAACAAGCACACTAAGCCAAATAATATTGAGAAAAAGAATGATTGCATTAAGCACGTGCACACGTTAATCACACAACTTTCTCACTATCCTTAAAAACACCAAAGCTGTCTTTTGTTGATTTTTCCTAACATTTCTTTCTAGATTCAATTGGGGTCTATTGATCATGCATAAAATGCAATTTTATGGGGTATGTAAATGACAGGAGATAATGTAAAATGGCATATTTGGTGAAGATTGGCTCAGGATCCCTGGGGCAAAAGGTCAGAGGTGTATCATGGGAAAAGTATGTAAACGGATTTCCCACTACTGATTCTAAACTCACCTTCTCATCCCCCATCCCATCCCATCCCTTCCCATCCCATGACAACTCAGGAAGTGGAAGTTATTTCCCTGGTGAAGGAAAAGAGGGGTCTCTTGCCCCTCATGCCTCTTTCAAATAAATTACTTGTAGCTGGGATTTTCCCCCCATCCTCTGACTTGCATGAGATCATTAGTGGGTCTCCTTCAATTAGGAGAGACCGTCCTTCCCCTCCGCCCCTCTAATTTGTTTCCTTTTTCTGTTATCTCTTTGGTTGACATTTCTGGTCCCACAATCAATTTTTCAGGCAGGAGATCTGTTTTCAGATCACATGGCCTCTAAGATTCTCTCCCAGATGACTTTCAGGCAGGCAGGGAAAAGTCTGGTCCCTATCAAGGCACTGAGGCTCAGAGCAACAATGATCACATGTAGGGACAACCCAACCATGGGGTTGGTTGAACCATACATCGTCTTGGGCAAACGAGGATTTGTGCATAAATGCTACCTCCAAGAGGAAAGACTCTCAGAATACCAAACTGTGGAACATAATCTGTGGAACATCATGAGACTTTGCAGACATGGTGTTCTGGGTTGGATGGGCCCATGAAGACTTCTTTATCGATGCAGTTGAGTTTACCGATACCTTCATAGCTTAATAAGAACATAAGAATGGCCATACTAGGGGTCAGACCAAAGGTCCATCAAGCCCAGTGTCCTGTTCTCTGACAGTGGCCAATGGGAGGTGCCCCAAAGGGAATGAACAGACAGGTTATCAAGTGATCTATACCCTGTCACCCAATCCCAGCTTCTGGCAAACAGACACTAGGGACATCATTCCTGCCCATCTTGGCTAATAGCCACTGATTTAACTATCTCCCTTTCCAACCCCGTTATGATACTGGCCTTCACAACACCCTCTGGAAAGGAGCTCCAGAGATTGACACTGTGTTGCACTGAAAAATACTTTCCTGTGTTTGTTTTAAACCTGCTACCTATTAATTTCATTTAGTGACCCCTTGTTCATGTATTATGAGAAGGAATAAATAACACTTTTTTATTTACTTTCTCTATACCACTCATGATTTTATAGATCTCTATCATATCCCTCCTTAGTCACCTCTTTTCCAAGCTGAAAAGTCACAGTCTTACTAATCTCTCCTCATACAGAAGCTATTTTATACCCCTAATCATTTTTGTTGCCCTTTTCTGAACCTTTTCCAATTCCAATATATATATATATTTTTTTTGAGATTGGGCTACCACATATGCACACAGTATTCAAGGTGTGGGCGTATCACTGACGCAGCTTGTATCCTTGCAGGAGGAGAAGGAGAAAAGACACTATCTATTTAAAAATTAGTGTACCTTCAATAAACAGGTCCCATACCCAAATGAACACAAAGCATTGAAAACAATGCTTTTAACTTTAGTTATATCCATACTATAACTATAAATAGAATAAAAGACTATTTTAAAATGCAGTTTCTCTGAATTGTGAATAACCTTAGTGACAGCTACTGCTACACACTGGTACTGAGGTATATATATTCTCTGCTTCCAACTGGGATTTTGATCATGTCTTCAACATTTTTTACAACTACCACAGGGGCTGATCCTTATCATACTCTGTCCCTGGTGTCCAGATTGTTACCATGGTTTAATGACTAACCCTGAGAGCTGAAACCCCTGGGTCACAGGCTACAGAGAAATGACAGAAATGAGAAATGAACATCTTTTGTACAGCAAATGTACACACATCCACAGAAGAGTACTGATTAAGGCTAAGAAATTTTACTTATCAGACATAGGCATAGGAAGCAGCTGTCTAACTGAGCAAATAAGTGTGAGCACAGAGTCTAGAGAACAGGAGAAGAAGAGGAGGAAGAACCAGAAGACAGAATAGTAAATGGTGAATGATTAGAGGGAGAGTAGAAGACAGCAACACAGGTGCAGAGAGAAGAAAAGCATTGGCTAGAAAGATGTTCAAATCAGTATGATTGAGAAGTGGAAGAAAGAAAAGTTGGGAAGCAGCAGGAACAGGAGAGAAGTTCAACACCTCCACCACACATTCTTTTGAGGATGGCTAAAGAAAGACCACAATAAGAGATCAGCTGCAGTATAGTCACAGGTAGAGATCCAAGTTTCTGTGAATGCAAAAAAAACCCAGAGGGAAACAGATATAGAGAGGTCATAAGTGGAGTTATGTTTTCTGAGATGTAAAGGACATTCCAGAGGGAGCAGAGAGGAAGCAAGAAAATGGGGATGATGTGAGGTTTGAAGAGAAGAATCTAAAGGCAGAGATGGTGGTGAAGATGGAGATAGGTGTAGAAAGAGAAAGCCTGGAGATGAAGGGAGGGCATGGGTCAGGACAGATGGCAACAGAGATAAGGGATAAGACACAGGGGTAGAGCATAGAGACTGTAAAGCCTATGAGAGCTGTAGATGGAATGGGTAAAAGTTAGGTGGAGATAGCAGTAGGAGAAAGTGGAGGGTTATGAGGGAGAAGGAGAAAGGAGATGATGAAGCAAGGGTGAAGTAATGGCTTGGATGGCTAGTGACAGCAATTTAGTTGAGAGTACAGTGATAGAATTTGAAAATCAAGTAATCAATTAATTGGAATTGAATAATTACATTATTGGAGTTAGCAGACAGTAAGTGTTTGGGAAATAATCAACTAGATAGGTGAGAGTAAGCTGAGTGATGAAACTAATTAGGTATAGAATACACAGCCAGTGTACTGTAATTAATTAATCAGTTAACCTGATTTCAAAAATAGTTGAGGATTAAATCAATAAGAAGACATTCAATTAAGCAGGTGAAAATTTATGAAATGAGACAGTTGACACTGAGTGAATACATTATCTTGGTTGATACTTGTTACACTGCTCTACAGCCAAAATGCTTCTGAAATAAATGTAGTCAAACTTTACTAATTCTGGGTCACTGAGAACAAAAATGATGCTTAAAATTGTTGATTGGCTCTAGTTTTCAAGATGTGCTATTGGGTCAGTATATACGACCCTTGACATGGGAATGGCGGAGGATAAGTGAGTTATAAAGGGAAAGGATCTCAATTTAAACCAGAAATGACTAAAATACATCTTTGATTGGATCTATGAATAAATCTATGACTGGGTTTGGACAGTATTTGCTTTTTAGGCAAAACAATGAATGATGCAATCTGAAGCTGGTATTGCGTCATACATGATATGAATTGCGTCATGTTATTCCTAGAAGTCATGGATGATGCAATCATAACGAAGCTTACATCATTCTGCTGAACAAATTGACCTATATCAGCTCTAGAAATCATACAATGTCATGCTCTCTTATTTGTCAGTGTTTGATTTTGCAAAGGGACACATTTCTGTTTAGCCAAAGTGAGCAGAGATGCCTCGTACTTGTGTGAACAGTGCAGATAACTTCTGCTATGTTTGTGGTGAAGTGACTTTTGCCTCACAAAAGCGCAGTATAACCACTATGGTTAAGAAAGCCTATCACCTTTATTTTGGCTGCAAAATTGGAGATCAGGACAAGAGGTGGGCCCCACACATATGCTGCAACACTTGTGCAACAAACCTTTGCCAGTGGTTGAACAGGAAAAGGAAATCTATGCCTTTTGCAGTGCCAATGATTTGGAGAGAGCCAACAGATCATACCAGCAATTGTTACTTCTGCATGGTGCCTCCAGTTGGGAAAGGTGTGTCAAAGAAGAAAAAGTGGACTGTGTATTATCCAAACATTCCATCAGCTATATGCCCAATACCCCACGGAGAAGGACTACTGGTTCCTGATGCACCAGAATCATTCTCACTTGAGGCAGACGAGGAAGAGGAAGAGGAAGAGGATGAAACTTCTGGTCCTGAACCATCAATGTCACAGGACCCACATTTTCTCCCATCCTCCTTCTCTGAACCACACCTCATAACACAAGCTGAACTGAATGACCTTGTCAGGGATTTGGAACTACCCAAGAGTAAGGAAAAACGGTTGGGCTCCACACTACAGCAGTGGAATCTCCTGGCAGGTGATGTTAGGGTTTCCATGTTCTGTGACCGTCAAAAGAATCTTGTCCCATTCTTCTTCATAGAAGGTGATCTTGTAGCCTGCAACAACATCGATGGTGTGATGGTAGCCCTCAACATCGTTCACGATCCAGATGAGTGGAGACTCCATTGATTCATCGAAGACGAGTCTTAAAGCTGTTTTGCTGCATAATGACAATGTTTTGCCATCAATTCCAGTTGGCCATGCAGTCCGTATGAAGGAAACCTATGACAACATGAAACAACTTTTGAGGTGCATAAACTATGACCAACATCAGTGGCAGCTTTGTGGCGATTTGAAGGTTGTTGCTCTCTTGCTTGGTCTGCAGACTGGATACACAAAGTACTGCTGTTTTCTCTGCGAATGGGATAGTCGAGCAAGAGATTCCCACTCCATCAAGAAAGATTGGCCACTCCGACAGTCACTGGAGCCTGGGAGGAAAAGTGTTCAGCATCCACCACTTGTTGAATCAAGGAAGATTTTGTTACCACCCTTACACATCAAGCTGGGTCTGATGAAGAACTTTGTCAAGGCCATTGACAAAACACAAGCAGCTTTCAAGTACCTCCATGGAAAATTTCCAAGGTTAAGTGAAGCTAAGATAAAGGAAGATGTCTTTGTTGGTCCTCTGATTCGTGAACTTCTTCGAGATGATGCATTTGACCATGCACTGCGTGGCAAGGAAAAGACGGCATGGAAAGCCTTCCAGTCAGTGGCAATACATTTTCTCGGAAACAACAAGGCAGAAAACTACATGTTGTTGGTGGAAAGCCTCCTCAAGGCATACAAAAGCCTTGGTTGCAACATGTCACTAAAGATACATTTTTTGCACTCTCATCTAGATTTTTTTCCACCGAACTGCGGAGCAGAGAGCGACGAGCATGGCGAGTGATTTCACCAGGACATTGCAACAATGGAGAAATGCTATCAGGGCAAATGGAGCCCATCGATGCTTGCAGACTATTGCTGGACAGTGACAAGAGATGCTCCATTTAATGAATACAAGAGACAAGCCAAGAAGCGCCTAGTAGACACTGAATAGGACTAAACTATGTACATAATAGTTTTTTGCCTTTTGTTTCATAATACATTTTATTTATATAACCCTTTTGCTGATTTTTAAAGTGTTACATAAACAGGACAGGTGAAATATTATCATGTAAAGCAACCATAAACACATGAAAAGACCTAGGTTTACAATTTATGATTAAAACTCTATCTACACAATATACATAGACATAAAATGTAAAATCTTCAGTATCTTAGAAACAGTAGCCAGTTGTTTTAATTGTCATATTTGAACTCAGCACATCAAAATACATAATAAATATCACATTTTATCTCTGAAGCAGACGACTTCTAAAAAATTGTAGACCAGTGTTATCAGAAGAAAGTGCTTAACTTTACGCATGTGAATAGTCACAATGGTTTATGTTCTCATAATTAACATGTGCAAAATTTGTAGGATTGAGACCTATATCTGTACATCCACTGTCCCATATCCTCATGTTAACCAATCAGATTACTCATTGTTAGTCAATTTCCAAATATTCATACAGGACGTGATTCAGGACTACGATTGATTAAATTGCTTCTTTTTTATAGTTATTTTTCCTATGTATGCTCCTTGCTTTGTTTAAGTGATCTACAGTTATGCTTAATAGATGAGAAAGGATATTTTGTATTACATTGTTTATATTATCCAAAAATATTTCTAGTCTATATTACAGTATATGGAGCCTGGTTTCCAATTTGACTTGTGATAGAATATCGTTGTTTTTAAGACCTACAATCTAAACTCAGACTGCTCATATTTTGCTAGTGCCACAGCACTGTAAAATATCCATAGTAGATTTTTCACACCTTTTAAGAAATGTATATCTTGCTTTATTTTTAACTGAAGTACGTAAAAATGCAGAAATGACACCAGGTCTTTTCTTTACGTAGTGCTTTCCTTCCCTGTTTCCTTAATCTCTCTCATTTGTTTTTCCTTTTATAATGGAAGAATGAGAATGGTGGAGCACTAATTTTCCCTCCAGAAATCCATAGATCAGTCCCACAAGAATTAAATTGGCAATCAGTTTCTTGCAAAGATGAAATTTGTAGTAAACCATGTAAATCAACATTTTATTGCATATATTTTCCTTAATTTGTAACAAATTTCTTATGCTTTTCAGACAAATTAGCTGCATTGCCATGAGGAACAAAACTAATTTTCTAGTTTATTACAGTGAATGAAAAAGCATCTTAATTGGAGATATTCAGAAACTTTTTCAATGACCTGCCAAGAAACATTTTCTTCTAAAGGTTGGAATCAACTAATGTATTCCCCTCTCCATATGCAAATACTACTCCCTGAAACATCAGTGGGAGGCGACCCTACAAATTGAAGCTGCAGAGATACTGGAAGGTTTATCCATTCTGAATCAGGTTTTACCTCAACCACTTAATCCTCCCAACCAAAACAATAATCATATCCATTTCTTTTAGTTTTGCAATCTCTTTAAATTTTTCTAGATGTAAAAACTGTTAGGACTTAATACCTTAAGAGTAGGAAAACAGGTAAACAATAACACTAGTTATTACAACATATAGAGCTCTCTATGTATCTATGGGATACTATCAACTGATATAAAATAACATTTTAATTACAAATATGTTCTCTCAAAAAGTGTACAGTGAATAAACTGTAATTTTTATCAGCTTACACACACTGTACTGAGGTTCAAATTTTGCTTAAGTTAAATCAGTGTAAATCCAGAGTAGCTATTCATATCAATGGAGTTACACTGGTGTACCCAAAAGTAGACTTTGGCCCAGAGTGTATTAGTTTAATCTATTACCATTGAGTTGTTTTGGCACCTGATTTGGAAAAAAAGAAAATGATTTTCATTACATTTCTGATATAAATTAAAAGCAGGTCAGGTATCAATGAAACAGCAACTTCTCCAAATGGAATAAGGTACCTGAAGTTGTGTTACAACAGTCTGACTAATGACAAAACTTGCAAAATTAATCTAAAAATCACATTACCATGGATGTGTGAAAATGTAAAATATTCTTGATTCTGCTCTCAAAAAAAGTCAAAAAATGATAATTTTCAATAGTGTCAAACTGTCATTTTGCCATGAGAATAATTTGCTTTGAAAGTGTGCTTGGGATAAACATATGATTGTGCCTCCTGGGAAGAATTTCAATTATACTGTACAAAAAATAAAACAAAAAAACCCACCACCACATCCAAAAAGAGCCCAACCTATATTCACTGACAAATGAATGTTACTCTTGGTTTAAGTTAATGAATACTGACAAGTTTCCAGTTTTCAAATACAAAATACCACATGAAGCAACAGAGGTTTTATAGTTTTAGATATGTCTTTCAGGAAGTGGCCATACTCTTATTGCAGAGAAAATTAAACTAAACCAATCCTCTGAAAAAACTTGTTTCAGCCTTCTAGCCAACTGGCAATGAAACATGAAACTAAAATAAAACTGTATTATGAATTAAGAATCCATATTCAGATTATTAAAATAGATTTATACGTAGAAAACTCCAGCTATTCTGTCATTAACTACTCCTAATTGTCTCTTTTCTGATCCGTTAAATCAGTTACATGACTACATAATTAATTAGCCCAACTATATTGTTTAAAATTACTTTTTAAAATATATATCTATAGGAGACTTGAACAGAAAGCATAATAATAGCATGAGATATATTCTGGACCCAATCCTGGCCCAAAGTACAACTTCAGTGACACAAAGGGGCCATAAAACTACTTTAAACACTAAACATTTTTGTGGCATGGAGAACTCCAAGACTGATATAGACTTAATTTAGTCTGGTCTTCTAGCCAGAGAAAGTAATATTCTTTGTCATGCTGTACTTAAATATCTTTGAAATCTGTACGTAAACACCTGGGTCTACAAACATATATACATACAGAGTAAAATCCTGGCCTCTTGACATCAGTGACAAAATTTCCATTGACTGCAATGGACCAAGGAATTCACTCATAATGCCATCTAGTAAGCACTGCTATAGGCAGGATAGATCATAAACATCCTTAAATTAATAAAGGAGCATACCAAACAATTAGGCACATTTAACAACATTGTTTTATTTAGAATCTGCCACGACTCCAATAGAAAAGTGGCTCACACAAGCCACAGAAGTAAAGGAAGGGGAAGGTAATAGTACACCTTCCTGGAAAAGCTGTCTACAGAGCTCTGAAATAGGGCTTTGCAGCTTTGTCATGACTTTTCCTAGCAGTGAGCATCTTCCCTCCCCATCTAACCCTATTGCCTAAACAGTTGGTTACTCTGTATTTGTATTATTTTGAGTTGCTTAGTGCTCCTCTGCTTTTCAATACAAACTAATTCTAATGTAGATGGTGGAGGAAAGAAGCACAAGTTTAAAAGCCAACTTTTTCTCCATGATTTCTAAGTTTTAGGGAGATCATTTAAAGTGGCATTTCACCACCCAATGCTGTGTTAGTTTTCAAGAACCAGAAGGAATGGTAAAGTCTCAACCTGTGTCCAGTAGAGAAAAAAAAGATTACCTTTGCATTTATTCCTGCAGTGTCTCTCCCACAAATACTTCCTTTGCTATTGGTAGCCCTGTCAGTGCGCTGATTCAGTTATGTATAGAAAAACAATATCAAACATTATTATGGGATCTTAAAGCATAAAGAGGCAAATATATACATCCTGGGATATCTTTCTGTTAGGGAACAGAATACTAGATAAAATGAACCTGGAGTTCTCCTCAAACTCACATCAAATCTAAATTGTTTTTGAGCTTCAATATCATTCATGTATTTTTTGTAGATGCTTCTGCACTCAGGACCAAAGGCTGAAATACCAAATCATGCTCCTATTTCCTGACCCATGAAGTTAGATAAACATCCAGATATATGGATGTGCAGTCACATCAAGCCTCTGAACATTTAGAAGTCTGCTCATAACTAATCTTCCTACATAACTGTGCTTATCACAGGCTTTCTGAGATGTTTGGGCAGATACAGCTATAGTTTTCAGTTGTTAATACAGAAGCCTCTGAGTACAAATTGATGGTGCTATCTGAACCAAATAACAAGTTCTACCTCTCAAGTACTTATATGTTCCTCATTACTGCAGTAATGGGGATGGAGGTTTCCACAAATTTTAATATATTTATCCTCTGATGTCAGGAAATATCATCCCTATTTTACAGATCGAGAAGTGAAGCACAGATAGACTAAGGCCCACATTTTTGAAGGTATTTAGGTATTGGTGACCTCAGTAGTGTAATGCCTAATTGTTTTAGGAGACTAAGTTTAATTTTCAAAAATTATTTAGGCATTTACTTAGAAGCCAAAATCCCATTGACAGTGGGTAGTCTGTGACAGAACATGAACTATAACCCCAGTCTCCTAAGTCTGAGGTGAGTCCCTACCTACTACACAATCCTTCCTCTCTAGTGATTACAACAATTTTGAGTCACTTAACTGGCTAACAATATTTTAATTAGGTCAGATTTTACTTGCTAAACTATTTGCAAAATTAAAACTCAGAGGTGACAGCTTTTATTTAACTTTACTGGAAAACATTCTTTAATTTTATTTACCTTCTTTTTAAAGTAGTGGTCAGTAATATATCCTGTAAGACATAGGAGTTGAGTGAGTGGGAACCATGTTTCCTGTGCCCCGTCTCAGCTACCTTCTCCTCCATGTGACCCTGAAGCTGAGTGGGGGCCCAAGAAACATGGGGACAAGAGGAGGGGCCTCTGGGTCACATGGAGGAGAAGGTGGCTGAGAGGGGGTGCAGGGCCACGTTTGGATGGGGGAAAGGGAATGCAGGGATATATGAGGATGCGGCGAGGAGAGGTGGCTTTACAGACTTCCCAGGTAGATCACTCTACAAGTGATCAAAATCATGCCAGTCAACTGTACCTGTTCAAGACAGAAGAATTTTCTAACTTTCCCCTTCCTAGAGGTACAGATGCACTATCAGCGGCATTGAGATCAAGAGCCTTCCTGATACTACAGCTGTGAATTCTGACTTCACTGTGGGAAATGTGAATATGAAAAATGAAGCAGACTGTAGATGTTATAGCCCTCAAGCATATAGAGTCATACTGGCAGCTAATATTTCTTTTCTAATGCTAGACATCTGTTATCAAAGATTCATACTGATGATGAAGAACCTAACAACTCAAGTAAGGGGATCAAAGTTCTCTTTACTGTGTACAATAAGAGGCCATAGAGAGAAGCTGAACATGATTCATTCTATTCTGACCCTTGCCCTTGTTTCTGGTGTGTAACATGTAAGAATGACTAAGGTTTTTACACTGCACAGCTAGATTTTCTTGTTGTTGTCAAATATTAACCTTTTAAGTACGACTAAAATAAAGTATGAAGAAAATTATCTGTAGAAAAAAAGATCCCTTCTCATTTTCTGTTTTGCTTTCAAAATGCAACTCCATTTTTATGAGCGCACTTTATATTAGTATTTCCTTCTCCCACCAACAAGTTGGCCCCTACAATTTTCATCTCAGTTCCCATTTGGTAGAGTTTATTACAGGAATGACCTCAAGTCAGCTTCTAGTTATAAATGTCATGGAGCATCCTGGTGATATTTTCAGATTGCAGTTGGGTATCGGCATTTCTCATTTGAGGTCTGACCCTCTTTCTTTTTATATCAAAAATTTTCACTGGACTCTGTTGGTGATTTAGGTGAGAAAGGCAGCAGTACTGGCCATTTAGTTAGCTTCTCTCTCTCCAGATCCTCTGCCACCTAGCAACATAAAGCAGTTAAAGACAAAATGACAGCCTGGACTATTCTGCACCATGCCCAACCCTCAGTGCCCCATCATCCCTGGCCTAAAAAATCACAGGAAAGATGTGGCTGGAGCACTGCTGCAATTTTGCTGAGGCAGTACTAAATTGTACTGGAGATCACACCAACTAAATATCAGTTCCAGGACTGGGGGCAGGGAAGATAAAAATATTTGGCTCTTTAAAATGTCATGGCTTTTCAGTATTTAACTGAATATAAAACATCCCACCTTAATTATCACATGTGTTTATTTAGCAGGGTAACATTTCAGCAGGAGAGGTAAATTTCATTTATGCACCACTGGGAAAAAGTAGGAAAGGAATTTTATAGTCTTCTTATTCAAAAGCATATTGCCATTTCCTCAGGGTGATTGGTTCATAAAGCAAACTAACTTTGCACACTTAGGGCAAACACTAGTTTGCTTCATTTTTTAAAAAATGTTGGTTTACATTTTGTAATGCCCAGGAATTGTTTATGCCTATAGCAGTCATAAAGGATACAAAGTGGAATAAGAAATGCTATTACTGGGAACACCCCTTATGGAAACTTCCTGTACAATTTAATAAAAGTTATAGCTTTGCATAGAGGTTTTAAACCAATCATAGGCTGGTAGGCCAGGGAAGGGATAGAAAGCTTCACACGTGAGTTTTTTAAGGCTCTCTCCTTTATTGTCCACAAAACAAAAAACCCCCAAACCAACTGGAAAACACTGGGCAACAATTTCCATAGGTTTTTCCTGCTTTAACCAATCAGGAGAGGAGAGGGCACACCCTACTCCTTAATTCCCCTTTGACCCAGCTTCCTCTTCCTTTTATATCCTTTCCTAAGCAGCCACATGATAGACAGGAATCTGTTAATCTGTTAGAGACCATAATGCCCTTATCTTGTCACATGAACCAAAAACTGCAAAGCATATAGCAAGGCTATAAATCTCTATTAAATGTATAAATTGGTTTAAAAGTTCTATATAAAAGGAAGGTATAATTTTCTATTACATGTTGCATGTTTAAAGAGTAATTTGTACACAATCTTATTCTAATTGTATCTGATGTTTTCATATGAGACAGATCAGCTTCACCTGAGGCCAAAAATGGAGGCAAGCAATTGTTTCCACTATTGACACATCAAGTGATAAAAGATGACATCTGAATAAAGCAAGCGCATTCGGATTTGTATTTCATTCTGCATGCCTGTGAATATTATTAATACAAAGCATCCACATAATGACTGGAATTTAAATAGTAAAAATACAACTTGCTAAAGTTGCTAATGCCAAGTGCAAGAGAATAAATGGAACACCAGCACGCAAAGACTTTGGGCTTTCTTTTCTGACATATATATTGTGTGTATTTATGACAGTTTTAGCTCCTGTTAATTAAAACTACAATTAACTGCTATACACACACAAGCTGGGCAAAATAATTCTGCCTTTAAAAAAAAAAACCAAGAGTACATACAGTCAAATTACAGTAGAATGAAGAATGGCACATATATCAGTCAGGGTGTGGGAAATAAGAGAAATTAGGAAAAGCCTGTGAAGAATTCCAACAAAAATCTTATCTGATTTTATTAGCATGGCAATGCAACTTCTTGCAGATCTTCAGGAGGATTCTCTTTTTAATAAGACTTAGTTTATATCAGATGACAGTTTGGTTTTATGTCCAATAAAGTAACATCAAGTGTTCATTAAAGCAATGGAATAAGTCAGATTCTCAATATTACGTTATAGTTATGTACTTTAAATACATACAATAAAGCATTACTGGAAGTTTAGCTGAGGAATGCAAACAAGGCTACAGTATGTGAGTATTTCTACAGTACACCACTCCCTTTTTTACAATGTTTACTGTTCATCAATGTATGAATAATCCAGTACATATGAATTGACAATAAATACCCTCTGAGACAGCAACAGGCTTTATCCCAACACACCCTGAATAGCTGTTGTTCTAGAAGCTAGAATAAATAGTGTACTTTTCAATACGTCTTTCTAATTCAGTTTTAACACAATTTAGGTAGAATTAAAATAAACAGTTATCTACAACACAAAGTACATGAACAGGAAACTTATCTGACAATCAGCCATACGAACAGACCATATTGTGTGGGCCCTGAAAAGGTTTTTTGCATTTTTTTTATTTTCCATTAGTCAGACTCTTTTCTTTCCCTTAAAAAAAGTTTTTATTTTGTAAAGTGGAAATAAAGATAAAAACTATTATATATGAGAATGTAAAGCCAACAATATACCATTGCAAATATAAATGTACTGTAAAATTCATCCAGTCCTAACACACTGACATAATAAACTTGCAAACTCTAGTTCCAGTAACAGATGCTGTAAAATATGGTCAAATTTTGATTTTCCATCAGTATATATACTTTGTTCATGTTTTTGGTATACGAGTACTTTATAAAAATGCATGTGTATTCCAATCAGTAAGGATCTTTGGTTCTTTTACCTGATTTTCCTTTTGATGGGAAGGATGTGTAATACATATAAATATTTTAAGGAAGTTACACCCAAAAATGAATCTTTTATTTTGTCCCAGAGCTGATAAATTTCATGGTAATTCTAATTTACTATGGATTAAAGCCATGCGCCAAACATCTCTGTCTATTACATTCATAAGGCTAAATCCATGCAGCTAAAACTTCCATTATCCCCAAGGATCATAGAAGTTCATGATTTGGATGTGAATAGCACAACCTGATGCAGCCTGGGCTCAACCCGCTGAAGACTTTGTAGATTAGTATCGGATTCCTTCATTCTGTAGATTTTTAAAGCCAGAAGGAACCATTATCATCATCTAGTCTGATCTCCTTGGTAACACAGGCCACAGAATTCACACACTGATTTCTGCATCTAACCCAGTGGTTGAGCTAGAGCTTACCGTTTTTAGAAACATATCCATTCTTGTTCCAGTGGTTGATTAACTTCACTGTTAAACATTTGTGTGTCTTATTTACAGTTTGAACCTTGCTTCATTTAACTTCTAGCCATGGTTACTTATTATGCATTTGTCTGGTTGATTAAAGAGCTAACTAGCATTAGATGCCTTCTTCCTAAGATTCTAGACCTGCCTTCTTTAAACTAAATAGATTGAACTCCTTTAGGCTCTATCAGAAAAGAATGTTTTCCAGCTCATTCTTATAGCTCTTGTCTGAACCTTCTCTGACTTGACACATCTCGGGGCTGTTCTAAGTTGCACCTGGCTGCAAAAGAACTCCAGGAACTATTCTGGTAAATGGAGATTGCCAGATAACTTCTGTGCTCCAGACACACTTCTCTTTTCCTCTCAATTGTAGCTCCATACACGCCTTCCCTATGTTGAAGCTTGCAAGAAGAGAAGGCATCCCAGGTATTTGATGAGAGAAGACAAATAAACAGGCTTGCAGATAGGAAATACATAGGGATTAGGGAAAAAAAATTCTTTCCACAATCTGGGACCATGACATGAAAAACTGATAGGTGCTCTGTGGAAGCCACTATTACATATGGACTGATATCATTGCAGACCACCCCAATAAGTTTGCATGCTATCCCAGATTACATTGTCATAGAGAGTTGATCCACAATGCACAAAGAATGTGAAGTCACCTTTAATGGCTTCTTCCCATCCTGGGAAATGGAACTATGGTGAATCTGATATTTTCTGTATTTGTGTCCCGGTCACAAATTGGGGCTACAGGTCAGGATTTGGCTCATAGAGAAGTGGGAAAGTCATTCCAGGCTGAGTTTAACTAAAGTTTTGTACAAACAAAAACAACCCACCTTGACAAATGAAATCTATCTCAAATAGCCTTATGTTGCATGCTGTGAAATATGGAAATAGGAACATTTCAATTTTTGCAACATCACTGACTCCAATTCTAATGACTTTTCTCCTTCAGCTGTTTAGTCAGGGGGCTATCTATTAAGATGTCCAATGCCAGTATTTCAAGGATTAAGGGTGAAAGTTATTTCTGCTATCATAAAAGCACTTTTAAGTCAACACTGTTATTAGAACTATCACATATCAAAGCTGGATCAGTGCTAGAAAATAAGATTATATTGCTTATACATTCCTAAGAATTTAACTGAATGTTTAATATGTACGCAGGCATTGGTGGTGAACAAATGGAAAGTTACTCAAATGAGAGCAAGTAAGGGTACTCATTTCCTGAAGTAAAAATAATTTCTAAGCAGTAACACCCACCTGCCAGCTATTATATTTTACCTGCACCACTTAATTCGCTACAGCTGAGTATCTCACCATTTTAAAAACTTAAGTTTTTACTTGGCACAGAGTTGAGGTGTAACTCGGACTCAGTGCTCTTAAGATCTTGCTTAATTGCCCCAATAAGGTTAAAGATGGGCATCCTAGCACAGAGTGTGTAACATCTTTCTGAGTGTTGGTGTGGCAGTTGACAACCATTCCTTGGATGGCTGCTTTTGTCTCCATGAAGAAAGGAAAATCAAGGGGACAGTAACTAACTGTCTCACTGCACAAATGGTACATTATGGTAAAGTCTGCATGAGTGGCTTACTTAAAGGTACCAGTAGGTGTCACTGTGGGCAATAGTATTGGATGAACTCTGAAAGAGAAATAGAAGACTGGGGTAGAACACAAAACATATATTGCAAGTTAATTATTCCTTGTTTCTAATATAGTCACTAATTTTATTTTTCATATTAATGCTGTATTTTAGCTCATAGAGCTCAACTCATAGAACATCAGGATGGTAACTTGCAGCAGGACAAATTTTCCACATAAATGTTATATTTTGTTTCTAACAGCTTTGCAAAAGAAAGAATCAGGCAAGCTGATTAAAGAAAAGAGCCTCATTTTATATTCCAAGACATGTGAACAATAGATATTTACAAACTGCTATTCAAACAAACCAGGTGGAATAGCATTCTCTGAACAGAACAGGAACACAGAAGGGTGCATTTCACATTTGTTTTCATGTTTGGCATTCACAGATTGTGACTTTAAGCTCTGATTCATATTTTCAATCTATTCTCACAGGGACTAAATGAAAAGGCCTTTAGGACAGAAACTACGTAGTCAACTTTATGCACAAAATAAGCTAGAAAAAGTATCTATGAAAAAATGACAGTCAGATAATAAATCAGAATAAGCCGAAATGCCATTGCCTAGTACTATATAAAGCTTTCTAACAAGATATAGACCAGAGATGGAGTGTTGTGAAAAGTTTACTGCAGAGAACTGGACACCAAGATTCTTGGATTTGATCCTGATGGTCTCTGGTACACTGTTATGCAAAGTACATATGGATGGAACCTGTAAGATGCTGAGCAGCACCCTGTGAGGTGCCGAATGCCCTCAAACTCTCTCTGAGTGCAGCAAGAGTTGAGGGCACTCAGCACCCTGTAGGGTCAAGCTCTTAATCTCATTGTGCCTCATTTCACCTAAAATAAAATTAATATAAATAGTTACTTGGGGTAAAATTCATGTATGTTAAGCACTTTCAACTCATTGTGTGTGTATATATATATCTATACACACACACACATACATATATAAAAATCTCACAGAGTGTATATTACAAAAGATCTTGTAATTTTGAGAAAAATCTGAAAAAATTGTATTGGCATAATTTAACCAGGGGGACTTACTTGCATTACTAGACTAAAGTCATCTTCCTTAAGAGCTCTCAAACACCTCAGTGAATCAAGTTTAAACTTTTCAGGCACACCTTCGAGGCCTCGTACCCTAGCTCACCTCAGTCTACACCTCAGATCTAATTTCTTACTGTGCCCCATAGATCCCTTAACTCATCCCACATGAACAAAGAAATTAATTAAAGAAAAGTAAGATGTTTGCTGGGTCTGAGATACACAGGATGATTTTTGGTCTGCTACTCATGTAGAAGAAAGATTGTAACATTCTTCTTGAGTTTACTGTTGACATTACCAGGAAAACTTCTTTTAGGAGAATATTTGCTGTCTTATTTTTGAAGTCAGATGTTCTCTAGTGCAAGCTGGGAGAGGGATAGCTCAGTGGTTTGAGCATTGGTCTGCTAAACCTGTGAGTTCAATCTTGCAGGGGGCCATTTAGGGATCTGGGGTAAAAATCTGTTGGATGGTTTAGTTGGGGATTGGTCCTGCTTTGAGCAGGGGGTTGGACTAGATGACCTCCTCAGGTCCTCTCCAACCCTGATATTCTATTCTGTAAGTAAAAGTGTATAAAGTCTTAGGTCCAAATCTTTGGCTCCAGTACAAAAGCAGCTAGAATTCTGCCCTGGCAAGGCAGCTGGGGACTCCCCTTGTGTAGGCGTCTTACTGTGTAAGGCATTTATGTCAGCTGCTTCTGTTTCAGCATAGTGGGAATTCTGGGGCCATGCCAGAACTGAGAAAGGGCAGAGAGGGTAAATGCCTAGCTTGTGCTGTCCTCTTATGATCCTGGGTGAATAGACTGTCCCATCATGGGTTGCTTATCTTGTGCTGGAAGCTCAAGTTGAGTCCAGGCTGCTCCTAGACTTAGAGTTGGGGAGAAAGATGGCAGAAAGCCACCTGACCCTGATGGCTTTCCTTTTAAGTTGTGTTTATCTGGTAGCTGTGACTTCGCTCTTTTGGAGTCAGACACAGATACCCTCCCACCAGCAAATGCTTCTTTTCCTCTCTAATGACACTTATGTCAGGTCCTCTGAAGAGTCAGTGAAAGGAAAATTAACAATTGGAGTAGGATGAGAAAGTGAGTGCATTCGTCAAACACTGATGAAAGACTATATGGTAGCAATTAAGGCTGTACAAAATGTTTAAGATAAAATTGAAATGAAGTTAATTTCTTGAACTAGAATTGATTTTTGAAAGGCCAAAATCCATTAGCTGTGGATGTAAGAGCTTAACTGCATAGTGAGGGATAAAGGAATAAATGTAGCTGAATACCTGAACATAAATGAAGAGGTACATGAATGTCTCATAGATCGGAAATAGGAAGTGTTAAAAGGAGTTAAGAAAGAGCCATTAGAAGAATCCAGACATAATTTTGTATGCAGATGAGTAAAGAAAGTATGAAAGTAAAGTGCCAAATACAGCATGAGCAGTGATAGTTAGTAATGGAACAGTAATAGTGTCAGGCCAGCTGAATGGTTCGAAATCAGCTCAAAAAGCAGAGTGGACAGCTCGCACTGAAGCTCGGGGGGCGCCCCCGCGCAAAGGCTCACAGTGTACCTAGATAGCAGATATGCATTCAGAGTAGTGCACAACTACATGAACGTGTGGTCATGCGGGAGTTTTATAACAACAACCGGCAAACCCATTAATATAATGGGTTTCATTAATATAAATGCAGTTAAAAAACAAATGGCAGCTGTCAAACTACCATCAGAACTGGCAGTAGTCAAAATAAAAGTACATCATAAAATCTCAAGCAAGGTACCAAAAAAAAAAAAATGTTTAAACAACAAGGCTGTGTGTATAAAAATCACCTTTGGTGTGGGCTGGGGCAGGGGAGGAGCTAGTAGCCCCTGAGTACATATGGGCTCTGCTTCTCCATGCCATCCACTCCCCAGCTCACCTGGAATAAAGGCAAATAAAGCTGCTCTGAAGCACTAGTGGTGGCCAGCCATAAGTGATGCCTTATAATCTCTTAAAAGATGTGTAACATGTGCACAAGTAAATGTGGGTAGGAGGAAGAAAAGTACTGCTGAAGCATCAACCATAGACAAAGGGACCATAGCAGAATCTGCAAATTGATTTTACTGGGCCCTTCACAGACAGGTTGAGAAACTACATTAAAATATTGAACAATTTTTTTTTTAAAAAATAAACCTATACAACCAAGTTAAGAAAAATCAAACCCAGCTGGATGATAACAGCAGCCTGAACAAACCTGCATTTAAGATTAGGGGGAAATTGGAAACATTTTGAAGGCACCAAAATCAGTTAAAACTGAACCAGTGTTTGCCAATACTAACAATGTCTCCACAGGTGAACAGGAAGAAGGACTGAAGGGTGACTATGAGGGGATTCCTGCTGTGGCTCTTGCTGCCCCTGTGGTGCATGATGGAGGATGCAAGTCGTGTGCCATGTGAAAAGGAGAACTGAATATTAACAGGGCCAGTAAACTGATCCTAGACAACTTAAAGAATTTGTCAAACTCTGTATCCACATAACAAAATACCTGGGTCAAGAATTCACCAGCCTGTTAATAAATGGTACCAAAATAAAGGAATTGGAGGAAAGTTGTTGGAGAGCAGGGCAAGCATTGGCATTACCACACAGGGAATTGTAACTGATCTCCTGAATGGCTGGGTCTACCCATGGGAATGGGGAAACAGAAAATCTATGAAAGTCCAAAGACTGGTTTGGACAGGTCAGAGCATAATCTTCAGTCTCCTAGTGCCTTTGGGAATCCCTCACTCATAACAAGCTAGAATGGTGATTTCCCTGCCAGTGTGGAGGGGTCATGTTACTAAATTAGAAGGCATTGCATATTCTGAGGTTGCCGGAAAATCACTGTACCCTAGTGAATGTTGCACCCACTCTAATAAGGAAATTCTATGTATATGCCTATATAATATTCTAACAAATCTGTCTTAGTTCAAAGTGGCCATCACTGAGAAACTGGCGCACATAGAGCTGGTCCAGACGAATGGTGCCTACTTGTGTGTGATTGCCCAGAACCACTCCATTGAGTTAAATGGAAGGCCCTTTCCCTCAACACATCCATCTGTGTGCATGATGGACCCCTGAAGGGCATCCCTGACTGTTGATGGGACACGGCTCCACCATACTCCACCAATAACGGGTAACCTTACATGGGATCTGGAATGGCACTATGGCAGTAAGTATCTAGAGGAGGGTCCTCTGGTCCTGCAGGCAAGGATCAAGGAGTTGGTGGCCAAAGCCTAGAGACACTTTGGGGAAGGCCGTCTGTGGTAGACTGGGATAGGGAAGACTGTGGACCAGGCCGGTGTCAAGTACTCTGAGGCACAGAATCAGGCAATGGAGGTTAAATCAGTAATTATGGGCAATGCCATCTCAGGTGATGAGATCCCTTGGGGATGGATCTGGGTACTATTCTGCCAAATTATGTGGGGAGTGTCCATCCTGACATTCCTGATGGTATTGATATTTTACCAGCGATTCCAAAGTAAGCTGAAAAAGTTAAAATTGTTATTAAGAGGAGGGACTGAAGGGCAAAAATACATTAGCTGTGGATGTAAGATCTTAACTGCAGTTTCTGCTAAGGCCTTTCTTATATGCCTGGAGTTTCACAGCTTGGCCTGGGCATGAGGGCCAGCTAACAGAGAGCAATATATGACTAAGAGAAAGCTGGGGTAAACAGATAATCTTGTGTGTGTTTCAAGTCAGTGAGCAGTGTTAGCATAACTCCGAATGTGAGAAGGTATCCTTATCACGAGTTATAGACACGTGAAGTGCTGAGAAAGGCCTCAAAGTTAACTCCCTAATGCAGGGAGGAGATAGTGGTACAATATCCTTCAGATCCCAGACAGAGTTTGGAGAGAGGCCTAATATTATTGACATGAGTTATGACACCCTCCCCTCACAGATGTACACTAATCCTAGCCCACAAAAATGCAAGAGTAAACTTATAAACAATTGCTATGATTAAGTACTAATTACTGCCTTCTTGCTTTAAATCTCCAGGAATTTACCTGTCGATCAACTGGGAGAGCTGCTGCCTCATTCCCCTGGATCCCAAAATTAGAATTTAACCTATACACTTTAATAGACATAGTTTGGGGGTAATTACCGGTGTGTCAGCAATATGGAGCCATTATGTAATCTTTTAGACCATTGGCTTATTGTGCTTATCTTGTCTTGCTGCTACCATCCTACCCAGGGGCTTGGAAAAAAACATCCCCATTGCTTCTCTCTGCCCAATGAGCACCATATATAATCTATTGTAGTTAATTTATCTGCAGTGTCTCTGAGCCTAATAAGCAAAGTGACACCCCGCCAGAGCTGTGCATAATAAACTCCTGTGCTTGACTCTCCACGGTGTGGATTACAGTTCTTTCAATTTTCCTTTAATGTGGAGCACTTTGGGATGTCTTGGCTTGACAATAAAGTAAAAGGCCAGTTAAGAGGTAGCAGTGGGACTGTAGTGCCTTTCATGGTACTCCACAGTAATGCAGAAAGGGGAAGTAGTCAGCCCCTCCTCAGTGTGGGGGAATCCTACAGTGGTATATATATGCCATAGTAGCTCCTGTGCTAGCCCCACTCTTCTCAGTAGATGCAAGAGCAGCCCAAGAGAAATTATGTGATGATGCAACTCGACATCCAGCTGATGCCTGGATGTCTGAATGGTGTCAGGGCCTGTTGGGCCCACTTAGGCCCAACCCCCATTTGGTCTTGTACCAAACCCAGTCAAGTTGCACTATCAAAACCTGCACTCTTTTTTCATACCAAGGTACAGTCTGTAAACAGCAACAAATCTACAGACATTTCAAAAATGCTATAAGGATTGATTCTAAGCAGAATGTTTTTCATGTTTCCCTGTGAGCTCTTCTTAAGGGCTATCTTCCAGGACCTATTTTTCCTCTGTTTGGAAGTCAACAGCTGCAGGTTACAGCCTGATGGTTTAAGACTAGAAAGGTTTTTCTCTTCTAAAATCTTGTAGTTACATAGCTATCAGATGGGCTCTGCCAGTCTCAGTTCCCGACCTGAGAGAGCTGCAAGTGCTTAGCACTTCTCAGGATTAGGCCAAGTAGGAGTTGAGGGTTCTTTGTATATTGCAGAATCAGGCAGGTAAATCTGAAACCAAATTCTGACTGACTATGACTGGATTGCTTTTGACTCGTTTGGGATTTTTATTTCCCACTGTTTTCCCCCTTCCTCACCCCATTTGCTTTTTTGATGCTCCTCTTCACTAGAAAAACAGATTTGCTTAATGCTTCATACCAGCTAACAGGATGTCTGCTTGGTCATTAATGTTCATTAGCTGTTAGATTGTGTTCCAGCCTGCACAGAGTTGACACTATCAAAAATAGCACTTCTTTTCAGTGCCTGCGAGGAAAGTCTGCCTATGATGGGATTGTTACAAAAAAGGAATGAACAGGCAGGTCAACAGTAGAAAGAAAGGACAGTTCTAGCCAGACAAATTTTGAACTGTCTGCAGAAAAATGAGGCAAATGTATTTACAACAAGGTATAATTCATTTAAATAGAACAAAGAGCTAAACAGAACAAAGACCTGCAAAATTAACCATATTAAAGCAATTTTAAATCAAAATTACATTTCTATTTCCACCCAAAGCATAGTTTTTGGAATAGCATGCCCCAATTTGGTCAAAATGTGTGGTCATGCGGTAAATCTATGTTGTTTGTCATAGAGCTGCCAACTTTTGAATTAGCAGAAAGGTCTTAACCTATATAAAATAATTATTATGAATTGCTAATAAAAATCCTTTAATGTTCACTTCAAGGAGATAATTGGCTGATACACAGTGTACAAAGTTCTGTTCTCCCTCCCTCCGCCACACACACTAGGGATTCTTGAATGCTAGACCTGTGGGAGATTAGAGAAATTTCAGATGATAAAACTGCAAATAAATTAGCTAACCCAAGTATGGGGAAATAAAGTGCAAAGCCTGCTCATTGGGGACATATTTACTTAGATCATATGATGTATCACATGATTATCTGTGACCTTCCTGTTCTGCATTCACTGAAAAGTTCACATTCATATTGCAAATTTGTGAAGAGATATCAGCTTGCAAGTTTAAACACTAAGTTACAGATTTACATAAATCCCTCGTTCATATTTGCAAATCCCTAGGAATGCATCTGAGAATGATAATAAAAAACAGCAATAGTGAAGATTTTTTTTTAATAGCTGGGATAGATGGCCTGGGAAAGATTTAAGTGAAACAACCAGACCACATCATATAGTAATATATTCCAGAGATAGCCACAGCTTACTGAAATCCATCCCATCAAATGGCAAACACTCATGCTTATAAAGTTGCTTAAACTGGACCCTGTGATCTTAATGTGGGAATTTTACAAATGAGTGTCTTATCACTGAAAGATAACAGAAGGTATTTAAAATCCATTGATTTAATTTTCAATTAGTGCGTGTACAAAATCCTATTGTAAACATATTAATGAAAACTGGAATACTGTAACTCCAACCACCACTGCATTAATCTTTTTTGTGCCATGGAAACTACAGCTGTCTCACTCCTGTAGCCTACTCCCTGATGGTCAGCACAAAAAGAATCTAATGAGTGCCTCTTTCTACCAGCTGAGCTGGGTGTAAAGAGGTTATTAATGAGGGAAGGGTAACCCATGTACATCTAATGTAGCAGGGTGCTAAAATAAATTGGAAAGGACAGTGTACACAGAATGGAGTTTGAGGAATAGGATATGCTAATATACTTACAGATGACACAATTATTATTAAATAATTAAATTAAATACTGTATCTGCAAAGCATCTCATTTGGTGTGTGAGGCTCCCATTTTATGACCCCTCTTTTGAAGAACGTGATGTTGTTAAGAGATTCCAAGGTCAGTACAATGCCCACAATAATTCAATGTGGATTCAGAAAGGAATTTGGTATATTGATAGACTTTAAGGGAATTACTAAGGCTGCATTTGACAGAGTTTCACTAGCAGAATGAGGAGAAGGAGCAATAGGAGCCTCCTGAGATGTCATGTCTCTGGAAGCCAGAAACAGGCATAATAACTCCAGGGTTGCTGAGTGCTTTTACCTGTGAATTTATTGTTCCATGTGCATCTCCAGTGCTGTTCTGTATGCTTGACCCCTATGCTGCTCAGCCTCTTATCTTGAGCTCCCTCACACTTTGCAATGAAACTATGGCTACCCCTTGCACAGGTATGCTGTGGATAAGTGGGCTCTTTGAGCCCTCATCTCTTCTACTACAGCCAAAGCAAAGCAGCTAACATATGACACAATGACTGGATTCTACATTTGGTAAACATAATATTGTACACATTCCTTAAGCTAGTTGGCTATTCTAGCTCCATTTTATTTACTGCACCTTCCTCCAGGAATGGTCAGACTTTTGGTGTATGTGCTGGAATAACACAGTGAGCTATTGTGTTGCACCGACTGTGTTTGAGTAAACTCAGTTAAAAAAATCCACAGTGTGCCAGCCTTCTGAAAGGGCATCTGCATTTGAATGGGAAAGGAAGGGGAAGGCTTGGATTTAAGGTATTTCTTGATAAACTTCAAATGGCAAGGGCATGTGGAATTCTCTTCCTGAGTTCCCCTGGAACTTTATGATCCTACTTCAATGGATTTTACAATTTGTGTTTAATACTGGGGGAATTATACGCCACTGTGCACGCACAGAATTCATGTCCCCTCACATATGTTTTTTCTCTGCAGTATATAGATTCTGCTGGAGAGGCACTGAAGTTGCACCTTTTGCCTACCAGGGATTCTGTGGCACAGAAGAGAGGGCAGCCAGTGGGCAGAGAGGGATAGGGAGAGACTGCATTCTTCACAGCAGGGCCAGGTGAGGAGGCACAGGACGGACAGAGTGGGGAACATGAGGCTACCGGCGGTGGGAGGTAACAGTCTGAAAGGGCTAGTGGGAGGACAACAGAATGGGGCATGGGCTCAGGAGCTAGTGGGGTGACAGCATTGAGACTAGGGCTGAATGGGAGTATGGCTGCAGGGCACAGGGGATAGGAGGTGCAGGTACACAGGAGGCTGGGGCAGATGTGCCTGATATGGTCTTACACAGTATTCTTTCCTGCAAGTTAAAGAAGTATGGGCTGGATGAATGGACTATAAGGTGAATAGAAAGTTGGCTAGAACGTCAGGCTCAACAGGTAGTGATCAATGGCTCTGTGTCTAATTAGTGGCCAGTATCAAGTGGAGTGCCCTAAGGATCGGTCCTGGGGCCAGTTTTGTTTTTGATCTTCATTAATGATCTGGAGGTTGGCATGGACTGCATCCTCAACAAGTTTGCAGATGACACTAAACTGGGAGGAGTGGTAGATATGTTGGAGGGTAGGGATAGGATACAGAGGGGACCTAGGATTGGGCCAAAAGAAATCTGATGAGGTTCAACAAGGACAAGTGCAGAGTCCTGCAGTTAGGACAGTAGAATCCATGCACTGCTACAGACTAGGAACTGAATGGCTTGGCAGCAGTTCTGTTGAAAATGATCTAGGGGTTACAGTGGATGAGAAGCTGGATATGAGTCAACAGTGTGCCCTTGTTGCCAAAAATGCTAATGGCATTTTGGGTTGTATAAGTAGGGACATTTCTAGCAGATCAAGGGACGTGATCATTCCCCTCTATTCGGCATTGGTGAAGCCTCATCTGGAGTACTGTGTCCAGTTTTGGGCCCCACACAACAAGAATAATATGGAAAAATTAGAAAAGAGTCCAGCAGAGGGCAAAAAAAAATGATTAGGGGGCTGGAGTATATGACTTATGAGGAGAGGCTGAGGAAACCGGGATTGTTTAGTCTGCAAAAGAGAAGAATGAGGGGGGATTTGATAGCTGCTTTCAACTATCTGAAAGGGGGTTCCAAGGAGGATGGATCTAGACTGTTTTCAGTGGTACCAGATGACAGAACAAGAAGTAATGTTCTCAAGTTGTGGGGGGGAGGGACGTTTAGATTGGATATGAGGATCAACTTTTTTACTAGGAGGGTGGTGAAGTACTGGAATGGGTTACCTAGGGAGGTGGTGGAATCTCTTTCCTTAGAGGTTTTTAAGGTCAGGCTTGACAAAGCTCTGGCTGGGATGACTTAGTTGGGGATTGGTCCTGCTTTGAGCAGGGGGTTGGACTAGATGACCTCTTGAGGTCTCTTCCAACCCTGATATTCTATAATTCTATGACTGAATGGGAGAGGCTATATCTGCATGGGGAAGCTCCTCAATGCCCTTAAATTTCCCCCTTTAAAAAAACCCATTGTTCCATACTTTTCCTACCCACACCCAATAATCCTTTAGGTTCACTCCCAGGCTCCTTCCCTATCCCTCAGCTCCTCTGTTACCCGACTCCCACAAGCCTTTGCACTGCTTCTGAAGAGTGCAGGAAATACATTTCTGTATTATAGTTTAAATGAATTACTCAAAGTTCTGTATTACTATGACTAGTAAGGAATCTATTTGTCGGAAAAACATTTCATGGATAATTGTCTGTACAGTGTGACAAAGTTCCACTTTCTGTGCTTACTGGCAGATTTGCTCACCTCATGAGATTCATGGCAGCCCTCAGTTTGGCCACTTTTGCCAGTGGCTCAATCCTGCTGTTCACTCAGCTAATCTCATCACTGGCCAGCATGGGGGAAAAGAGGAAAACAATCCCCGCAGTCTCTGCTGACCCACTTTGTGGGTCAGGGAACAGGCCAGAGACTTTCCCCTCTGGAGGAACCCACAGTCCAGGTCAACTCCTCTGGTATCAAGTAGGAAGTTGGGAGGATGAGGGGAACCCGAGCCTGCCCTCTAGTCTGGTTCCAGCCCAGGGCCTTGTGAATTTCAGCTGTCTAGAGCATCTCCTTTAACAGCTACAACTCCCTGGGCTACTTTCCCCCTGGCCTCCTCCCAACACCTTCTTTATCCTCATCACAGGACCTTCTTTCTGATGCCAGATAGTCCTCCAGCAGCATAC
Source organism: Dermatemys mawii (assembly GCA_007922305.1). NCBI lineage: Eukaryota > Metazoa > Chordata > Testudines > Dermatemydidae > Dermatemys > Dermatemys mawii. The sequence goes on along the minus strand of ML677335.1, from coordinate 18,929,706 downwards.
CGTCTCACTCTCAGCTCCTTGCGCACCCCTCAGTGACTGAAGTGAGGTCCTTTTTAAACCAGGTGCCCTGATTTGCCTGCCTGTCTTAATTGATTCTAGCAGCTTCCTAATTGACTCTGGGGTTCCTAACTGGCCTACCTGCTCTAATTGGTTTCAGCAAGCTCCTGATTGTTCTGGAACCACCTCTGCTACCTTACCCAGGGAAAAGGGACCTGCTTAATCTGGGATTAATATATCTGCCTTCTAACAACTCTCCTGTAGTCATCTGGCCTGATCCAATCTCAGCTGTTACAGACATACTTGCTGACAGGTATTTTGAAATAAATTACCAAAATAACTGAAACTGGCATGATTATATTATGTTATTTTGACAAATAAAATATGTAGAATTTTAAAATATTGTGAGTAGATTTTTTTTATTTTTCAGTGCAGAATTCCCCCAGGGATATATTGGACCACTGGAACAACATTTTTATCAACTGAAATAATAATAAAACTCATTTGCTATGTAGCAGAATCTATCTGCCCCCTGAAAACCTCTTGAAGAGCCTATCTGGAGCTGCTGGAGTTTTCAGTCTAAGAGAATCTGATTCCTGAGAGATTTTAACATCCTTTACTTTTATGGAGTACATTTTATGTCTTCATGGTAGTATTTTTTTAAATCAGCAGAGCCCTCTGATTTTAATGTATATTTGGAAGAAGTCTGTCATGACTGTATGTTTGCAGCTCACTTAACATTCATATTGAGTGCAGACACTTAGCTGAGGTTGACTTCATACAAGAAAGCCTTTAATATTACAAGGAGTAATGACGCTGTTGAAAAACATATAAGGGGGAAAGAAAAGTCAGGTTTATATGTGATCAAGGTTATTTAGCTTAGACATTTTAAATTGAAAAGTTACTTTCAGTAATTGGAGTGGTCACATTTATGATCATTACAATAGCAGTAACATAGAAAAGGAAGACTTGTCAATATTTAACTACCTAAAAATAGAGAAGGGGAGAAGCAAATATACTGGAAACTTTCCAGAGAAGGAGGGGAAAAAAAAAAAGCCCAACTAACACACAGTGAACAGATGAAGATGTACTAGCATTTTCTAAAGAAGCATTACCAGTCTCACTAAAATAGCAAAGTATAACAGTAAAGGTGATAAAGAACTGCCAATGTACTGCATATATTTTGATTAAATTAAAATAGCTGTTATAAATGGAAAACACATTGAGACAGGAACAGATACAGCAATGTGTGTGACATTGCTCTAAGCATGTCTTCAATGCAAGAGGTATCTTGAGCTCCTCAAAATGTACACTGGGGAGATTCAAAATTTGATCACACTGTGGCTCAAGTCCAGTCTGGGGATTTTAAAAGCTGACTTGTCTCTTTTGATTGATGCAAAAAGGGAATTTTCAGCATTATTCCCAAGAGATACAGATTGTAAAGAATTTAACATAAAATTAACTCTAAATATAGATTACTTGAAAAAACTGACAACATCAAGAGACTTCTAAAGGCGGCACTGGTGTATTAAATTAATTTCAAGCTAAACCAGAGTCTGTCCTTGACCTGCTGTTCCAAGGTTTTATAAGTCGTGTACTGATGCACATAATCTGCATGAAAAATGTACTTACAGAATGTCTGGAACAATCAGAAACCATTAACCACAATCGAGTGGTTAGCAGTAATAGTACCAATAATGAAGAAAGATAATTGTTCGGACTAGAAAAATCACAATAAATTCTTTCTTAGATATGCACACATACCTCCCTCTCTGATCAAGACTCCTAACAGCTTTAAATATGGGAGTATGTTCGTAAATTATCTATCACAAGCACATTTGCAAATACTTTGAATATGGACTCAAGGAAATATACGACTGTTAATGCCCATAGAGGATTATAGGTCAAATTCAGTCACCTTGTTCAAATAAATAGTCATAATGAATTAGAAAAATATTTAAATTAACAGAAATAGCAACAAAATAAACCGCTAGGGCAATATCCTAATAGCAGGCAAAGAAAATCCATAAAGTTTTAGATTCAGTATAGTCTGGAGATGAAAATTTAGGGCAACATAATACCACTTGTGATATATTAAGTTCAGTGGAACTGGAGTCAGAGGGCTCATATTCCCTGCGAGGACTGTTATTGATGGGACACCAGTGGAACAGGGAATGGGGGAGTTAGGCTGGATGCTACTCAGCCACACGGACAGAGCTGTACATGGGGTTTAATGAAGTTCCACTTGTTAAACTTAACCGACATTCCGCTTTGCTTTTTGTTAATGAAACATGGTGGTAGTATCAGAGCTGTGAGTTTTCTGACATGCAGCAGCTAGCAGAACTCTGTCTGAAGTCCCACAGAGCCCTGAATTTTGCAGACACAAATTTGGCCCCACTTTGGACCTGGTGGAAGGAGGAATTCAAGCTGTACACTGAGCTGGCCACTCAGGAGGACAACAGTATTACTTTACCCTATTGGAGAACAATAGAAAGCAATAGTGTTACTTTACCTTATTGGGGAACAAGATAGAGAGGTTTGCACCACTTTGAATCTCACCACTGCTGGAAGCCTCATAGCAGTCCTAGGAGCCCTGGGGAACTATTGCTTCCTAAGGCATAACAAAACTGTGGCTCAACATAGGTTTTTAATTAGAGACCAATCTGAAGGGGAGGGACTAGATCCCTGTTACTGCCTTAGATGCGCTGGCGGCTATAGGCAATTTTTGACAGATGCCCTGAGTCAGGACAGGGTAGTCTGTGACTCTTGGGATGACTATCTGTGGGATCAGTCACTCCAGGAAGGGGAAGGTGATCTTACATTAGACAAATGTTAGACATGGGTTGTGCAGAGGAAGCCTCTGGTTAAAGGATAAAAACTCTAGGAAGCATAACACCCCAGAAATACATGCAGCGTGAACAAGAGAAAAGAGAGCAGGTGTTTAGGGCTCCATACATAAGAATGGCCATTCTGGGTCAGACCAAAGGTCCATCTAGCCGAGTATCCTGTCTAGCCCAGTATCCAGTGGCCAATGCCAGGTGTCCCAGAGGGAATGAACAGAACAAGTAATCATCAAGTGATCCATCCTTGGTTGCCCATTCCCAGCTTCTGGCAAACAGTGGCTAGGGACACCATCCCCGCCCATCCTGGCTAATAGCCATTGATGGTCCTATCCTCCATGAAGTTATCTAGTTCTTTTTTGAACCCTGTTATAGTTTTGGCCTTCAAAACCTCCTCTGGCAAAGGGTTTAACAGACTGACTGCGCCTGGTGTAAAGATACTTCCTTTTGTTTGTTTTAAACCTGCTGTCTATTAATTTCATTTGGTGACCTCTAGTTCTTGTGTTCTGAGGAGTAAATAACAGTTCCTTATTTACTTTCTTTACACCCGTCATGATTTTACAGACCTCAATCATATTGCCCCTTAGTTATCTCCTTTCCAAGCCGAAAAGTCCCAATCTTATTAATCTCTTCTCACACGGAAGCCATTCCAAACCCAGTCATATTTTTGGCCCTTTTCTGAACCTTTTCCAATTCTAATATATCTGTTTTGAGATGCGGCGAACCCATCTGCATGCAGTATTCAAGATGTGACCATACCATGGATTTATATAGAGGCAATAGGATATGTTCTGTCTTATTAGCTATCCCTTGTTTAATGTTTCCCAACATTCTGTTCACTTTTTTTGACTGCCGCTGCACATTGAATGGATGTTTTCAGAGAACTATTCACAATGACTCCAAGTTCTCTTTCTTGAGTGGTAACAGCTAATTTAGACCCCATCATTTTATATGTATAGTTGGGATTATGTTTTCCAATGTACATCATCAACACTGAATTTGATAAATTGAATATATTTGGTAAATTGAATTTGATTAATTGAATACACATAATCACAGACATTTATGGTGGGAGACGGCATAAGCGTGTGAAGAAGAGACCTGCACTGGGACAGCATTGTAAAGAATGTGGCAAATTGAACCATTTTAACAGTGTGCACAAGAGCAGAAGAAGGTCATAGGAAGATTCAATTAGATTTATGTAACAGGGAGATGGCACATCAGACAGTGGGGATGACCTCATGAGTCTCTCCTTGAGTCTGAGACTATATCAGGTTCAGGATGTCAGGAGATAAAAACAATAAGGGACAATATCAACCTCCTAGTATGCAACAATGTCAATAGGGAAACACTCTGTGTGATTGCAGCTTGATAGCGAGGCCTCTTGCAATGTGATTCTTCAGGGTGATCACACCCATTACAGAAAGCAGGAACTACCAAACATTGTACACTGAAAGCATAATGCAGCCTGTAGGAAAATATAAACTCATACTAACTAACCTGAAAAATAACAGATGGCACCAACTGAAGTTTGTGGTGTGGATGGTAAGCACCACAGACCCCTCTTGAGAGAATACAGCCACAGAAATGATAGATCTGATTTGGGTGCAGCATCAGAATTTATAGCTTCAGTGCAAGAAGGAAAATTAAGCATCCTACAGACAACAGGAAATTTTAAAAACACAAGGGGATGTTTTCAAAAGAGACGGGTGCCTTGAAGGCAAGCTGTGACTGGAAGTAGACTCCACAGTGAAACCTTCATGCTTCTCATAAATTAAAATTGTTGTGGCACTATGTAATCTACTAAGCAAGGAAATCAGAAGTTTGAGAGCAGGGGTATTATAGCACCTGTAGACCAGTACATTCTGGATAGGCAGCATGTTGATAGTATTAAAGAAGCCATCACCACCAGTATAGATCCAAAGCCACTGAATTAGGCATTGAAAAAATGCCACTAATCACTGCCCACAATTGTTTACATTCTGCCAGAACTCTCCAAAGCCATAATCTCTACTGTCTGTGATGTGAGGAATGGGTTTTGGCACATAAGCTTCAAGAAAGAGACCAGCTTGCTGACAACTTTGCAACAACATTTGATCACTGCAGAGGTTGCACATGATGATGGGCACAAGCCCAACACCCGAGGTTTCCAGAAAAGACTTCCAGGTGTTGGAAGGACTTTCTGGTTTGAAAATAAGTGCGGATGGTATCCTCATTGTGCTGAAGTGAACAATGATCCAAAAGAATCTGATTGAGACCATGACATAGAACTACAAGCTTGTCTGTAGTGACACAGGGACAAGAACGTAAAGCTCACCCCAGAAAAAATGCAACTCAGACAGGATGAGGTGACATTGGACATCTGCTCAAAGCAGAGGGACTAAAAGCAGATGCCAACAAGATCAAGGCAGTCAAAGACATGCCAGCTCCAGTGGATGTGAAAGGGATATAGCTCTTCAGAGGAAAGACAATTGTTCTGTCCACTTTCTGTTCACAGCTGGCTGCAGTAGCAGAAACCGTACATCAGCTCACAAGGTAGGTTGTAGTGTGAGACCAGGCAGGTCCCCAACATCAAACATTTGACCCACTGAAACAAAGGATAATGGAGGACCCTGTCCTGAAGTACTACCAGCCAGGACATTCACTTGTACTCTACAGACTATCAAGATGGAAAGAACTGTGGCAGAGTTGTTATTCCACATGTTCAGTATTTGTGTCCAAGTCTCAACTTTTTGCCAGTTTAATCTTACAAAATCTCAGCTGCAATGCTTCATAGAAAACAAGTATGCTTTGTACATCGAAGACATTTAACAGAGTACAAAACTAGGGTGATCAGATGCCTTAATTTTATAGGGATAGTCCTGATTTTGGGGTCTTTTTCTTATATAGGCTCCTATTACCCCTCACCCCCATCCCAATTTTTCATATTTGCTGTCTGGTCACCTATAAAAAACAGCTATTTTTTTCCTCACCAAAACCCTGACAATGTATTATGACCTGGTCCAATGCACCACTCATTACCAATCTGTTGCAGCTGGAACCAACTGGTGGGTCCAATGTACTTCCAAGCCAACCGTGTCTGGATAGTCTCTGTCATAAGTGTGAAGTAGCCTAGAATTAGTGTTTACCTGTAAGGGGTTAAGCTAAAGGTAACCTGAGAGGTGGACAACTGACCAATGAGAAATTCCTCAGGAGACAAAGGATTTTAAGTTTCAGTTTCTCTCTGGGTCTCTCTCTGTTCACCTTGGCTATGGGATGAACACAGCTATGTCTTTCACTATAACTATAAGATTCTATTAAGTATTGTAGTCAGTAAGTTTACCTTCTCTTTATCAGTTGGAGAGTTCTCAGTGGCTGGGTGCTTCTTGATATTGTAAGCTTCAGCAGAGATATCAACTGTGGGAGAAAATTGCCTCGGGGGAGAGGGTTGGTTTCTAAATCCTTCTGTTGATTATGGTAGATGCTGTTCTATTGATGGTTATAAGGGATTTATTCCTTTCTTTTTTCTTTTATTAAAATCTGTCTTTTAAGAAGCTGACTGCTTGTTTTTCATTGTGTAAGATCCTGGTTTTGGATAGGGCACGTCTCGCAGGATCAGGCGAGGTTTGGGGTTTTTTTTCTCTCAAGCTTCCCAGGGAAGGAAGAAGTTTGGGGGGTTAGTGGAAAGGGAAAGAAGGGTCCCAAACTACCCTAGACCTAGTTTGGTGGTGGCAGTGTACCAGGTCCAAATACAAAAGAATTTGTGTTCTGGAAAAAACATTTTAACCCAAGCTGGTAAAATAAGCTTGTGGGGGTTATTTCTTTTTTCATGCGGGTCCCCACATCTGTACCCTAGAGTTCAGAGTGGGGAGGCAATCCTGACAGTCTCTAATTGCTGTTTTTAGCTCCTGGACTGTAGGGCTCCCAGGTTTATTGTCTGATATCCTTTTTTAGCACATGGAGTGCCACTGACCAGCTGCTCATAGTCAGCATCAGGCTTCCCGAGAACCCCAGTCACTTACTGTCCCAGAGCACCACAGAAACTATGGGCATTCCAGGTGTTTAACCCATTCAGGACAACATCAAAGGCAATCAAGGAATAAAGGGTTAACTAAGGCACATCCTCACCACAGAAACTTTACTCTGAAAACATCTGAGAGTTACAGATCTTTAAAAATAATAGAGAACACCCTGTCCTGGTTCCATCTCACTTCTTCTGGTGGGGGTGAGGTTCGTCAGCATTTCAAGCTAGAATGTATCCTGCCTCCACTTTTCTGGAAGTCCAGGATGATGGTGGACTCCCCGCTGTCAAGTAGAGTCTGTGTCTCTGCCATCTCCTCCACTGGGATGCTCCTCTCCCCCAGTCATGCATGCCCCACGCAAGGGCCCGTGTGTAGAATAAAAACCAGCCATCAAGAGTCATTCAAAGCTGATGGCGCTAGATGGAAGTCTTGATAGCAAGGCATAGTCCTTCCACAAGATGCCTAGTCCCTTTCCTGGGGAGGGCACCATCTTGAAAGCAATGCAGTAAGATGACCTCAAGATAAGCAATGCAGTAAGAAGATCAAGTTAAGACATGTGCTCAACATATAACACAAACTGGAGTTTATAATTCAGTACAGACTTATCCCACTCTATTGCATCATGAAGCTAAAGCTTCATTTTTTAGACTGCATGCTGGAGTTTAAATCTGTGAAAAAAGGACTATAACATTTTCTCTACTGGGATTATTTTATACTCCTCTGAAAATCCTACCCTTATTTCTTAGATGAAAGATTTTGGAGCTATTGGTTCACCCATTTATAATTCCCTCACTGCTGTTTCCCTATAAAAATCTATATGCTTTGCTGAGAGAGATCATCCTCAATTTCTAGCTGCAGAATGTGATATTCACTCTTTCAAAAAAACCAAAACAAAACCCAATAAGGTTGCCTCCTTTTCTCCATCAGTACTCAAGGAATAAGACATAGCTTGATTTTCCACCACCTCTATTGCAAATGGCAGTACTGTCCCTTATTGTTCTTCACCATGCTATTGAATAGTTTAAAATAAATGTTCACCCTCGTTTGTCTTGGGTTTTCAGATCAGTTTCTGTGTGTGAGACATGCTGCTCCTCTCTCTCAAACTCTCCGTCCAAATTATTCACACAGGACATTATCTGGTTGTATTTTGTTTCTAGAACAGTTAGTGATGTTTGGGGCAAATCAGACTTTTCACTCAGTTCTCACAGAACAAAACAAGTATATTTGGGTACAGTTTACATGATGAATCTCTGAATTAATAAGTCAATTACTCACTCAGACTCTCTGTTTTTCATTTCGTCAGTGCTATGATGGGCATAGTAACCCCCAAAATAAGAACTTACTTTTTAAAAAGGAGCTAACTTATTTAACTCGTTAATGAATTTTCATTGTAGCAGTATGTCTTCAGTGTTGGTTTTAATTAACAGAGTTTGTTAAATTAAAATGAAAGGGGATTATATTAGGGTTAGGGTTATAATTATGAGAGAGTTCAGACTGAATATCTGAACCATTTTTCTGATGAAATTCTGTTTTACTTTGCAAATTGTTTGTGAACAAACTTGGATTTTTCACCTTCCAAGTATATTATTGGATTGTTGATCTCCACATTTCTAGTACCATTCACCATGGTAACAAAATAAAACAAAACATTAATTGTGGGATAAACCTACATGAGCAGATCCCCACAAGTGTCTGCATATCAGTGATCTAGCTGTGGTCCCTGGGATATTTAAAGAAATCTGTCCCTCTGCTGTGCTAAGTAAGAAAGGTTCAATTTCTTTAATAGTCATCATTACTCACAGTGGGAGAAGAGAACCGAGGGGAGGAAACGGCATGCCAAACGATCCTTTTTAGTCTAATGCAGGCACCAGGGTAAGTTCTAAAATGGACATCACCAGCACAGTTAAATCACCACACTGCAGCACTTCTGCTAGCAGCATACCACAGAGAAAATATCTGTTTTTTCTTTCTCCCCCAAATGTCTTTGTTTTTTTGTATGCAGTGTCGCTGTAGCTTTGTTGGTGTCCCTCTCTCTGTTTTTTGTGACATATGAGTACATGAGAACTGAATTCACCTACACATTCATATACAAGTAAGAACAGAAAATGCTTGAGAGAAGTGGCCCTATTAAATTTTCCCCTTTTTTCTTATATATTTTGCATGGGGAAATTGCAGTGGATTTCATGAATATTTGCGTTCTGCTGTGAAAAAGGAAGCATAATTTGCCTAACTTCAAATCAGGTCAGATCAGAACATAATGGGGACTGATGCTAACAAGGAGTAAGCTCCTGAAGAAACAAGATTTTGTGAGATGTTCTACACAGTCAATTATTCTCAAGTTCTAAGACCAGATAAGGGACTGATATGATCTAGTCTGACCTCCTGCATAATGCAGACTGCAGAAATTCATCCAGTAATTTCCTGTATACAGCCCAGTAACCTGTGCTAAACTACAGTATCTCTCTTTATATTCTTCCATGTGCAATGAGGTGGGTGTCTGCTGCTCTGCTACATAATGCTAACATTTAATTTAGAAGTCTTACCTTAGATGGCTAATAAACTATTTGCACTACCACTTACTACTGTATTTTGATTAGTTATAAAAAAATTGGATTGGGACCAAAATGTGTTTTTCCTTGCCCATCTGTACAAACAAAACTTAATTTGCAGGCATGTTCATGAAAAGCTATTAACAAAGGAATGGAAACATGGATAAATTGACATTTGTTTAAAAAATTTGACAAAATATTTAGGAATAATCTTTCCCACAATTAGCCCGGCTCTAACTATAATCCATAGCCTCTTTTGGCAATAAGAATGCCCACAAACTATAGTAACTTCTTTTGAACAAATGCCATATTTTATCTTTTAAAATTAAAATGGAGAAAGCATTTTTGCTGCTGCTGTTTCTAAGACGACCCTCAACCCTTATTTATTTGAAACTTCTCACATCCATTTTCCCCTAAGGTTATTATTTAAATATGCTCAAGGCATCATCTTCTGTGCCATGCAGGGATATCAATAGGTTCTAAATTTAGAAGGTAATTGTGACATGATGCATTGAAGAGCATAGAATTACGGATACTTGATTGCCTGATACCTGAGATTTGACTCCTAGCATTCACCAGGAAAGAGATGATAGGCAGAGAGAGTGCTAAATATTTGCAAAACCAGGAAATTGTAAGCACAAGGACTATGTATTTTTTTGTTCTAATCTGTGTTCATGTATAACTTTGCTTAGGAAGGTGGGGGGCTATATTAAGAACTGTATGCATCACTTGAACACTGTAATCATCAGAATTTGTGCTATGTATTAATATTACATTCTACAACGGGGGTGGGGGCGGAAGAAAGGTTTGGTACAATGTGTGTTGAATTCAATGGAAAGTCTCATGTTTCCTCAAGCTTCTAATTAGGAAAAACTAGGTGAGAACTTTGAGCATTTGACAGGAATATCATTAAACTGAGTGATGTAGCTTTTTTTCCTTAATATTATAGCAAACTATGTCAGTAGTTCAGAAGAATGGTCCATCTTTAATAAACACAACTCACTGTGCTTTTTTGATCTTTTTCAGATCTTTTCCTGTTACTAAGTTATATCAGCTTTTTCTTTAAAAAGAAGTATTAACCAAAAAACAACCACCAGAAAGATTTAAAATTTAGTTAATGAAGCAACTAAAGTAACTATTGTGATCTATGCCTTCAGCCCCTTGAGATTAGATTAGTGTGATGTTGTGTACATGATAAGAACATAAGAATGACTCTATTGGGTCAGACCAATGGTTTATCTAGCCAAGTATCCTGTCTTCCAACAGTGGCCGGCCAGATTCTTCAGTGGGAATGAACAGAACAGGACAATTAATCAAGTGATCTATCCTCTGTCATCCAGACCTAGTTTATAGCAGTCAGAGATTCAGGGACACACAGAGCATAGGGTTGTGTTTCTGATCATCTTGGTTAACAGTCATTGATGGACCTATCCTCCATGAACTTCTCTAAATCTTCTTTGAACCCAGTTATACTTTTGGCCTTCACAATATCCCAAGGAAACAAGTTCCAAAGTTTGACTGTGCATTTACTTTCTTCATACTAGTCATGATTTTATAGATCTCTATCATATCCCGAAGTCTCTTTTCAAAACTGAACAATCCCAGTCCGTTTAATTTCTCCTCCTATGGAAGCTGCTCCATTCCCCTAATAATTTTTGTTGCCTTCTCTGGACTTTTTACAATTCTAATGTATCTTTGAGATGGGTCAACTAGAACTGCATGCAGTATGCAAGGTGTGGGTGTACCATGGATTTATATAGCAGCATTGTGATATTATCTTATATTATCTGTCTTATTTTCTATCCCTTTCTTAATGATTCCCAACATTCTGTTCACTTTTTTTTGACTGCTGCTGCTCATTGAGTGCACATTTTCAGGGAACTGTCCACAGTGATTCCAAGATCTCTTTCTTGTGTTGTACCAGCTAACTTCGACCCCATCATTTTGTACGTATAGTTGGGACTATGTATTACTTTGCATGTATCAAGACTGAATTTCATCTGTCATTTTCTTGCCCAGTCACACAGTTTAATGAGATCCCTTTGTAACTCCTGGCAGTCAATTTTGGACTTAACTATCTTGAGTAATTTTGTATCATCTGCAAATTTTGCCACATCGCTGTTTACCCCTTTTTCCGGATCATTTATGACTATGTGGAACAGCACAGGCCCTAGTACAAATATTTGAGAGAACTGCTATTTACCTCTTTGCACTGTGAAAACTGACCATGTGCTCCTACCCTTTGTTTGCTACCTTTTAATCAGTTATTAATCCATGAGAAGACCTTCCCTCTTAACCCAAGACTTCTTACTTTGCTTAAAAGCCTTTGATAAGGGGTCTTGTTCACCTGTTATTTGACACCCCCGCCCCCAAAGAATTCTAATAGATCGATGACATGTAGTTGCCCTTTACGAAGACCGTGTTCACTCTTCCCCAGTATATCATCTTCATCTATATGCCTGATAATTCTGTTCTTTACTATAGTTGCAACCAATTGGGCTGGTACTGATGTTCATCCTGTTATTGCCAGGATTGCCTCTGGAGCCATTTTTTTTAAAAAATCAGTATTTCAGCAGCTATCCTCTACACATCAGGGCTAGTGGCTAATTTAAATGATAGGTTACATACCACAGTTAATAGGTCTGCTATTTCATATTTTATTTCCTTCAGAACCCTTGGGTGAATACCACCTGGTCCTGGATGTTATTACTGTTTAATTTATCAATTTACAGATGCTCCTCAATTTATGGAAATCTGAGATACAGAAATCCGTGCTTATGGAAAAAGCTTAATAAGCTAAAAACAAGAGGATTTGGGAGGGTAGGGGGATGAATAATGGTCAGAGATAAGTCTCTGACTTACACAAATTCTGAGTTACACAAGGCGTTCCAGAACGGAACGCTTGCATAAGTCGGGGAGCATCTGTATTCCAAAACCTCCTCTACTGACACCTTAGTCTGGTTCAGTTACTTTGATTTGTCACAGGAAATGAGTCACTCAGCAATTGCCCCATTCTGTTTATTCCCTCTGAAGTTCAGGAGTAGCAATCTCCCTCGCATCCTTTGCAAAGAAGACTGATGCAAACAACTAATTTAGATTTTCTGCAAGAGCCTTGTCTTTTCTGAGATCTCATTTATTACCTTGATTGTCCAGTGGCCCCACTGATTATTTGGCAGACTTCTTGCTTCTAATGTACTTAACGAACATGTGGTGTTAATTTTTGTCTTTTGCTAGTTGCTCTTCAAATTCTTTTTTTTTGCCTGCCTAATTATACTTCTACACTAGACTTGCCAGAGTTTATGTTCCCTTCTATTTTCCTCACTAGGACTTGACTTCCAGAATATAAAGGATGCCTTTTTGTCTCCAATTGCCCTTTTTTTTAAAAAAAAATCTGTTTAGCCACGGTGGCATTTTTTTGGTCCGCTAATGTTTTTTTCTGGAGTGGGGAGGGGTGAGGGGAGTATACTTTTTGTATGAGTCTCTATTGTGATGTTTTTTATAAGTGTCCAAGCAGCTTGAGGGCATTTACTCTTGTGACTGTTTCTTTTAATTTTCCTTCAACTAGCTTCCTCATTTTTCTCTAATTCCCCTTTTGAAATTAAAGGCTTCTGGGCTGGGTCTCTTTGGTATTTCCCCCACTCCACAAGGATGTAAATTTAATTACATTATGTCCCATTGATTATCATTGTTCCACCAAGTTTCTGTGATGCCTATTATATCAATATCCTCATTTAGGCACTCAGGTTCACTCATCTAAGTACTTAGACCTCTAGCATTTTTATACAAGCACATTCAAAATGTGTCAATATTAAGCATGTAATGTAATTGAACAGGACTCTTTCATTTGACTGTTTCTCTTCAGTGCCTACCTGCACTTTATCAATTTCTATCTCTCCTCTTTACTAGGATACAGATAAACCCCTTTAATAAATCCTCCTCTAAGGTTTGCCCCTGTCTGAACTCTGTGCTCCTCCATACCTGTCAGCTATCCCTCAGCCCTTAGTTTAAGATCTCGTCTATGATTAAATTTTTTTAATTTTACATGACAGCAATCTGGTTCCATTTTGGTTTTGGTAGAGCCCATCTTTTCTATATAAGCTCCTCCTTTTCCAAAAGGTTCCTCAGTTCCTAATAAACCTAAATCCCCCTTCCAAACACCATCATCTCACACACACATTGAGACCGTGCTATTCTGCCTATTTTATTGGCACCGTATATGAAACTGGAAGCATCTTAAAGACTAATAGATTTATCTGGGCAAAAGCTTTTGTGGGTAAAACCCCCACTTCCTTCAGATGCATGGAATGAAAATTACAGATGCAGGAATAAATAAATATTGGCATATGAAGTGAAGGAGAACCAATGTTAAAGGTCAGTTTAGTCAGGATGGATGTGGTCCACTCCAATAATTGATGATGAGGTAGCTATATCGAGAGAGGGAAAATTGCTTTTGTAGTGAGCCAGCCACTCCCAGTCCCTATTCAATCCCAGATTGATGGTGTTAAGTTTGCAAATGAATTGTAACTCTGCAGTTTCTCTTTGAAGTCTGTTTTTGAAGGTTTTGTTTTTGAAAAATGGCTACTTTTAAATGTTATTGAGTGTCCAGGGAGATCGAAGTGTTCTCTTACCGGTTTTTGTATGTTACCATTCCTGATGTCTGATTTGTATCCATTTTATCCTCTTATGTAGAGAGTGTCCGATTTGGCCATAACTGGCACATGATGGTCTATATCACATTAGTAGATGTGCAGGTGAATGAGCCTCTGATGGTGTAGCTGGTGTGGATGGGTCCTATGATGGTGTTGCTAGAGTAGATATTGGGACAAAAAAGGCAACAGGATTTGTTGCAAAGGTTGGTTCCTGGGTTAGTGTTTTTGTTGTGTGGTGTGTAGTTTCTGGTGAGTATTTGCTTCAGGTTGGGGGTGGGGGCTGTCTGTAAGTGAGGATTAGCCTGCCTCCAAAGGCTTGTGAGAGTGCGGGATCGTTTTCCAGGATAGGTGTGAGGGGGTGCGGACCCTCAGGCCAAGGTAGCATGGCCTCTGGGACAAAGTCAGTAAGCGCCCCTGTGTAGCGGGGCAGTACGGCCCAATGGCCTGAGTCAGTAAGCGCCCCTGTGTAGCGGGGCAGTACGGCCCAATGGCCCGAGTCAGTAAGCGCCCCTGTGTAGTGGGGCAGTACGGCCCAATGGCCCGAGTCAGTAAGGGGGGGGGGTCACCCACCTGGGGGTGTGGCAGCCAAGGTAGGGGGGTCCAGGGCCCCCCCACCTCCACCGGGCCCTAACAGTGACTCAGCGCCTTCCACTGACTCAGCAGAGAGGTCCTACCAAAACACACCGAGTCTCCCATGGTGGGAGATATCACTCCTCCACCCTCCCTGTGTCGCTTCCTACTGGCCCCTCCATCAATGGGGTCTCCCAGGTGTCTCCGGGTCCTCCAAGAGCAGGCGGGTCCGCCGTCCTCTCCAGCCGTTCCCCGTCCGAGGATTCAGGCAGGTGGATGTCGGGCTCGGGCTCGGGCTCGGGCTCGGGCTCGGGCTCCGCAGGAGCTCTCCAGGCACGTCCCTCTCCTCCGGCTGCCAGCCCAGAATGAGCTGGGCTCCCTCCCTTTATACAGCCTGAGCACTTGGAGCATGCCCAGTAGTGCAGGGGCGGGACTTCCGCTGCCAGTGCTTCTGGCCTGCGCCTGCCTGTGCTAGTGTGGAGCTGGTCCGCCCCGTCACAATAGGTTGTAGATTGCTGATGACATGCTGGAGAGGTTTTAGTTAGGAGCTATACGTGATGGCCAGTGGTGTTCTGTTTTTTCCCTTGTTGGGCTG
Organism: Dermatemys mawii; assembly: GCA_007922305.1. Lineage (NCBI taxonomy): Eukaryota > Metazoa > Chordata > Testudines > Dermatemydidae > Dermatemys > Dermatemys mawii. The sequence goes on along the minus strand of ML677335.1, from coordinate 18,914,505 downwards.
TCCTGTAGTAGATGACTTCTCAGCTTTGGAACTTACTCTCCTCCTTGTTCCAAAAGCCCAAATTTGTGGACTACAGTTGATCAAAAACCTGGCAGGCAAGCATGGGAACATCAGGGACCCAAACATGGATATTACTGTCAACCTGACCAGAAACAGTGTTTCATTTAGATTTTCCTCATGGTATATGCCATCAAAATCAAATATTTTCTGGTGGAAAAAAGCAGATTTTAATGAAATCCCATTTTCCCCAGAAGAAATTGTTTCATTTGAATGTTTTTATCTGTTATACAGTTGATTTTAGGACACTGAGCAGTTGATCTCTTTTCTTGTACCTATGGGGAATGAGGAGTACATTGAGGATTTGTGGGTCAAGTATTTTTTCTCCCTTCCTGATTTTTGGGAATGAGCTTGCTTTAATTTTCTATCATACTATTACTGTGCTTATGTATATGTCAAAGGCATCTGGAGCCTTGGATAGGTGCTTTTTATATATTTTATAAATCCAAATAATAAATACATTAATAAACTATTACTGAACCCAACAGGCTTTCTTTTTGTCTTTATTTACTTAACTCTATTCTTCTTCTTAGAAGAGAAGCTTAATATCTACTTGCCTTATCTTTACAACTGAATCTGGGTGTGGTTACAAAATAAAAGTTCAAATTTTTCTGCTCTTAGGTATTTGTACATTTCTCTCTCTCTCTTTCTCTAATGTGAAAAACAAGTCCACTTCTGGTCTTCCTCTCTGCAGAATATAGTTTTCACTGCCAGTGCTTGACCATATAATTATTTTTACTTCAGATACTAATATCACTCAAAGCTTCTTGCCTTACCACACACATGGCTGATTATACTACTTCTTAGGCATTGTCCATCAAAATGAGGAAAACGTGGGCCCTGTACCATCCCTTAAAAAGGTGCAGAGTGTGCTTCCTGCAGGATAGGCCACCCTCCTGCCTGTCCATCTCTGGTCTTGGTGGAATGACTGTTGACACCATTGGTGCTTGTCTGGGGTAGCCCTTGCATGCCAGGAAATTAGGACTGCAGGTATGCTTAGATGTTTATGAGCATGCAAAGTGTAAAAGCGTCCTAAACATCCTTCCCTGCTCCCCAGTGCATACTCACGTGGTGACAGGGCACTGTCTAGCCTATCAATATTTCAACACAAGCCCTACCTGCCTGTGGGCAAATACTCTACAAAATCTATGTCTACATTTATCAAAAGAGCACCCAGTGCTTCATAAAAATAAATGAAATATGACTTCTTCCAAAACTCCACTCACTGATTAATCTCAATCTGGAATTAACAAAAGTCATTCTTTCCTTGTCTTCCCCAGCTGGCTACCACTAAGCATGTTTTCTTCTCCAGAACTTCTGCCTGTTACCATATTGACAGGGATCACTAGAAGCTATGCTAGTGTTTGACAGCAGGCTTTAGCCTTACATTTGTCCTTCTTAAAAAAAAAAAAATAGAGTGGACAGAAATGCCACCTCTGCCCCTTGCTATCTCAGTTAAGTGCACCACTTCTATGGATTAGTTTTCACTATTAGGTAAAAAAGGGGGTTTTTTTATAGCCCAATAACAAATATGTGATAGTTATCTAACTGTAAAATCCTGGAGCAGATAAGGCATTTGTAGTTTTCACTGCAAGATAGCTAGGTGACATGCTGACACTATGCCCAGTGCTGATGATTGACCATGCCCTTGCTTACCTCATGGTAAAACTATACTGCCTTGACTTCATTGGGTATCTACAGCAGGACATCCAATGGTAAACACACACTTTTTTGGTGGTAAAGACATAAACTACATTTTTTCCCATTTATTAGTCCCTTTATTATCACTTCCCAGACAGCATTAAGTGTTCCTCAGGAAAGGTCGATTTCCTCCTGCATTTCTCAGGTGGGAAGAAATCCTCTCAGTGCTCTTTTCCCCTCCCTGTGGCAGAGGTAGTGGCTCATTTTCTTCCTTCCCTATGGGAATGTCTGGTAGCTCCCACTATGCAGGGTCCATTTTTTTATTGATCTCTACTCTATTTGATCAAGCAGGGACAATGTCCATGAACAACAGAAGCCTGAACCTATGCAGAATGAAAATAATTCCAAATGAAGCACTCCCTCATCAGAGTCAAATGTGTAAAAGGCAACCACACCACGTGACAGTGCAGGATACTAAACATTTGCCACCCTTGTAACTGTACATTGAGTTGATGGTTGCTTCTTTCACAACATTATACCTTTGCTAACTGCATTTATTTAAATTAACTCAAGTAAGAGAGACCCCTAGCAAATATCAAAATTCTTGTTTTTCCTGGTTTCATGAAAAATGGAAGTGGAAGCTTCAGCCTACCAGATAGAGGAGAAAGTAGAACTTCTACATAGCTCTCTGATCATCTTTTCAATAACATAACTGACTGTGTACCCATGGAGGCTGATTCTCTGTTCTGTTTCTTTCTCAGTAGTAGCTGTAGAACTCCCAGGAGCAGTTACAGATTAAGTTACAGATAAGTTCAACTAAGCCAGCCACACTCCTGGAAAGAACAGTCAGTGACTTCTGCCTGAGAGGTGCAGGAGTGGGAGTTTGTTCTCTGATTGCCCAAAAGCAGGCAAGGAAAGAATTTTTTAAAGCCTGTGTGACCCAAGGATTATGTTTCTCTGGGTTGCTCCACAACACAGCCAGGAAGCAAAGAAGTGTTTGCTGAGTCAAAGTTTCCCCCCAGCTCTTTCCACCAAAACACATGACTATATGAGGCTAAAATTTTCAGTGTCTTGAAGACTGAAGCCCTCCAGGAAATAGGCCTCTACTAAGAGTCTATACAGACCTTTATGGTACTAGGACTTCCGGTAACTTGGGTAGGCTCCAACATGAGGTATATGTTGGAGCCTCAGGGTGTATGTGGGAGCAAGAGGGTGGAAAGAAAGGAAGCAGAGATAAGATACTGAGTGTTGGTATGAAGTTGGCCTGCTCCACAACCCAGGAAACCAGAGATAACTTCTGGTAGATTGTTTTACTGGTATAACTGAGGAAGAAAGTGAGATTCTGATGTACCGATCAGTTTTCAAAAATGTTTTCCCAGTTCACCATAATATGAGGGATGTTTTAAAACCATAAATATTTTGTGAATAGAATTCAAAATGTTGATAGGCAACTCATTTGCAGTTCATCACAGAGTCATTTTTATTTGCAAAGCACATCAATTGCAGTAAATTACTATGCATATTACATAGCTCTTCAAAGTACTTTCTAACATTTTCAAAAGAACTGATTTAGAGCTCACCACAGATTTCTTTTCTGTTTCCAAATTACATACATGGTAAACAATTGATAGAAGACAAGAACTGGCTATGCATATTATTAAAAGGGAACTGTTTAAAGCATTTTCTTTTAAAGCTTCCTAAATAGGAAAATTCATCTGTCTTCTTCATACATTAATATAGGTGAGATACTAACTGCATGATGCAGGAAAACTAAGTGATGCCAATTTGTAATATGCTAACGGAAATAGAAACTATTAAAACAAAGACTTCCTCTAAAAAAATAAATCCCTCAACAAGATGGAGGTGGTGGGAGAGGGGAGCATGCGGTGTTTCAGCTTTATATATTGAAGAGCTTTTAAATGTCTTATCTATAGAATTATTGTGAACCATTTCATTTTTTACCAAATTTCCCTCTTTTTGTACATAATTTTTTATGGTCAATGAATATTTATAGCAATTGAATATTTATAGTTTCGTTCAGTGAAACAGAGCTTATTTGGAAAGTAGATTTTACATTGGTAGTAGGAACACACAAGGCTATACAGCTGACATAGATATGTAGGCAGACAACCATCTTTACCTAGTCTCCTTCCCCTTCCTGTCCAGGCTCTTCACAAAATCCTATCACTTTTTTTTTCTTTAACATCTCTTTAATCTGCCCATTCAGGTCTATTCCTACTGTTAAAACTTGATCAATTTGGAATGGAGAAGGGTAGGAAGAAGTTGTGGGCTGGCATGCCCATGGAAGCATAGTTTATATTGTGGTGTATTGTTTGCATAATAGTTCTGGTAGAGTTCATAAACCAGTCTTTGGGTGCCATTTTGTAGGCATAGATCTTGCTGGACATAAGTAACATTTGAGTAAAATGTTAAACTATAAACAAAGGTGGACAGGCCATATGATTTGAGTGAATCTGTAAACAAGAGTGTGACAGACTGCATACTGGAGACAGTATCTCCAGGGCTAGTTGAGATAAGTGGGATAAGTGATGAGCTTGAAATGCAGATAGGGGAAGAACATAAATAACTGGCTCCTACATGACCCATACAATATCCAAACCAATTAGATTCAGGAAATTCAGGTGTTACTAGTTAGGAAAAATGTATATAAACTGTGGTATGTAACATAAATTGGAACTGGGATATCAATATGTACCTAACACCCTTACCTCTGGTCCTGGTCAGCATGAGCACAGATCTGTTACGTGCCTAATAAAGTGATCTGAGTGATGAACTGGAACTGAACTCAGTTTTTTGGGCTCCTAGAGAACTAGATGAAGTATCCTCTCAGAACTGGGTGAGAAGTTCTGGATAAGCCAAATGGAAAATCCCAACACCTTTCTGACTCACAATACACTTATGCATCCTACTTGGCATTGACTGGTCATGTAAACAATCAGCCGTATGCCTTTCTGATAATATGTACAGAATTTTTCCATATAGAAAATATCTATATATTCTATTATTACAGATAAACAACTACCAACTAGAAGATTATATGCACAGCCACAATGTACAAAAGAAAAAATAGGTGTAAGACTTATATAAGCCACAGAAACATATTACTCATTGACAGAGTTAGCATGTTTGGTAAGCCCAAGGACAAATAACCCAATAAAGTCAGAGACCAGAAAGATCTGCTTCAACACAGACAACTGTGACTTAGTTTAAAGCAACATAAATAAAACCCTGAACCCATAAAGGTTCTGAAGTTTTGAAATAAATGAAAAAAAAATCAGCTGTGACCAAACACTTTGAAAAATGGTAATAAAAACTTCAGTCTCATACATTTTCAAAAATATATATGAATATCATCATTTTAACCAAAAAAAGCAGTTCCTTTGCTCTGTTCTAGCCTCTTTTCATCACTCTAGCATCAAAAAACGGCAGAAAGTTGGTGCGAACTAGCTAGCTAAAATTCTTGTTCTGTGCCTCGTTAGGGAGATGCCAAGGATGTGTCTAGAATTCAACATTCTCTGGTGATTCCCAGTTGTTATAATGGCCCTTTAGGGCCAGTATTCGGTGGTGCAGTTTGAAGTTTTGAGGCTGCTCTAAACTACGTTGGATTAGTAACAGAGCAGAATTGACTTCAGGTACAGGGGTTATGCCCAGCATTTGTAGTCAATTTCAATCTCTGCAGGTAAAGATCAAATTTACCTAGTTAATATGAATAAATTAGATGACAAAACTACAAAATTATCAATTGGGGCTCAAATCTGCTCACATTCAAGTCAATGGGCCTGATTTTGCTTTCACTCTGGTATAAATCACGACTGACTGCAGTGATGTTACAATAGTGTGAAACCACTAAAAGACAGAGGAGAATTACACTCATGTTTTGTTAATTCACATTCGGTTTTTCACTGCTAAATAAGTCACTTTAATTTTTCAATCAACTTTAAAGGTTTGGTCATGTTATCATACATGGTCATTTTCTCACTGTCTTCCTAACATTTCCAGAATTGCTTTGGATAATGGATAACAAATGCAGGTTTTTAGTTTCTGGGTTTTAGCTAAGGGCTCTTTCAGAAGCTGTTAGAAAAATGTAGTGCACCTGTGCTCCATTATTCACAGAGTTTCTTAAGAAACAGTGTATTAAATTGTGACATTAAGAGTGAGATTATTCCCTGCCTCACACTGGGCCTAGACAGTCACTTTCATTAAATTCTTGTTAGAGTAAAAGCTAAGATAAAAATACAATTACTTTGTTAGTTCATTTACATATGTTTGATTTTGTAAAATATTAAATATAGAGCCTTTCAGTAAGTACTACAGGCAATCCTAGAGTTTATGAAGAATTTGTTACATGAAAACAAAGAGTAACACAGCAAAAAGCACCACTTAGGAAACATAAAAATGTCTGTTGGAAACTCCTTTAATGGATCATCTAGTACAGACTAGATGTGATTAACTTCCAGTTACCTTGACAGAGGAGTGTACAGTCTAGCCTTAAATAATTGACTCCATACAAGTATTGATTATACAGGGCAAACCACTTTAAAAAGAAAAAGATATATTCTCCCCCCAAAGCACTAACATAATTAACGTTATGCAACTTGTGTTTCTTTTATTTTTTCCAATTAGGATTCAGCTTATTTCTATACCTCATCCTTCTTCTTGATAGCTATTTTCTTATAACCCAAGAGATCAACATAAAACTAAAGAGTCAAATCTTGCTAGTTTTACTCATATATGTAAGATTAACAGAAGTAATCCTATATAAGCATTCCCAGGGATACTTACTTTTATATTTGTGTCTCATTTGTTCATTATGTTGTTGTTTTTTTCTGACAGTTAATATGTAGCTAGAAAAGCATTTTATTGACTTAACCTCTATACACATTTTTATTTAAAATTGATGTAAATATTGTTAACATGCTCCAAATAAATGTAACTATTTCCAATTAAGCATGCATTTTTGATATATACATATTAAATTTAGCACAGGCTTATTTATAGTATTCTGAATTATTAGGGCTACTTTTCAAAATACTGCAAACATTCTTCTGGCAGCAGCACAGGAAATAAAAAGGACCCATGAGTACTTTATTGTGCTACTTGACAAAGGTATGTTTTGCTTAGATGTCTAATAAAAACAGGTTGTAGAATTTTCTCACATATTAAAGAAAGTAAAGGAAAAGCAACAGCATATTCATGGAGATTGCAGAACTAAAAATAAGTTTAAAAATAATCTTTTTATGAATATTTAAGTACTATGCCTTCATTCTTTTGCTACATGGCTGTAAGACTGGTTTTGTTGGTTAAATGTTTGTGGAAAAAAACCCATCAAATATATTTGAAGCATCCAGGTTACATTTGTAATGGGTCACAGTCTTTGTATAAAATCTAGCAGTAAGGCATTTAACATATTTAATGACATTCTTTTAATGAGTCTCCTTAACAGAACTTGGAGCATTTTGCATTCTTGTTTGCTCTCGCAAAATTAATTTAAAATAATTGCATTGCATATAGCATAGTTTGTATTTGCCTACTTAACTGCCTACCAATGTGATAGGTAATTAATTGTGCCTATATGTAACAAGATCTCTGCAGGGTCCTCCTGGCTCCTGCCCCAGCTGGGCTAAGAAAGTCACACAGAAACCTTGGTGCAGTGCTCACTTAGTGTTTCATTTACAGGTTATGTTCCCACCACCTTTCAACTATACACATAGTCCCCTTCTTACAGTCCACCAGTCAGAGAGAGGGGACAAGCAATTTCTCTCTGCTTCTCCTCACTACTTTTCCTCTAGTGCAGCTTCCTTCCTTCCAGCTCCTTCACTTTGGCTTCTTTCGCCTGGGGCTTTTATCCATCCCCAGCCTGAAGAGGCAGCAGCTGTTCCAGCTTCCCCAATCAGGGCCAGGTGATCTACCCAGCTTCAATTCACCTCCTTTATTTGGAGCTGGAGTGACAGAGAGTTGGCTAAGCAGTTTTCTGCTTAGCACCGTCACACTATAATATTCAGAAGTGTGTAATTCTGACATGCAAAATGGGCAGTTAAGTAGGCAAATACAAACTATGCTATACGCAATGCAATTATTTTAAATTAATTTTGCGAGAGCAAACAAGAACGCAAAATGCTCCAAGTCCTGTTAAGGAGACTCATTAAAAGAATGTCACTAAATATATCAAATGTCTCATTGCTAGATTTTATACAAAGACTAAATCAAAATATATTTTGTGTGGCACATGTACAAAGCAGAAAGAAAATGAAACCAAATTCATAAGCCAAGAGAGTATTGAAATGGCCTGATTCCTAGAATGTACTAACTGCTCTGGGGGTTGAAAACACTCAACACCTTGCAAGCTAAGGCCCTAAATTAGCAAAGAAACTTCCAAGATCAGTTTCCTAAATGGCAACTGAATTCACTCTCAGACTAAATGAGTCAAATCTGTATGCCAAACCTGATTTAGGCTACTGGCCCCTGGTGGTGGAAAGTCTGCCAGAGGATGGGAGTAGTGGAGCAGGCTGGCCACAATCCCCACTCCACTTAACAGGACTTGCAGCAAAACCAATCTTATAGCCATGTAACAAAAGAATGAAGGCATAATACTTAAATATTCATGAATAAAGCTGACTTTCTAAAACTTATTTTTAGTTCTGCAACTTCCATTAATATGCCGTTGCTTTTCCTTTGCTTTCTTTTATTTAATATGTGAGAAAATTCTACCACCTCTGTTTTTATTAGAAATTAGATGCTGGAAGGCCAGAGTCAGCCAGCACAGACCACAGAGATGTGAAGGGGGCAGCAGTAAAATCCTGGCTTCACTGAAGTTAATAGCAAAAATCCTACTGACTTCAGCAGAGTCAGGATTTCACCTAGGAAAAATAAAATGGTATAGCTTCTGGGCAGACCCCTCCAGCAGGGCATCTGTTATATCTGGACACAGCTGCCCTACCCTGCTGTAATCTGAATGGGAGGGCAACAGATGTACTGTTGCCACCCTCCTCCAAGGCTGATATTGTCCTCCAGTGAATGCAGAAAGATGCAAGTTTCACATTCTGCACCTTCAGGGTTTAATCAAGCTCATTTTGTCTAAATAATGGAACAGATAACCATGATCTGGAACAAAACTGTGAAGCTGTGAGTTCTGAACAGAGCCTAAAAGTTTTTCTAACAAGAGGACCTACAGCCCTTGGACCTCATACTGTCTCCAAGAATTAAAATCACTTACCTCTTCTAGGACATCAGCAAGCTTACTGAGTATCTCTTCAGGAAGACTCTGGAATGTTGGAACACTGTAATATAAAATGGAAAAGAACTATTGTTTAATTCCAAAAGTTAGTTTATTTCATAAAGTCAGTTAATCAACAAGGTTTCACAAGAGCCAAACAACTTTATTATTTATAATCAATATGGACTCAATCTTGTACTGTAGTTCCTAACATCAAGACCAGAGTACCAATTTTAATAAGCATAACTCTTCAGGATTGATCATCATAAAAGCAGCATACATAGTGAATTCTTATTTCTGTCCTTGGGTATAATTTAGGCATCCAGTGGTTACAGGACAGTAAGCTACATGGAATAAACATTCTGAAGCTACACCTTTCCTGTATAAGGTGAAACGTGATTATCTTCTAAAACATTCATATTGGGAATCAGCTAAATGAAATGATGCTATAAACTCTTCCGAGCGGTTTGTCTTCTTGGCTGTCCCTGCTCTCACTTTCTTCTAAGTGTAGCTCCTATGCATACTTGAATGAGCCAGAACACCTGGGCCAAAGTTTTCAAACACAAGAATTAAATGTAGGCTCCTAAATCTAAATTTTGGTTCCTAAATAATTAGGTTGATTTTCAAAATTGCGGATCACCCAGCAGCTCCCATTTCACGTCAATGAGAGCTACTAGATGCTCCAAACTTTTGAAAATTAGCCCATCTATTTAGGAGCCAAAGTCAGGATATAGCAGACTAATGTTAAGTTCTTATTTGTGTAAATCTTGGCTCTGATTGCCAAGCAGGAGTAAACAAAAACATTAAGAAGGTGGCTCATACCCACTACCATTTGTAATCCCTGACTTCCTGGTCGTGACCTGTCTCTGTTCCCACCACGCTATTTTTCTTCATGTGAATCATGTTCATTTCAGAGTGAGCACAGAGATGTGTTCACATTGCAGTTATGCTTTAAATGATCTTTAAAACCACTTGAAATAAATTTAAAATGATTTTTTAAAGTGTTACAATTTAAACCCTCCCCTATCTCACTCTTCGTTAACTTTGATTAACAGGATTTTCCAATGCTATTTTAAATTTAAACATTAACACCATTGTAAAGCTTTGCTGACAAATGCATTATTCTTCAAATTAAATGACAATTTAAAATATTTTTATAATCATACTAAGTGACATATCGGGCTTCTATGTTTTCTTCATTTTAACAATACTTGTATTAGAGAGGGCTAGTAGATGAAGTAAATTATGGGTGAAATTCATCCTGTGCAAAGGGCCTGCCCAAGGCCCATTATTTACATTCCACTTTAGCTGTCAGAGCAGAATGTAGGTGGGAGATGAGCAGTTTATAGGCTTTGGGTGGGCCCTCTATACAGGGCAAATTGTACCCTAAATGAATTAGTCATTTTTGCCTCTGTAGATGTGAGTTCAGGCTTTTTTTTAGATCACAGGCACAGAATGTTCCCATAATATAGAGAGCCAATAGGAGGTCCTCTGCATCACAGAAACCCTCCAGAAGGGCTATTCTGGGGGTTTGCTGACAGGACAGCCACACGTGGGTATGCACACACCCATATGAGGCACAGATGGTTTCCTGGCAGCTCCATATAGCCCAGTGTGGAAAGCCCAGGGACGGTCCAGGGAAGGACCAAAGATTCCAAAGTCCTAGTCCCCAATTATATTTGTTTTGAGTACCATGGCCAAAGATTGTAGCCCACATTAGCAACCTAATGCTAGGGTAGGGGTGAAAGAGGCAGTGCTTGCAGTCCTGAACTCTGGACCTGAGCTGGATTTCACCTCGCTAACTGGTCAATATTCCATCCATATAAAGTCTGGTTCTCTGCAGGTGGAGTAGATCCAATCTTGAGAGATGCTGACTGTTCTTGTTGCGCATCAAAGTAGTTAAACGTACTCAGCACCTCACAGAATTGGCTCCTGTGACTACTCAGTCCTGCAAGGGGATGAAGAATCTATAATTCCCATAGCTGTTCATGGGAGTTGTGGCTGCTAAATAATCCTAGGATAAATCCCCAAATTAACAGAACATTAACCCTATTTATGGAGTTTATAATATGTTCCATACCAAACAGTAATAGTATCCTATTTGGGGGCCAAATCTCCTTCTCATGTGAAACTCCCAATGAACATTTTTGAGCATGTGTTTATCAGGATTTGTCCCTTTATGAGCTTAAAATGAATATATTCTATGGCATGGTTTATAGTAAATTCTTAAAGTAGACAGAAGCAGTCATTATTTATTAAATATTAGTAAAATATGTTTAAATTAACTGTGTATTATTAATTACTAATTAAGGCACAACCGGCCACTTATTAAATCATGAGATAAATAACATGTAGAATTAGTTCTTGTTCCAAAGCCTAATGAAATCAGTTAGACCCTTTCCCTTGAATTCAATGGGCTCTGGATCACTTAGATACTGAGAGTAATTTCCAAAGGCTTTAGCAAAAATCTAAATATATGAATCCCATCCAATCTGCAAAAATAATGATGCAAAAGTGTTCAGAGTAATTAAGTGCTTGCTGCTCCAGTAATAAATACATTTTAAAAACCCTTAAATTTGCCAAAATGCAAGTCCAAGCTTCTGTCATTCACAGTATTTTTTCTGCAAAACACTTTTTCTAATAGAGGCACATTGCTGCTACTATACTATGAACCAAAGTAAAGAGATGGGACAGAAATTATGTATTGCCTTGATCTTCATGTATTACAGATATTCATTATTCCAGCTTTACCATTCTCACAAGAAGAATCAGAAAAAAAACTAATGGATAGAGTGATATTTCCTACAAAAGATAGCTGTCCAAAATTTTGCACTGTAAAACTTCACCTAAATCAGAATTAGGACAGAATTTAGCACACCACATTTTTAATGAAAATAATTTCCCTTTTAGGACACAGAATCTTCTGCAAAAACAATGCCATAATGAAGGTAGTTTAAGTTGTAGAGAAAATACCTTTATGAGGCTTGTTCCTTAAGTAGGTAAGAGAAATGAATTTGTGTATCAGACAGTCTCAATGAACTAAATATTGTCAAAAGCTTAGGGTATTTAAACAAATTAAGTTCACAACATAAAAGGTCGAAGGAAGAAATGTTTAAAGCTTTTTTTATTGTAATGGAGCAGATAATTAGACAATTAGAAACGTTGACAAGCACAAGTATCAAATAAATTATATCCCAGAATTACAAAATTAATATCTTAGTAAACAGAAAGCCTTTAAGTAAGGATTTATGATAGCTCAGAAAGGATCAGGGTGCTTCTAAATGATTGAAGGGTGGTTATATAGTTAGCTTGTATTTACATTGTGAGAAGATGCTCAGATACCACAGCGATGGACAAGCTTATAAAAACTTAGAATGAATATATTTATGAAACAGGATAGAAAAAACAATTATTGATCTGTGAGCCTGATTTTATGAGGATGGCCATGGGAGATGATTATGATATACTGATAAGGAACAAGATTATGAAGGTGAATAAGATGATGAAATGTGCAACATTATAAATGTACAATTCAGCATTGGATAATTAACTTGATACATTAAAAATCATAAATAACTCTTCAAATTGATAGATAAGGAAAAAACAATAGGCATAGTTAGATTTCAGGAAAATTTTTGATACTATATTACAGGGGTGGCCAACCTGTGGCTCTGGAGTTGCATGTGGCTCTTCAGAGGTTAATATGCATCTCTTTGCATAGGCACTAGTTCCGAGGCTGGAACTACAGATGCTAACTTTCCAGTGCGCTGGGGGGTGCTCACTACTCAACCCTCTGCTCTGCCCCAGGTCCTGCCACCACTTCATCCCTTCCCCCAAGGCTCCTGCCCAGGGCCGGCTCAAGGCACCAGCAGAGCAAGCAGGTAACTGAGGCGTAAAGCAGTGGGCGGGTGGCACGGAGGGCGCTGTCAGGGGGGCATGGTTAGGCAGCTTTGGCGGCACGCCCGCGGCAGCTCCGCTGAAGAGGAAAGAGTGTTGACCTGCCACTGGCGTGCCACCGAAGAGGGAAAAGCGGCTTTTGGCAGCACGCTTGCAGCAGCTCAACAATCTTCCCTCTTCCATGGAGCTGCCACAGAAGTGCTGCCAAAATCCGCTCTTCTGTCTTTGGCAGCATGCCTGCAACAGCTCAACAGTCTTCCCTTCTCAGTGAGTGGTGCTACCACAGGTGTGCCACTGAAGGCTGTCTGAGCCCCGCCCTCTTCAGCTGCTTGGGGCAGTACAAACCACAGAGCCAGCTCTGCCTCTGCCCCTTTCCTGAGCCTGCCATGCCCTCGCTCCTCTCCCTTCCCCACCAGAGCCTCCTGCGTACTGCAGAACACCTGATTATGGTGGGTGGGAGGCGTGGGCAGGGAGAGGGAGGTGCTGATTGTTTCAGCTGATGGTGGGCAGGAGGTGCTGGGGGCAGGAATGGGGTAGCAGATATGGGGGCTGATGACATATTACTGTGGCTCTTTGGCAATGTTCATTGGTAAATTCTTGCACCTTCTCAAGCTCAGGTTAGCACCCTTGTACACTATACAACAGGTTTACTTGCAAACACCAATATTTTCAAGTATAAGCACCCTCAATTAGGCACCTGAACCTATATTTAGTCATCCATGTTTGAAAATTTTGCCTAAACTGAAAAAGAATAATATAGGCAAGGACTACAGCATTAGCAAAAAGATAAGAAAAAAGTGGTCATGAAGAGAAGATTATAACTGGGGTGATACAATGCTTAATATTAATATTTTTCTAAGTTTTTACATAACAATGTTTTCAGAAGGCTGCAAGTGGGAAAAAAACCCTTGTTTTCATTGATTGCTTAAAACTGGAGAAGAAAAAGGCTGAAAATATGTAAAACAGACTAAACATTATTCTGAATGTAATATTAATTTATAAAGAAAGATCTATTATCTTCAGAAAAAGAAAGATTAGAATGCAAACTCAAAGTAAGATCTGAAATGGAAAGGCATCAGTTCATGCTAACTAGGGGCGTGACACCACTAAGGTCACAAAATTCAATACACTTGCAAGAGAACCTAATCCCAACTTCTTTCATTTGTCTGTTTTCTTTAGATATTCTCACCAGAGAGCAGGAGAAATTTGATATCCCTCTCCTTTCCCCCTTTCCTCCAGTGCCTGAGGAGTTTTTGAAGGCCTGGGATCTTCTGTACCAGCTATCTGGAAACAAATGGTACTGATTCTCCTTGAACTCCAGAGATGGGTTTCTGAACCACAAGATTCTTTTTGGCCAGTCATGTAAAAGCAAAATGGACTCTCACCTCCCGCCTCATGGACTCTTCTAGCAAGCTGTTTCATCATTATAGCAGACTAGCAATGCTCATTCAAGAACATTCATGTTTTTGCTGAACTATTTATAGTGAAGACTTTTTTCCAGTTGCCTTGGATAATATCATATTTTGTCAACATCTATGTTATTGCCTATGTATTTCTTGTACTGAAAGTAGGAAACACTGCAGGTATTGAGATGATGTTACATAAAGCAAAGCTGGAATGCTTTGAGCTGTACTCACTCCACCTGTTCCTAATGAATGCTAATGCTTGATTAGGCTGATCCTTCAGGCAATGTACACCACCATTTTAGGCAGTAATAACTGGGTATAGATATTGTTGAAGAGCTCACACTAGCTGACCTGGTGGACTGTTGACACTTGAATATAAAATTCTGCTTGGGTACTTCAGTTCTGAACCATGGTAGGAAATCATATCATGCAACATAAAAGACCTTCCTAAAAATCTTTACACCAATTCCAGTTAATAGATGGCTTTAAGCTAAAAATTTAAAGGCAGTGGTAGTGTGTGATTAAGAGTTACATTTACAAAATGACAGCTGAGTCTGGGAAGCTTGAGCAGGAGGAGCTGCAGCTTTTTACTCAGAAATGTCAGCATATGAAATGTCGGTACTGACAAGCTGTTACACCTCTTCTGTATGGATTTCTGCCTGGTTAGTTTTTTCATCATTCAGGACAGCGTAAGCAAATTGAATTTTAACAGAAAATGCCAATAAACCTTGGCCTTTTCCAATCTGCATACTAAACTTTGTCAAAATGATGACTGAATTAATAGAATAGATAGCAATTGTTGCCATTATTGAAACCATGATGGAACACCAATATTTGATTTCTCTTAGTATCCTTGACCAAGTGATTTTAACCCAGTTTTAAGTCTGGGTTTGGCACAGAGAACTGAATTGGTTGTATTGGCTGATAACTTCCTCCTAATGGTAAATGAAATTTGAATGTCAATGAGGACTTTTTGGTTCATCTACTGTCTTCAGAACCATTAACCACAATACGTTGTTTGATTGCCAATACACACTGCTGGGTAGATGGCATTAGCTGATCCTTTCTTTTTGAAAGATATCAGAAGTAGTACTGTGTTACTACTCATCAGCTCTGAGGGTTCTTTTATATGGTATTCAAGGGTTTCTATTCTTTGGCCCCACTTGTTCAACACATCTGTGCAAAGAAGTCTTGGATTAGTGTGAGATGCAACACAGGGAAAGCTGAGGACAAGCTTGTAGGTTGAGGAACAAATAAGAAGAAACAGAGAAGGCTGTTTTGGCTCCCTTGTTTGTGACCTGGATTCATGCGGCTATCAAACTCCTTCCGGATGTTCTGGTATCAGATACCTAAGATTACTATTTTTTTTCGTTTGGGTTACTGTTATGTGCTCTGCATAGAAGAGCACAATATAGAATGCTGCTTGCTTTGTAGTGCCTATTACAGAAATCATACTACACCTTGCTCAGAGGCTGGCAATGGCTTCCAATTCATTCTGGGTGTAATTCAAAGTGCTGTTTTGAACTATAAAGCATTTAAATTGTTTAGATTCCAAGAGGTCACCTATCTCCTTGTGTGGTTCAAAATAATTGAGATCAGCTAAAGCAGGCACTGCATGGTTTAAACTGGAGTAGGCTGGAAATAGGGTGTTCTTAGTAAGTTGCCCTTGAATAACTTCTCAATTCAAGGAAGAAAAAGGTATATTGACTTTCAAGAGAATGCTAAAAAATCTTTTTTTCCTAACCTTTTGAAAGGAGGGTATGTATAGCATTAGTGTGTATTACTGTCAGGATTGCCTCCCCACTCTGATACTCTAGGGTACAGATGTGGGGACCTGCATGAAAAAAGAACTAACCCCCCAAGCTTATTGTACCAGCTTAGGTTAAAACTTTTGCCCCCAGACTTCTTCTGTGACGCTGCCACCACCAATCTAAGGCTAGGGTAGTTTGGAACCCTTCTTTCCCTTTCCACTAAACCCCCAAACTTCTTCCTTCCCTGGGAAGCTTTAGAGAAAAAAAAAATAAACCTCGCCTGATCCCACGAGACATGCCCGATCCAAAACCAGGATCTTACACAATGGAAAACAAGCAGTCAGATTCTTAAAAGAAAGATTTTAATAAAAGAAAAAAAGAAAGGAATAAATCCCTTATAACCATCAATAGAACAGCATCTACAATAATCAATAAAGAGTTACAGACAACCCCTTCCCCAAATTTCTCCTCCTGCTGAAGCTTACAGTATTAGAAAAACACAGAGATAAATTTCTACCAGCTGAAGAGTTTTCCAAGTGATAAAAAGAAGGTAAACTTACTCACTACCTTACTTGATAAAAAACTGATAGTTATAGTAAAAGAAATAGGTGTGGTTCATCCCATAGCCGAGTTGAACAGAGGGAGACCCAGAGAGAAACTGAAACTCAAAATCCTTTGTCTCCTGAGGAATTTCTCATTGGTCAGTTGTCCACCTCTCAGGTTACCTTTAGCTTAACCCCTTAGAGGTAAACACTAATTCTAGGCTACTTCATACTTACGACAATTACAGATAGTACTAGTTGATTAATTACAAAAGGAAGACTTCATAATTTCCCATTAGTTTATATTGTAATAAATGCAATTGTTGTTAAAATAGGTTCACCTAGGCCACATAGTTAGGTGCATTTTAAAACTCAAAAAAATGAATACAAGGAAATAAAATTGCAGTCCGTGCGCATTGCCTGAAACTAATTTTTGTATCAACACCCTGGAATGAGGATCAAAATATCTTAAGGCGCTTATCCTTTCTTCACAGCAAGTGCCTTCCCCTCTATTGCCAAAAGGGCATTGCCTTTCTGAGCTCAAAGACTTCAAGATAAATATTGCTGAGTAGAATCTGACACTTGATTTAGGTTCCTGGCAAAAAACTACATTCTAAAAAACTCAAGCTAGAAATGCCATTCAACTGGCAGCTGTCCAGTTGTCTGCAAGTAGTGTCAAGGAATACATTTCTGGCACAGTCATCCTCATGATAAATCATGGTTGGCAATAACTTGAGCTGAACCTTACCCACTGAAGTCTGAAAACATTTACTGTGATATCCTTGGTCTTGTGTTCCCTCTGCTTTCTGGAACTAGTGTATCAAAGCAGTACACCACACAGTCCAGCTGGTGTCTGCACAGACATAAAACTACCTTCTCCATTATTACCTCTGTTCTTCTTAGATTTTCTTTTTATCTGCTTACTTGATCTGCTTGTACAGAATACTTTTGAAAAATAATCAAGGAAGTTAACTGTAGAATACTGGCACCACTTTCCATGGAAAGTAGCCTTGTAGAGACTTAGCTTCTACTTTTACCTTGAGGGCCAGATTCTGTCACTTGTACACATATTGTCTGGTATGTCTAACACAATCCAACAGAAATAAGTGGGACTGCTTATGGAGTAAAGTACAACCTAATGCAAGAAAGACTGATAGAGTCAGGCCCTTATTTCTATGGCTGCCAAATTCTGGGCTGCTCCATGTGGGACATTTCATGTAAACATTTAAAGAGCCAATGTACATATTTGTAAGAAATTTGCATATAACTATACACTTCAGATTATGATCAATATACCCCACTTTTGGAAATGTACAAATCATTGGTGGATGGAAAGCTGGGTAGATGCATCTCTGCTGGAGGATGTTTAGAAGTTCTAGGCAGCTGGGTGCATGCTGAGAGGTGTCTGCAGGATGCTAGAATGTCTGGGGTTGTGGGGGTGGGTGTCTGGAGGCTGTGCCTAGCTGTTGCGGATGAGCAGGCGCCCTTTTGGGGAGGAAGCCAGCTGGGGATGGCTAGAGGGAGCCTGGTGAAGCTGTCCCTGGAGGGAAAGCTGGGATTTTACCAGGGACTGGGTGGAGGTGGGGGAAATGAGGGCTCCTAAAAATAGGCTTAAGACCCTTTACCTTCTGTCATCACTCATGCTTGCTTTTGATGCTCCTGCTGCCTCCACTTCTGGCTGCTCTTTCCCTGCTCTAATCTAGAAGGTGGACCAGCACCCCTTGGTAGCTGGCAGTAGCAATTATAGGCTGTCCCTACTGCCCTGCTTATAGGTCCATATCTCAGCCTAGTTGTGGGAATGTGTGAAAGGGCTACCAAGTGTGTGAATATCATATGAGATGTTCAAATCGAGCCCTGTGTTGTCAAATGTGACACTGAAACACACCATGAAAACAATGAAACACAACCCCTCCTTTCTGTCAATGTCACAGATATTCTAGGAAGGGTGGAAGAGAGGAGGTAATAAATGGGCAAAAAATGGCAAAAATAACCCCACAAAAAGATGAATTAAGATTTGATCTGAGTTTTCCAAAGACTCCATAGGTACTCTATCACAATTATTACTGATAAGACAAGGCTAGTCTTCCTGCAGAAATTAACTGCATATTTTACTTTGCTTATAAAGAAACATAGAAAAAAGACAAAGAAATGTGGGGCTCCTAAGATCACAGATTAATTACAGTTGCGTCTGGTTTGGGTGATCAGCTAAATACCATCATGTTTAGGAAAGGGGAATTTATTTGCTCTGGGATTGTCACAGATGACCTACCTGCCTGCTGTGCTAAAGCTAAAATGGCACTAAAATCATTCACACTCATTCATCTTGAAGAGAATGAAAATGAAAAGGCTACAAAAGCCTTTTAAGCTCTGCCAAACATAACATGGAAAATACTCTGGGAAATAAATTTCTTCCATTACTAAAAGTGGTTCATACTAACTTTTCTCTCCAAAAACAATTACCTATGAATCTACCAAAGACTGAAACGTAGAAAAGTGTGAAGGATGCAATAATTAGATGAGCTGCTACGCAGATTTTTATTTTAGTAAGAGACTGATGAAAGGAAATGAGAGTGAAAGACTATGTTCTTCTTCTTAGAACTCTTAACTTCTATACCCTGTGGTGAAAAGATAATACCTAGACTGACACATGGATTACAGTAGCCAATAGATAATGTGTTGAACAAATCTTGATTATTTACGACACATATATTTTATAATGAGAGCACTATGCATTGACTATGGAACAAACATTGCTCCCCTTTCAACAGGAAAAGAGAACCCTGATAGCAGAAGAAACAATGTGGTTCAATTGTATTCATGTCTGTATGGACCAGATATGGACCAATCGTATGCATGTCTGTATGGAGCCTGACAGCAGTAGAAAAACTGTGGTTCAATCATACGCATGTCTGTATGGACCAGATATAAGGAGTTTATACAGAATCATTGAAGCATTTAATTATTGTGGAAGAGAGTTCTATCAGGGTTTCGAACATACAATATTATTTTGACTGCATTGAGGGTGAGGCAGGCAAGGGGAAAGGTCAGTGGATTCACAGCTCTGTCAATCCGATGGTCATTTCACCACATGGAAGGGACATGCGGTAATCACAGGGAAAATGTTGTAATACTAGACTCTACTTTTCAAAGCAGGAGTTAATCTGATTAATCACCCTATTTTGGTCAACAGAGTTCTATTTTTTAATAGGCTGCTCACGGATTGTCTTTTGTCAGAAGTTCATTTAGTTTTTCTTCCTGAGTCTGTCTTTCTCTCACCCTGTCTCCACCTGACAGTGGCTCATTGTGAAAGACTGTCCTCTCTCTACATCTCACTTTGAAATCCTGAGGGAGGTAACGCAATTTTTTAAAAAGCAGTTGCTGTCATGGCCAAAGGGGGAATAATAGGCAGGTATATAAACCCATTAATCCATTTTTCATGCATTTTGTCTCTAATAATCAAGAAAGACTATTTTTGAGTAACAGTTAGAAATTCCCAGGAAAGGTCTCATTAGTGAAAGGCAGCATTTTTCAAAAGTATCCAAATATTCGGAGCGCATCAATTTTGAATGCCCAATTTAAGACACCTGGGAATCTCATTATATTGTATGCCTTTCAATTCCATGATCTCCACATTTCAAAAGTCAGTCAAACCATTTTTTTTCTGTGGCCCAATACAATTAGCTGCTATTGTATCAAGTTGAGTTTATCTTTTAAATGCTCCATAAATAATCAAGGCTAAATTACATATGGTAAAATGGTTTTAAAAGATCATAAGGGAATTAGGTGCTGAAATCTCACTGAGATCTAATGCGACTTGGGGATCTAACTCCTGTAGGCACCTTTGAAAATCCTGAGAAACAAATTTTAAAATGTGGATGCAAAATTGTATTAGATTAACTAGAATTCCTTCTTACGACACTGCAATGAACCAAAAGAAAAACAAGAAAACAAAACCACTTCTTTGTAGCAATAGATTAAATAATGCCATCGTGTGCTTTGATTTATCTCCTTAGTGTCAGTGGATGCTAAAATTATAAAGGAAAAGAATTTCGCTAGGATTATTTCTAAATTTTGTACTTAAAAAGTTACTAAAGAGTGGTTAGTATTTTTGGAGGCACAGTGCCTGTGATTTAAAGAAATGATAAGTTATATATATATATATGGACCATTTTTGTTATGTTTCCCAAAATTAGATGCTCAGTTTAAATTGGTTTAAGATATTGTCAACATCTAATCTCAGTCTAACAGATATACTACTACACTTGACAGTAAATTGCCATAATAACATCTGTTTTGTGAAGACAGCGACAATATTATTTCCACAGTGCACAGAGAAGCAATTTGTCATGCTATTTTCACTGCTCTAATACTATCCTATGTTGTTGTTGATAGTTTTATTTTGTTTTTCCAATTGCTTTTCCAATGTCCAATGAAGGGATATTTTCTACCAGTTCACCAAGCAATTTTTTTCCAGAATTATGTATGGGAACAATGTGTTGAAAAATGTAAAAAAAAAAAATATTACAAATTCACAGTTGTGGACTCAGACCCAAAAGTACTCCAAAGGGAGCTGCAGTTTGGTTCAAAACTTCATAGCATCAGACTCTTCATTTGAAAAAAAAAAATCCAGGAAGTTCTGGTAAATTGACTGGTTATATTATTGTAAAGCAAATGTGAGAAAAAATGTGTGTGTGCATATTTTCAAAATGACTCCAAGTATGATCAGAACAAATGATACTCGTAAAATGTTTTGCAAAGTTGTAACTATTCTTATTAGGGAACAACACAGAGCTTGTATGGGTTACCCTCAGTTTACTAATTGTACCACATGCTGAATTTCTGGAGAACTAGTTTCATGAATGAACTTCAGTTTCTTGTGCACTGAACCAGAACATATTATGCTAATAAATGCTGTGGGTAGGGTGACAATAACTCTCATACAAATACAAGCACTTTTGATCTGTGTAACATCACTGGTAATGGCCTTAGAGTATGCTACATAGTACACTTCTCACCAGAGAATAGTTTTATATAGTTACGAAGAAAAGAGGTGTAAAAAACCAAGACGTTCCTTGTTCCTTTCCATTGCACTACAATAAAGCAACCAGATTTCTGTAGACTCATCCAAAAACAGAACAGATGTTAATATACACATTTGTTCTGTATCTCTATAAATCCTGACAGATGTGTTCAGAGACCCTTCAGTCTACACACTGTCTTTGTGAAAGCAATGAATATTTCAACAGGTGTTGCAAGAGATCCAAAAAGTTATTGCTAGAAATAATTACTATACCACTAACCTATCAGCAGAAGTCAAAAACATCCTCCTAAATTTCTAACCTGCACCACCACAAGGACATCTTAAATAGTGTTTTAATAATTGATCAAAGCAAGTGCTTTGAGATACAGAAGGAATGCTGACTTCAAGATTTGCCAGAGGCAATAATATACTGGCAACAAGTCCCTGCCTATTTGAAGAATCGTGTCAGTGT
Organism: Dermatemys mawii; assembly: GCA_007922305.1. Taxonomy (NCBI): domain Eukaryota; kingdom Metazoa; phylum Chordata; order Testudines; family Dermatemydidae; genus Dermatemys; species Dermatemys mawii. The sequence continues at coordinate 18,892,485 of ML677335.1, read as the reverse complement.
CTTTGCTGTGTGCTCATTTGCTTGTTTTAGAGGTACTGATGGAAAAGACATTACTGACCTTTAGATTGTAATTCAGGACATTTACCTTGTGTGATTATTTTAAAACTAACAAATGACTTGTCTTCTTAATTCACTGCTGATAGCTGCTTTCATTAGTATTATTATTGAGACAGATCCCACAGACCCTAATCTTTACACAGACGAAACTCCACTTGAAGGTAAGCAGATTTTTGCCTGGATGAAGACTGAGTAAAGACTGCTGGATGTGGTCCATTTTTAAAATTGATTTATGGTATATAGCACCTTTATAAGATTCACAGCACTTTACAGAATTATGTGCTGTCACACAAATCTATCTCCCATTGAAGGAGGAAAATTATTGGGGAAACCAATTTATTCTGCCTGCAGAGAGAGGTTTGTAAGATGGCCCTCCAATTGCATCCTTTCTATGTTATTCCCCAGGAACTGTTGCAAAATAGATAATCAATAGATAGTGGCAGCACTGCTTGCATTGGTGTGCTACCCATGTCAAAACCCTTCCACATGTTGACAAACAGCGTCAGGAGTTGATGAAATTGTAGACATTAAATCACACTGAATTATCAAACAGAAATTCTGAAGCTGATGCTATTTAGGGAGGTTGATCCTCAGATACACTCAATCTCCCTGAATGGACACTATCCCCCAAATGCCATGGGGTCCCAGAAATGCAATTATTTGAGGCACTTGAGGGCTGGAAGGGAATTAGAGATAGGTGGGAAATGATTTTCCCATGTGGTGAAAGTGTTTGTGATTTTGAAAATTTTCCAGTTCTGCCTCAGGGGAAAACAGATCTTTTGAAGTTTTTTATAAAAAATGAGAGAGGCAAAGACCAGCCCTCAAAATCCAAAATAGCCAATAGTATGTCAGTTAGGACACTCGGCTGGGATGTGGGAGATCCAGGGTCAAATCACCGCTTTGTGTAAGTCAGATCAAGGACTTGAACCTGGATTGCCCTCATTCCAGCTGAGTACTCTAATACCAGGCTACTCAGTAGCAGGCGGCCAGCCTAGACCTGAGGACCATTCAATGCAAGTTTGGTCAAATCTGGCATATTCTGCAAAAAGTTTCAGTTTGAAACAAAAACAGCATTTTTTGACAAAAACCTGTTTTGCTGAAAACATCCTGACCAGATCTCATGGGAATGCTATTGCATTGACTGCACTCCCCCAATCCTCCAGTGTACGAGGTCAACTTGGCCAGTATCTGTACTACTCTAATCTCGTCTATGCCTTAAAGTTGTGGGTATATTATGGTCCTGTCAGCACATCAAAGTCACCTCATTTCATAGAATCAGAAGTGCCTGAGGCCCTCAGAAAGTCTACTGAAATGTGGCGCCAGGCACATGGGGCAGAAAAGGAGAAGCTTAGATGCACCAGGATCTGCTGCTAAGAGAACCGTGCATGGTCTGGGAACATGAGGAAGTGCAGAGGCACGCTGCCTCCACGTTAAGTAGCAGCTTTATATCTATTCCAGTGGATACCTTTCATTTGGGGGAAACAGTAGGAAGTCTCTCCAACTCTCTTCTCCCTTTTTCTCTTTTTTTTATATAATTGGCATGATCCCATATTGCAGTGGTTTTCTAACATTTGTACTGGTGACTCCTTTCACACAGCAAACCTCTGAGTGAGACCTCCCCCCTCCTCTTATAATTAAGACACACTTGTTAATATTTAACACCATTATAAATGCTGGAGGTGAAGCGGGGTTTGGGGTGAAGGCTGACAGCTTGCGACTCCCCCAGGTAATAATCTAATGACCCCCTGAGTGGTCACAACCCCCAGTTTGAGAACCCCTGCCTATATGGTTTATATTCCTGTAGAATACATTTTATCCCTTCCACTGAGTTAAAGAAAGTAGAAAAACAATTTGCTTCTCTGATGTCTGTAATTACAATTTTTTTTAATCCTGCCAGTATAATCCTTACTCCGCAGGTGTCTGACATTATCAGTGGACAGTATGCCTCCATTATGTTACATTATATTTCCAGTATAAGAAATTTAAAACAACAACAAAGAAAAAACATCCAGCTGTTTTAGATTAGATCATAGTTTCTAATAAAGAAATAAGTGGTAAGCTTAGGTTATTCAAAATAAAGTTTGTAAATTCAATTGCTCTGAAAATGCAATTTAAACACAGCTACAAAATATTATAAATAAATTCAAAGCAAATAAATTAACTGGAAAAATATATGTAAGAATGCGTGAAATGCAATTTAAGTTATGAAATGAAACTAGACATTCATCTAGCATCAATCACTTTTCCAAATATTTACTGATTCATTGCTTTCAAAACGGATAATTTATTTAAAGGCCATGAAGAACATCAGATCTCACTTGGGTGCATTGCATCCATTTTGCCTAGACCAACTCTGCCATCCCCCTTGGAAAGGAAATAATTTTAAATTCTACCCAGGGTGTGTTATTTTTTCCTATTACCTCACTGACGTCAGCAACACAGATCTTACATTGTTTTTATTACACAGTTCTGATATTAACAGATCAAAACAAAGCAATTGAGTACTAGATATAACTGACTCTGACAATTATTAGAGAAGATTTAAATAAGCAATTCTATTTAGAGTTAATGGATTGTTAGTCTACAGATTACAAAACACAAGTGTATTTCATAAATACCTCTCAGCATATGCAACTACTATTTCAATCAATTTCTTTCTGGCTGAGCAGACTAAGAGAAGACTCTGATGTTCATTTATATTGCTTTTCCTTGGTTGAATCTGTAAAGTTTTTGCCCTTTTTTTGTTTGGTTGGTTTTGTTTCCAATGAGTGATTCAACCTAATTTGAGAATTCTGGATTTTTTTAATAGGTATTTCTTCAGTATGAATCAAGAAGGCTGATATTTATATAGGGAGACAAACATAATAGGTAGCAGTTAAAAAAAAGCACCTTCTGTTGCAGATAGGAGGAAAGCAGAATGCGAATCTGATTTTGAAATTAGCCTCCAAGTGCTTCAATGAAGCATGTTACAGGGATGTTGATTTACAAGTTATGAAGTAATGACATTCACTTTTCAACACTGAATTTCCGTCTATGCATGGGTGCTTAGTGGTCTAATTTCTAAATATCCCTCCAGGGCTATTCACCAGGCTTTTTTATACACTGGTATATAATCTGGGGGGGAAAGGGTCATATTATATACTACATACATGTAACATAGTAAGAAAAATTTTATTGTGCCTAAAATCCAGATAGCTATTCTGTCAGACATGACTATTACTACAATTTAGTTACATGGCATGGGAAAATGTGATAAGACTCTTTTCAGAACTAAACAAACAAGCCCAAAACCCACAGTCCCTGCCCCAAAGAGTGTATTACCTAATTATGAAGATAAGAGGGTTTTTTAAATTCAAATTTACACAACAAAGTAGTGCATTTTTTTTCATCCCACTCTTCATCTTCCTGGACCCTGAGCTGAATTCTGAAATGCCTCTTTGGACAACAGTTTAAGAACATATAATGATTATGAGCTATTCTCAGCTTGTAGCATGGAATATTGCTAAGTATTGCATCTGCTTGTACCTGTTTATAGTATAAACTTTTGGGGGGCAGGGATTCTATTAATTGTTTGACACATTCTACTTCCTGTAAAGGAATCTGTACATTTTATATTACTATTTTATGCATACAAAATAGTAATATAGAGAAGCGACTAATGTTAATGTCATGATAAATGACATGTAATGCAAAATATTAACTTGTTTCATAACAAATTCTTCTTATTATGGTAACATCTGAAAACACCCATAGAGTTAACACATTTCCTAATTATAGTTCTAAATAAATTGGACTCACCTGTGCCTTTAAGGCACTGACTTTTGGTACAGCCACATTTCCAGGGGATATATTGCCTCGGGGAATCAAAATGTCTCCTGAAATTGCCAGACATGCAGGGAAAGACCAGGTGAGGTTATATGCCTCGGGAGTCATCTCTCTTACTAATTCTTTTTGGGATGCTAACACTACTAGACAGTAGCAGTTCTTACACACACGGGAGCAAAAAGACTGCAGTTATGGCTCTTAAGGTCTTTCATCTTTGCACATATTGAGTGGGCGGCAACCGGAGGGTATGTCCGTTCCTTCCTTCTGGGTGCACTCATCTTATGTCCTGCAAAAAGGGGGAGGGATAGCTCAGTGGTTTGAGTTTTAGCCTGCTAAACCCAGCCTTGTGAGCTCAATCCTTGAGGGGCCCTTGGTTATTGAGGGTTATGGGGGTTAATTGGGGATTGTTCCTGCTTTGAGCAGGGGATTGGACTAGATGATCTCCTGAGGTCCCTTCCAACCCTGATATTCTATGACTCTGATTTTTCAACAGGTTTATTTATTCTAATTTACAGAGCTGCAAATGTTATGCTCCTAAAAATTATGTTGGCAAATGCTCAGACCTTTAAAATACCTTGCTATATTAGTTCTCTCAATAACCTATTCTGTCATTCCATTCCTGTGCCAGTGTTACAAAAAGTATGTGTTTCTATTTGTTAATTTTAAATGTACAATATAAATTTTGAGTATTTCAGTTTTTGTATTAAAAAAGAGAGTATCTTATTACTTTGTTCTATACCTCAGCCAATAAGTTCTTAGCCATCTCTTTACTAGGCAAAATCATTTCATTCTTTGCAGTCACTTGTAATATGCAAAACCACTTAACCTTTAGCCACTTTCATTTCCTTTCCCTTGGTATTTTAATCTCACCTAGATTTTTCTTGATACAGCCATAATTCAACAACTCTCCAGATAAGCCTGTGCTGTAGCATTATTTTTAATACAAAAAAATATTAAATGCAACCATCCATCCTAATTGCTTTTTGAACTGCTGCTGTATATTGTGTAGGCACATTCATGGAGCCATGAGAACTTCTTGATCTTTTTACGGAGAGAATTTTGCTGGCTAGGAGCTCATTAGCATCAGTCTATATAAGGAGTTCAAATTATTTTCTCAATTTGTACTACCTTGTATTTTTCTAATCTAATATCCTGTATCCCATGCTACCTGATCTCCCAGTTTCATTAAGTCCTTCTAAAGTTTTTTACTATCCTTCTTGATTTTCAGTAATTTATGTGATTTCCAATTATTAGTGATATCAAGAAACTGATTTTCCAAATACAGTATTGTACTCAGTATGTAAAACATGCACAAAAGGTGTGCATAGTAACGCTAAAGGGAGTGCGGAGTGGTTGAACTTTTTGGACAACCCTCCATCACCTCCATGTTGGTGCTCCTCAGAGAAGGTAATTTTTGGTCACCTGCCTTGCTGACTGAGGTTAAGAATATAAAAATGGCCATATTGGGTCAAACCAATGGTCCATCTATCCCAGTATGCTGTCTTCCAATGATGGCCAGACCAGAGGCTTCAGAGGGAGTGAACAAAATAGGGCAACTTATCGAGTGATCCAGCCTATGTTCTCGAGTCCCACCTTCTGACACTCAGAGGTTTAGGTGTTCCTAAATCACCCAAAGCATTGGTGGGCAACCTGCAGCCTATCAGGGTAATCCACTGGCAGGCCATCAGACAGTTTGTTTACATTTGCACGGCTGTCCACATTAGCGACATTATGATTATTATCTATCCCTTTCCTAATGGTTCATAAACCTTTTGTCAGATATTTTTGACTGCTGCTGAACACTGAGCAGATATTTTCTGAGAATTATCCACAGTGACACCACAATCTCTTTCTTGAGAGGTAACAGCTAATTTAGACCACATCATTTTGTATGCATAGTTGGGATTATGTTTTCCAATGTGCATTACTTTGCATTTATCAAAGTCAGTGTCAGACATTTTATTTGGAGCTCTGTTTTCACACAGACTTTCTGTTCTGTGTTATAGGTCTGTGCTTTATGTTTGTACTTAATGAGATAGTGAAGAATCCTATGTTTACAAAAGTCAGAACCTGCACTTTGAAATATGTTACATGTCGTGAGCTAGACAGGAGTGTTCATAATCCAAAATGGAAAATGAATAGATTCATATGCCCACCAGGGTGTAATAAAGACTGTGAGGGGCTGATTCTCAGTGCTCATGAATACTCAATGGTAGGCCTTGCTCTAATCTAGAACCGAGACCCCTGACTTCCTGCTCAAACCATCTATAAAATCCAATATATGAGGAAGATGTTGATGACCTGGCACTGTATTTTCATTCAGCTCTCAATAGTCAATATAGAACCATAAACTATTATCCTCCCTCTGCACACAACCAGTGAAAAGCAGGCAGAGCTGGACCTAATGACTTATCCATGGTTCATAAGTTTTGCAAATAGCAGAGAGCAAGGGACTGTGTATTTTTAAACTCTCAGCCTGGCCTATGTCCTGACCATCCTTTGCTAAATAAAGCCCATTACTCCAACTGTAGAATGCATTCTGGGTGGCCTTCTGCTGGTTCTTAAAATGATCAAGGTTAACCAATGGTATCCAGCCTCAGGCATTAAAAGGGTGTGAATTCCCAACTGGCTGATTTGACCTGGTGTCATCATAACTAGGAACAGTGTTGCATCAAAATCTCTACAATTTGACTGGTCCTGGTCCAGACCTAGGGTGGCACTAACCGTGGAATTACTAACTGGATTATTTGTATCCATCCCGCCACTATATGCGGGTGGAGTGTAATATCATGTTGGGCTGAATTACTGATGAAATGCTGATTTTACATGATGATCCCTGTGCAATTCTGAGTAGGGTCTCTAAAGGCATGGTTACACCTACAGGTTTATTGTATTGGTTATAGCTGTCCTCATATACAGCTATAGGGATAGCGCTATAGCATCTCCACACTGAGACCCGCCAACAGTATAGCATGGCCACATTTGCGGCACTTGCAGTGGCACGGGGAGTGGTGCATTATGGGCAGCTATCCCAGCATTCAACTGGGTGCAACGTGCTTTTCAAACGAGGGGGGTTGGGGGAACATGTTGTGTGTATGCAGAGGGAGAGAGTTCGCCCTTCTGAGAGCCTGTCAGTAAGTGTCCTTCGACAGAGAAGACTAGCAGGCTTTGTATTTCACACAAGCTCCCTCCGTAAACATTTGCATCGCTTATCTGCCGAGTTAAGAAAAAAACTCTGAAAAGGTACTTCCGCATTCCTCCAGCCGAGTTCAAAACAAAGGGAAGAGATGTCAATTGCCTTAAATGGCTCTAGCCATCTCAAGAGATCACTTGTAGCGCAGTGGGTGTCCACACTCGCACCGTAGCGCTACAGCAGGAGCGCTACAGCCCTTATTCCCCGTGCAGAGGTGGATTGCGGAGATAGCGCTATAACTCCGAGGTTATAGCGCTCTATGTGCCTCGCCAGTGTGGACGGGTAGGAGGTTATAGCGCTCCTGGCGGCTTTATAGTGCTATAAAGTGCCAGTGTAGCCAAGGCCTAAGATCTAACGCTTCTGGCCACTGACCCTGAATTCCTGGTTCAAAAATGGTTGGTACACTAGCAAAAAGCCAATTTATTAGTCTAACATTTCAAATGCATCATTTGATAATTACCTCATACTTCTCTAATCAGATCATACTGAGGTCTTTATGGACAGACTTTTTGGCCTTTAGAAAGTGGCAACACATTCATCTTCTCTCTCCTGAATATATGGAAAAGTCATTTGTTTATACTGACACCAGAAAGAAACCTGTCTTTTTGAAAGACAGAAACCATGTTTTGAAGCTTGCTCTAAATGCTTATAATAGGAATACAACTGTCACTTGCTGACTGAACATTAAAAAAATCATCTCTTGACAGCAAAGGACAAACAAAAAGTTATAATTTAGATTTACAAATCTACAAGAAACAGGAAGATAAGACATTAGTTTCTGACCAGATATTCACCTGTGCAAAAGAACCCAAAACATTTAGTAGGTTCTTCCTTCTCAGATTGGTCCCTTTATTGAAGCTTTTCAGAGTGCCCAAAGCTCACTCTTGATAATAATTACATGTGAAGTCCAAGTCTGCCCTCATTTTCATGGATGTAATTGCCATTAACTTCAGTAGGAGTTGCGCAGTGTATAAGAGAGTGAAATCAGAATCATGACATAAGGATTGATGAGATACAAAATGTCAAATCCCATGTACTTCTGTGTAGCCAGTCACTGTTTGACTGTTTTCCGGATGAACATACAAAGCCAAACAGTTTTCCTGATTCAGGAAGCCACATAAACATTTCCTTAAGTCCATCATTATTAGGACAGAACTTCAGCATGTGTTTTAACCTTAAGCATGAAATCCCATGGGGAACAGACTTGAATTTTGCCCTTGATAACATAACTGATAAAGTTCACCTTTATTTTCCCATTACATGGAGAACATAGTAATAGATTTTGCACATTTTAGCACAATTTATGTATACTATATTTGTAGGGGGGGTTGACTTTTCCTGCACAGATCATTTCCCTTTTCCTATAGATGTGTATGTCTTCATTTATAACACCACAACCTATCTCTGATACAGCATTTTTCATCAATAGATATTAGGGCACTTTAGAGTACGTTATTATCATTATCCTTATTTTACAGATGGGGAAACCGAGGCAGAGAGGATGAAGAGATTTATTCTGTGTAACCCAGCAGACAAGCCAGTGAGTCAGGAACAGAGCCCAAAGGTCTCCTAAGTGCCAGATCTAGTGTATTGAACCTTTATCACTTAACTTCATTTTATACTCACTGTAAGATGTGAACCTCAAAATGTACAAACACAATGTGGTTTAGTGGTCAGGGAACTAGACTAGCTATCAGAAGACTAGGGTCTATTCCTGGCTCCTCCACTGAACTGCTGTGTGACTTCATGAAAAACACTTCACCTCTCTGTAAAACCATACTGGGAATGATTTATCAGTAAATTTTTGGAAAACTACCGTCTGATCAGATTTAATTCTCAATGTCCTCTAACTCAAGTTAAAAGCCTGCAGGAACTTTGATATTGTTCAGGATTGGAAATTTATTCCCTGGTGCTGATGGCCCATTCTTACTAAAATACATTGCTAGAAGTTCATATTTAAGCACACTGTTAAAAATAGATTAGTTGAAATCTTTAAAAATAGAATAAAAATTATATACTTTTAATTACACATTCTGGTGTTAGATAGCTTCTATAGGAAAATAATTTGCATGGCACCACTTTGTTGCTTCATAATTTAAGTCTTATCCAACTATTTTCTAAAGGTTCCCACACCAGTAAGGACTTTATATACATTCTTAACATAAAAATATAATAGCGTCAAGATGCAACTGATATCTTAAAGAAAAATCTGTCTAGAGCAGGAGGCTTCTTTACCAATCCTAAAACTAATCCTGAGCATGTGCATCACAAAGGCCACAACTGTGAAAAACAAAATCAACTCAAGATTTTGAATGAGAGTAAAGACAAAGACAAAAAATATTTCACAGAATATCAGGACTATTTTCATACTTAACATGACACAATTGATGACATCATAAATAATAGGCAATGAAAGCAAAACCATTATTTTATCAAGTTTACTGTAGAAAGCTAATAAAGTAATGAAATAAATTAGCTTATTAAGGCTATATTTAATACATAGCTCCAAATAAGGTCAGTCATTATTAGTTCTCTCTGAAACAGTTTATTTTTGCTCATTATATTTTTTCTGTTTTAAATCAATACATGCTACAACTTTATATGTTAGCTTGTTAAACCCTTTTAGAGCAAGCTCTTTACGTATACTCTATCAGGCAAATTGTCGGGTCCCAAGACAATTATAAATCATAAGTGAAAATGCATCTAAACAGCTCTTTCTAATCATATAAAAGGCTCTGTGCTTAACCTTTCTTGTACTTTGCTAATATAAAACTCAGAAATTAACAAGATGTTCACTTTCCTCAGAGACTTTAATGAAAAAATGCTTTACAAAAGAGTATAAAGATCAGCTTCCTTAATTCCACAGTCTGCAGTAAAAAGAAGCATGACCTTGTATTATTCAACATGTTTCATTCTGGAAAACAATGTTGCCCATTTAAGTGCTATGTCACATTACTAATGCCATGGGATGACAGTATAATGCCATCTTTCAGTGTTTCTCTACAAATTACCCTAGTTATAGCATCTTCCTCATAGCTGTGAATGGTAATATCAGTTTTTGCAGACAGCAGTACCTCAGAGCCAACTACCAGATGGTGCTGGTTGCATTCCTTCACCTAAAGTTATATTACTACTAGCTATCCCCTGTCCTGCTGAGAAAGAGTCCAAAGGGAATTCCCAGGGTCTTCTATACTGAAGCACATTCCATTACTATTTTTTCTTTGTGACTTTTGAACTCTTTGATACTCTTTCTTCAATGGTCTTTGTATGAGTATATTAATGGATTCAGTCTACATCCATGGATTTTTATACTTTGTACAAAAAATAGAAGATCAACATGTTATTGCTGTACTAAAAATCAAACAGATAGAACATTCTTTGGACTCAGAAAGAAACAATGCCAGAGGCTAGGGCATTAACTTATGTTCACTTTGAGGTCAGCTTTTGTCTCAGATGCTATGGTTTCATGGAAAAAAAATCATGCATTTCTTCCATAATATTGAAGATAAATGCATGCACTTTCTAAATATGTATTTGAGATGGGAAAATGGAATTTATCCTATTCCTGATTTGAGGGAAGCTAAAAGGGCACAGATAATGATCACACATATTTTAAGATGTCAGTTCATGATTTCATAGTAGAAAATGTTCCAAAAAGCTGTATGTACAGTAGGGCAAGTTATATCAACCACAAAGCACATTTACTTTACATTATACAGATATTTTCCCTAAAAGTTTACTAACTACTACTGGTCACCTCAACATTTTGAGTAAAGCCTGGAAAATCCATGTCCAGGAAAATATAGGACAACAATTAGATTTGCCATTCACAACCATACTGACATCACATATTATCTATGAGAACTTTAACAGCAATGCAGACGTCAGATCAAAGGTAAATGTTTTGATTTACGAGGTGGAAAGAAACATTTAAGCCAAAGTGTTTAGATGTTAAATTAATCAAATCGTGGCTGACCATCTTATGTACTTCAGGATTGCTGGAAACCTCCTCTGAAATCTCACTGATAATTACTATATCTGAGTGACATTCCCTGATAACATTATGGTGAATTTTAACCTGATTTACAAAACAGCTAGCACTATCAAGCAAAAACTCTCACAGGAGAAATCTGGACTACATCTTTCCCTTCCGGATACGTGAGTATTTCTCAGTAACTCAGAGTGTTTTTGTAGAAAAAGCACAGTACAAGGCTGCCACTTGCCATCTTTACAGCTCAACTCCTCTGCAGATAGTCAGGCTAAAGTGCACTTTCAATTATGTTAGATTTTGTTCTTTTGCTTCCTGTTACAGTTCTAGTCAAGTGCCCCCTCTTGGCCTCTCAGACTGCTGTAAAGGGATCCAACTTCAGGATTTCATGTGCTGTAAGCCTCCAGAGTCTCAACAGAGTCTTGGCACTCTCCTGAGCTTGGAATGCCTAGGAATACCCCTGGGGTGCACACTGTCCATCTAGTACGCCTTCCTGAGACATGAAATCTCACAGCCCAAATGTCCAGCCTCTGGGATGAATACTTTTCCTGTAGCTTAAACACATCCTCACCCAGAACTCAAGCGGTGCGCTTTTTCTGGGGTGTAACACAAAACACAAAGACTTTGAAATTAGGTGAAGGTTTCTACGCACCAGAGGAGGAGTCTGGCCGCAGTCCCGCCCCTTCTGCTCGAGGCCTTGGCTCTTCCGGTTGAGTTTCCCCCAACCCTTTACACCTTGCTCAGGATCCTGACCGCCCTGCATACCGGTAAGTCCCTTAAGTTACTATCATCCATGCCCTGAATGCACTTCCCTTCCTCACTTTCCTTACTCTAGAACATTCCTTGCTGGGATCCGAGTCCTGTGGGGCCATCCAGCTTGTCTTGTCAATCATGGAACCTCTCTCTCTCCCTAGTCAGCTTCCCTTGAACTTGGTTGATCCTGCAGATAAACTGGGTCTCCCCTCTTATGAAAGCCTACCTACGTTTTCCCCTCTCTCATGCTCAAAGCTTCTGTACGACTCTGAATCCTTCAACTTTATATGTCATGCCACCAATAGCTGGTTCCCTTGTCCTGGTACTTTTCCACTCTCCAATCTACAGCTGGGCTGTGGATGGCTGGTGTGCCTTGGTCAGCTGCTAAGTTGTGATCAGGAGATGAGTAGCAGGATCAGGAGTGAGCTCGGTCAGAATGCCAGGAAGTGAGGGTTGGCATCAAGTTGCAGGCAGATAGCACAGTCAGAGTCAAGCCAGGTGTCAGGGACCAGAGTCCATAGGACTCTTCAGAGCTAGCAAGTTCCAATATGCCACCCAGTGACCTGCAAACTTATCAGAATAGAAGCCACAAGACCACAGTTCTGGGTTCTCCCTGCTTAAGACTGCTTCACCTGAAATGCCTGTTCTGGCTGCTACACTCCTTGTTACCTATTCCTACCTGACACTTGACTCTCAGTTTTCCCCTCTTGCCTGCCTCTGATTCCGACCACCCCCACCTCAGGGGTTGAGAGTCAGACCACCCAGCCTGACTCTCAACCCCTGCTCCAACTAGTAGGTCAGATCAACCACATTCCAGTTGTGACACTGGATCAGAATACCGGGAAGCTGGGGTCAGGCACCAAAGTAGCAGGTGAATAGCAGAATTGGGGTCGAGGTGGGTCAGAATATTAGGAAGTTGGGGTTGGGCACCAGGTTATAGACTGCAACTGAATAGCAATGTCAAGACCTAAGCAAGGTCAGATGCCAGAGTCTACCACAAGCAGGGTCTGGAGCAGAAGCAGGCAGCCGGTCTGTGCTGTTGCTCAGACAGCTCCTCATACTGGCTTCCTGGTTTACATACTGGTATCAGACAATCAGTAGGCTCTGAGAGGCTTGCCACTCAGGCCCTATTGAGCAGTGCTTCCTGTCAAGTCTAGCTTCATGGGTCTTCCAGTAAACGTCCAGTCTAAGCCTCCAGTGGCTATGTAAAAGCATCAATGGCCCAAAATCTCGAGGGTTGCAGGTTCTTACATAGCACCCTATAGACCAATTACAGGAAGTGGCTTTTCCCAGCTCCAGCCAACCCCCTTAGTGCACAGTTATTAAGGTTAATGACTCTCCCTTGGCTTTCATCTTGAAGATGTATGTTTACAGTCTTGTCAACATTGGAGGCTAGATAGAGAGAGATTCCATGCCACACCAATTTTCAGAACAACTTCACAATCGCAAGCAGAATTTTACAAGTTGTACAGATAGATCCCCCAAATCACACCTATCAAATCGCCCATCACATAAGACCTATCAAAGTGTAGGTGGAACCATTTTCCATCTATATCAGGAAGAATGAACAAACACTGACAACATGCTTAGAGGACTTAATACTGAAACTTTGTTGTACAGCTATAGTACATTAAAATACTCATTGTTCTCAACCTATACACCTACAAATGTGAAATTTTGTATTATTATTATACAACATAGTATTTGTATGATCATGGCAATAAAACATTGCTGTAGTATTTCACTAAACACCAAACACTAACTGCTCTTTCTCCAAAGACTAAATCTCTATTGCAGAGTGCATTATATCGCTGACAGTACCTATAGCATCTTTATGTAATGGGGAGACCAGAATTACACACAATATTCCATGCTGAAATGTTTCAAAGAATTGTCTAATTGTCTTACTAATAGATAACCAAATTTAAAGCTTAACTGTAATGAGAGCAACAATTCTGCATTAGGCCCTTAAACTTTAATACAGTTCAGCATACAGTACATATATATGAAATCTGGTGGCTTTTGCTTTACTCCCAGATGCCTGAGAACTTGTGCTTATCTTCAGTCTCAAAGTGTTTTTATTTCTTTAACATTATTATTTCTTTGCAATCAACAACAACCTCCTTCAGATCTTCTATAAAGATTAAAATATATCCTCCCAGAACAAAACTATCTAAATTGAATATATTTGATTTCAATTTCCATATGAAGTCAGAATTAGTTGCACTGTAGTCACAGGTTCTTAGTGGTTTTACTATTTTACTTTAGTTTGAAAGAAGGTAAATTGAGACATGAACTCATCCTTACACAGAAGCCACATTCTTCTGTAGCATATCATCACCTTAAGTGTTTTCTGCTTATTAAAAATTGCTAATAGTTGAAGTAATTAGGTCCTTTAACACCTGACTTATTTTTTCATGTTTAACTGAATTTTAGCAGAGGTTTATTAAATGGCCTGGGAACAAGAATGGACCTTGAGGGACAAAGAACTCATCAATTATCATTTTTGCATTAGTATGTTTCCTCTCCATGTGGGCTATTAGGAATTAATTTCTTCAAGTCTATTAATGGGCATACTGAGCTGTATGATGATTGTGAATAATCTATGATGAGAAATGAAAAAAGGATAAACACTTCTGTGTGCAAGCTCACAAAGAATAGCAATAGTTCACTCCTCATCACCACAGTTCCTCTCCCAAAAAACATACAGTCTCTCAGCAGAAAAGGGAAAAGGTGAAGGAGAAAGTAAAGAACATTGAGGTCAGTGGTAACTGGGACAAAATACAACATGGTTTTACAAAGGTAGGTCATGCCAAACCAACTTGATCTCCTTCTTTGAGAAGGTAACAGATTTTTTTAGACAAAGGAAACAGAGTGGATCTAATTTACCTCAATTTCAGTAAGGCAACTGAATAGTTGATATGGTTCCACATGGAGAATTATTAGTTAAATTGGATAAGATGAGGATCAATATGAAAATTAAGAATCAGAGGGGTAGCCGTGTTAGTCTGGAATTGCAGAAGTGACAAAGAGTCCTGTGGCACCTTAAAGACTAACTGAAATTTTAGAGCATAAGCTTTCGTGGGCTAATACCCATGAATACGAATAATACCCAGGCATCCGACGAAGTGGGTATTAGCCCACGAAAGCTTATACTCTAAAATTTTAGTCAGTCTTTAAGGTGCCACAGGACTCTTTGTCAATATGAAAATTGAAAGCTGGATAAGGAATTGGATAAAGGGGAGACTACAAGGATCATACTGAAAGGTAAACTGTCAGGCTGGAGAGAGGTTACTAATGGAGTTTCTCAGGGATCAGTTTTGGGACCTATCTTTTTATTACTGCCCTTGGCACAAAAAGTGGAGGTGTGCTAATAAAGTTTGTGGATGACACAAATCTGGAAGGTATTGCCAATACAAGGAGGATTGGGATAACACACAGGAAGATCTGGATGACCTTGTAAACTGAAGTAATAAGATGAAATTTAATAGTGAAAAGTGAAAGGTCATGTATTTAAGGATTAATAACAAGAATTTTAGTTATAAGCTGGGGACGTATCAGTTGGAAGCGACAGAGGAGGAGAAGGACCTTGGAGTGATCATCACAGGATGACTACAAGCTGTCAATGTGATAGGGCCATGAAAAAAGCTAATGCTGTCTTGGGATGCATGAGGCAAGATATTTCCAGTGGCGATAAGGAGGTGTTAGTACCATTATACAAGGCACTGGTGAGATCTCAACTGGAATACTATGCGCAGGTCTGGTCTCCCATGTTTAAAAAGGATGAAGTCAAACTGAAACAGGTACAGAGAAGGGCTACTAGGATGAGCTGAGGAATGGAAAACTTGTCTTATGAAAGAAGATTCAAAGAGCTTGGCTTGTTTAGCCTACCCAGAAGAAGGATAAAGAGTCTTGTAGCACCTTATAGACTAACAGATATTTTGGAGCATAAGCTTTTGTGGGTGAAGACCCACTTCACCATGAAAGCTTATGCTCCAAAATATTTGTTAGTCTATAGGGTGCTACAAGACTCTATGTCGCTTTTGCAGATCCAGACTAACACACAGCTACCTCTTTGATACCAAAAGAAGGATGAGGGGAGATATAATTGTTCTCTATAAATATATCAGAGGGATAAATACCAGGGAGTGAGAGGAATTATTTAAGTTCACTACCAATGTGGACACAAGAACAAATGGATATAAATTGGGCATCAAGAAGTTTAGACTTGAAATTAGACAATGGTTTCTAACTATCAGACGAGTGAGATTCTAGAACAGCCTTCCAAGGAGAGCAGTGGGGGCAAAAGACATATATGGCTTCAAGACTAAGCTTGATAAGTTTATGGAGAGGATGGTATGATGGGATAGCCTAATTTTGGCAATTAATTGATCTTTGACTGTTAGCGGTAAATACGGAATGTTAGATTGGGTGATATCTGAGTTACTACAGAGAATTCTTTCCTGAGTGTCTGGCTGGTGAATCTCTTCCACATGCTCAGGGTTTAGCTGATAGCCATATCTGGGGTCAGGAAGGAATTTTCCTCCAGGGCAGGTTGGCAGAGGCTCTCGAGGGTTTTCGCCTACCTCTGCAGTGTGGGGCACAGGTCATTTGCTGGAGGGTTCTCTGCACCTTGAAGTCTTTAAACTATGATTTGAGGACTTCAATAGCTCAGATATAGGTGAGAGGTATACTGCAGGAATGGGTGGGTGAGATTCTGTGGCCTGGGTTGTGCAGGAGGTCAGACTAGATGATCATCTTTAAGGTCCCTTCTGACCTTAAAGCCTATGACTCTGTAACTCTATGATCAAGTGGCTTCCATACAATCAGTTTGAACACACTTAAATTATAGTTCTTAGTGTGCTTTCATTTGTGAATCCAGATATCCATTTACACACTGTAATTCATCATGCTCACACACAACTATATATAAGAAAATATATTACACTGTGGACACGAGCTACAAAGTTACCCATTAATCCTCAGAAATATACTTTAGATCACTATTTCCTTTGTTTTTTTTCTTATCTAAGTAAACTAGACTTTCATCTTCATTGCATTAACAACATTTCATATTCACAGCTGGCGGCTAGTAGAGATTACAGATATCATTAGTATCTCAGTTATTTAGATCTCAAATCACAAACTGACTCAAAAACTGCAAATTGTACAGAGTTACTCTAAGGAACCACTAAAAAGTCAAATTGTAACTAAATATTTAACAATATTATTATTAAAAAGGAGGAAGGAGTGCAAGACACAATAGGGAAATAGGTAACAGAATATTTAGGTAAAGTAGGTGTATTCAAGTTAGCAAAATCTGACGAAATTCGCCTAGAGTAGCTAAGGAACTAGCTGAAGGAATCTCTGAATTGTTAGTGATTATGTCTGAGAACTCCTGGAGGAGAGGTGAGGTCCAGATGGCTAGAGAAAGTGCAAACATAGTACCAATCTTTTAAAAGGGGATCAAAGAGGACCCAGGGAATTAGAGAGAAGTCAGTCTAACTTTGATACCAGGAATGAGATTGGAACAAGTTATTATACAATCAGTTTGTAAGCACCTAAGGGATAATAGGGTTATCAGAAATAGCCAGCATGGATTTGTCGAGAGCATTCATGAACCTAATTTCATTCTTTGACAAGGGTTACAGACCTAGTGGGTAAGAAGGACCCTAGATCTGATATAGCTTGATTTTGCTAAGGCTTTTGACACTATCCCACATGACATTCACATAAGGAAACTAGGGAAATGAGGTCGCAGTGAAATGATCATAAGGTGGGTGCAAAACTGGTTGAAAGACTGTACTCAGAGAGCAGTTGTCAATATAGTTATCAACCTGTATATATCAATATATACAGGTTTCCTGTGAACCTGGGAGGCTATATCTAGGGCAGACATGCCAAACCTGTGGGGAAAACAGAAATTGGGCTTGTTTTTGGCTTAATTGGCTTGTGAGTTGCTTGTTGGCTAGTTTTTGACTTATAGCTTGTTTGGGTTGTAGCTCATTGTAGATTGTTTCTTTTTTTTTTTTTTGGCAAGCAGGGGCAAGGAGGGGAAAGCAGGGGAAAGGAGCAAGTAGGGGAAAGGAGGGAAGAGAGTCAGGGATGCACAGTGGGCCCACCACAATCCCAGACTGCACGCTGGGAAGAAATAGTCAAACAGTGTTAGGGTTCTTAGAAATTAGGTTTTTTCTGGCCTTGTTTGAAATGGGATTAGCTTGATTTTTTGCTTATTGTGAGAGTT
Organism: Dermatemys mawii; assembly: GCA_007922305.1. Lineage (NCBI taxonomy): Eukaryota > Metazoa > Chordata > Testudines > Dermatemydidae > Dermatemys > Dermatemys mawii. Next base: position 18,874,425 of record ML677335.1, on the reverse strand, counting down.
GGGGTGTTTATTTACCACGTGAAAGTTGGCAACTGTGCTCTAGAGTGGTCCCACAGGGGTCTGTCCTAGGTTTGGTACTATTCAATATTTTCATTAATGGCTTGGATAATGTAGTGGAAATTATGCGTACAAAATCTGCAGATGATGGCAAGATGGGAGGGGTTGCTGGCACTTTGGAAGACAGGGTTAGAATTCAAAAGACCTTGACAATTTGGAAAATTGTCTGAAATCAACAAGCTAAAATTCAATATTGGCAAATCAAAATACTACATTTAGGAAGGAAAAAATAAATGCATAATTATAAAATGGGGACTAATTGTCTAGGTGGCAGAATTGCTGAAAAGGATGTTGAGTTATAGTGGATCACAAATTGAATATGAAAACACAGTAATGCACTTGTGAAAAGGCTAATATAATTCTCAGGTGTATTAACAGGAGTGTTGTATGTAAGACATGGAGAGAATTGTCCTGCTCTACATGGCACTGGTGAGGGCTCAACTGGAGTTCTATGTCCAGTTCGGGGACCACACTTTAAGGAAGATTAAACAAATCAGAGAAAAGTTTAGAAAATTTTTGAGGAAAGGTTGAAAAAAATGGACATATTTAGTCTTGACAGTAGACAACCGAAAGTGGGACCTGATAACAGTTTTCAAATACTTTAAGAAAGGGGGGTTCTCAAACTTCATTGGACCATGACCCCTTCCTGACAACAAAAATTACTATATGACCTCAGGAGAAGGGACCAACGCCTGAGTCCGCCCAAGCTCCACTGCCCTGGGCAGGTAGAACAAAGCTGAAGCCCAAGCCCTGCCACACCAGGTGAGGGAGTGGGGGAGCCTAAGTTCAAGCCTGCCATCCCAGGGGCGGGAGGGAGGCAAAACCAAAGCCAGAGGGGCTTCAGGCCTGGGTGGCCCATAGCATAAACCCCACCTGAAGGCCTGGCTAGGGTTAGACTTGCTAGGGTTCTGGGCCCTGGCAGTGGGGCTCAGACTTTGGCTTCGGCCCCAGACCCTAGCAAGTCTAACACCAGCCCCGGCAACCCCATTAAAACAAGGTCACAACCCACTTTGGGGTCTCAACTCACAGTCTGATAACTGCTGTGTTAAGGGTTGTTATAATGAGGATGGTTGGTCCTGCCTCAGCAAAGAGGAGTGGACTAGATGATCTCTCAAGGTAGCTTCCAGCTCTACATTTCTATGATTCTATGCTCCTATCACTGTTACCCCATCCTCCCTCCTCTACTCATGGAATGTGTCACACCCACCTATACTGGATTGTTTTAAATTTTAAACTCTCAGGGTACGGAATGTCACTTATGATCTGTTTATGCAGCTTCCAACACAACAGGACCTGACTCCTGATGTGTTTTCTAGGTTGTATTACATCGCAACCACTAACAACACTGCTAAAACAAACAGGTTGATATAGACTTTATTTAGAGCAACCAACTTAAACAGCAACAAACTTGGCCTTCCAGATTGCAAAAGTGTTCATTAAAAATTCTTAGCTTTTGTACAAAGTTGAAACAAATATTTGTTGTATAAATGTAACTCTCAAAATAAAGAGATGTTAATATTTTTTCGCCACAACGAGCTGCATGGGTCTAGATGATGAATGTGTCATCAGTGTAGCGCAACTAGAGTAGAGGCATTAGGGGACGAGAGCAGAGGAAGTATTGTTCTAAGTAGCCATAAAAATGTTGCCACACTTTGTGGCCATGCGAGTACCCATAGCATTGGGTATAGACTGGGGGGTGGATGAGTCACTACAAAAACTAATTTCCCCCTACTGTTACTCACATCTTCCTGTCAACTGATTGAAAAGGGCCACCCTGATTACATTGGCCTCATTACCACTACAAAGTAGTCTGCTGTTGAGAATAGCTCACTTCCACCTTAATTGAATTAGTACTGACCCCCATAGGCTCAGACTCCAAGGGTGCTCAGGGCCTGGAGAACCCATGGGGCAAAATGAATGTATGCTCTGCACTCACCAGCATCCAAGCTCCCCTCCCCACCTGACCTCACCTCACCTCCTCCACCCCCTCCTCTGACTGTGCATGTTCCCACTCCTCTCCCTACTTCCCAGCACTTGCTACAGCCAAACAGCTGTTTGGTGGTGTAGCAAGCTCCAGGAGGGAGAGGGCAGCAGTGTGAACATGGTGTGCTCAGGGGAGGAGGTGGGGAAGGGGCAGGGCTGAGGCAGGGATTTGTTGAAGGAGTCAGAATAGGGGCAGAGTTGGGCCAGGCACTTTGGGAAAGGGTTTGGAAAGGGGGTGGGTGGACGTGGGGCAGGGGTGGAGAATGGGTGGGTTGAGCACCCACTGACACGAGCAGAAGTCAGCACCTATGCTGACTCCTCACTTGGTAAGGGAATTCCCATCTTTTTATGTACTGTGTATTTATACCTGCCTACTGTATTTTCCATTCTAATAATTTTATTGCATCCTCTTAGTTGTAGATTCTGCAAATAGAAGGATAAAAAGTCAACTAATGCATTCTGTTCCTACTGTGACTATTCTGGGGAATTTTGCTTCTTTGTTCACCCTTCCACGGTGTAATTTTGAAACGTGGGATGATTTTATGAGTCTGAAGTAAGCACAGTATTATAGAAAATGAGTCAGATACACAAATTAGTGAAGATACAAACAGTTTAAAATTTCCCTAAGGCTATGACAATCTCACCACTGCTGACAAAAGAAAATCCCCCAGCCCCCAGGCACCAAAAAATCATTCAAACTCAATCATACCCTTTAGTGTAGTAAACTCTACAAAGAGAATGAGAATGATGTCAAACTACAAAAGAAGGATTAGAGAAGTGGGCTACTATTAATGACAATATTGATTCCTACCAGGTCTTCATAAAAATAATCTATTCGATTTAAAACTAATGTTGGATGTAATGTAGTGTAAAGAACCCTAGCACTTATACATTAAGTCACCCACATCCCGCTTTCAACTGGACACTAAATAGTCACCATGGCAACAAAGCTGCTATGGCTTGACCTATATTTGTTACTTGTGGTGGGCATCACATGCAGTATTACTTCCCACTGTGGCATTTTGCTTGAATGGCTACATAATCTTGAAAGGACAGACCATGTTTTTAATTGCGCGGATGTAAAGAAATGTACAGTTTCAAACCAAAGCATCCGACTGAAAAATTGTGGCTACGTTTAATAAAACATTTCTTAAAAATGTGTTTACATTTTAAAAAATCATTTACATTTTGAATCACAACAACAAAAAGATAATACTTTGACTTTGTGGGAGTTGTGAATGCTTAAGCCCTTGGAAACCCAAGTTTGTATAGAGAATAGTAATAGCATTTAATGCAAGAGTTAGCACAGACACTGTGGGTGACAAGCACATTAAAAATATAACAGATGAGAAGCCTCATCTAAGTTAAATGAGTTTATGATTTTTATTACAGAGGGCCATGTAAGGAACCTTAACTAACTTTAATTCTTTAACTCACGATCTATTTTTTAGGAATGAAGAAGTCAATTACTTGCTGCTAATGGTGGTGTGGAGAACCAGAGAAGTTCCTTTCCTACTTTAGGATTTTGATATTCCACATAATTTTTATTAAGATCTTTAGTTTGTTTGGTTTCAGAGGTAAAGTGTTTGGTTTGTAAACAATGGAACAAGAAATTCCAGCACGTGGGAAATTTTTCCAGATGCTCTCTAAAGATAGACATTTACTATTTCCAAGGAGGAGGTTCACTAGCAAGCTCTCCCTCTATTTCCAGTTGTTATAACTGAGATTCACATACTAGCAGAAAGGACTTAAAGATCTGATGATATCATACGAGAGTGGAAAGGTTTGAATCAAAACAATTTATTTTCATCCCATTTATCTACAGTACAGTTAGTAAAAGGGAGTGAAATAAAATTGTTTCTTTCCACTTTGGCCATGTAACTGGCATTGCCATTTGGAAAATGACAAATTGTGATGGAGTCAGACCAGAAGGGTATAGGAGAGTGCTGGAAGGCAGGTATATCAGCCTCAGGATGTGTAGGTCCCTGTTCCCTGGATAGCCAAACAAAGGCTACTCCAGGCCAATCAGGAAGCTTCTAGAAAGGAGTACAAACAGCTAGCCTGATTGGGACACCTGAAGCCAATCAGAGACTGGCTGAAACCAGATAAAAACCTCCCAGTTAGTCAGGTGGGCTGTGGGTGTCAGGAGCTGTGGAAGGAAGTTATGCTGTTGGTGAGACTGAGTGTTGGACAACATGTCATCCAGAAGGAAGGAGGCCCTGAGGTAGGGGTGAAGTGGAGTTTGAAGAAGCGGAGACTGCTGTGGGGAAGTAGCCCAGGGAATTGTATTGTGTTTTGTGCCTAAAAGGTCAGCCATCTTAGCTGATGCTATTAGGGTCCCTGGGCTAGAGTCCAGAGTAGAGGGCGGGCCCGGGCTCCCCCCTTTCTGTCTCCCCTAATTAGTTACTGAGAAAGGGAGGTCACTCTGGGGCCTGGATGAGTTTCTGAGGCCCCTAAATCTGCCAGGAAGCACAGGACCCACAAATACAGACTCGGAACTTTGTCACAAGATATAGCTTTGCTCAGTATCCACCTGTGATAGGGTACATAAACCCCGCAGCGGAAAAGAAGGGAGCAGCTTTGCGCTCAGGTGGTTCTACCTGCAGCACATGAAAAGCCTGCACAAGCTGCAGACAGAGCTTAAAAAGGGGAAGCAGAGCAGCTCAGGAGGGAAGCAGTCAGTGGAAGGGGTTAGACCTCTGACGTTGGGAAGGAGTGTCCCAGGAACTCTTGCTGCCTGATGCTTGGAGATACTGATCCAACAAGCCTAAAAAGGAGAGACTGGTGACACTTAAAAGGTGAGAAACTTGAATTTTGTGTGCAATTCTTTACTTTACCCTGGGAGAAGAGGGGATGTTGGTGAGAGTGCCTTTGGGGAGGCAGCTGCACAGTACTCCAAAATTCAGGGTTTAGCTACCTATCATTGGGCCCCTGGCTCAGAGCCTGGTGAAGAGTGCGGACCCTACCAACTTCTAAAGAGGGAACAATGACAGAATTTTGTCCCTTGGCAAGAAACCTAGTTGGGGAAGATCCTGAAGGTGCAAGAATCCAGACTTTAAGACCCCGACCCAGAAGAGAAGCCTGGAAGCCCTTGCTGATTGCTGAAGACTTATACATTTATAGAAAGGAGTGGACTTGCATGTGTGACCCAGCTGAAGGGCTGAGTTGCTAAAAGGATAGTGCCCCAAATGGTGGAGCTATATAAAAAAGGATACACCTGAGACAACCTGGCATACCTCACCCTGAACACTAGGAATCACTGCCATTGTTGCTCAGTGGCACTGTGTGCTCTCACTGCCCTTCACACTACCCAAGGTTTATCCACTGGACTTTAAATACTATACTCTCTCTTCCTGAGCTGTGCGGTCCACAGCTGGGAGTGATTAATGGACTTTACACATTTTATGTTGTTGGGTTATTTTAAGATTTTTACAGTTAAAAATAATGTTATTTTGTTCAGAAAAAAAGAAAAAAACTATATAAAACTGAGAACACAGAAGAGATTTTACAACATAACTATAGAAAAATAACATTCACACAGATATATGGCAAAAAGAACAAGAGGAGAAGACATCACAGACAAAAAGAGGTCCATATGTGTGATAGAAGACCACACCTATGTCACAATAATCCAGCTGCTCCAGTACCCATTTTACTATCACCAAGACCAAAACAGAAGCAAATTATGCATTGATAATTGATATAGAATTTCTTGATTCAAAATTCATGAGAAATAATTAATTTTAAAAAATTCAGTTAAATTTTAGCAGTTTTCCATATCGTTTCAACGGGTGAAGGTTGCTTTACTATACTATTTGGCACTGTTCAAAACCAATAAAACTACAGATCTGTAAAATAGGCTCCTGACGTGAAAAATATTTCTAGTCATAGTTCTTCTAATAAGCTAAGGGCTTGAGTGTCATCAGAGCGGTTTGTACACATTCTGGCAAAGTTTAGTTATTTCCTTCTTTAAATGGGGGAGGAAAAGAAAAAGAGAGGAAAAATAAGCTAAATTCACCAGGATATGCACTATACCCTTAAGCAGCCCCTAGGCTCCTATTTTACTTGGGGAAAAAAGTCATTCTGTGACACAGAATATCTGTCAATAATTGATAATTAACATAGAATAGAATGCTGTGAAACTGGCCTTTGAATGTCCATGAGCAACATCTCTAAGAATAGAGAAAGGAATGTGGAATGGATATCACTTAGCAGGCCAAGAGCTCTCTGGCCAGAAAGTAAAACTTTTAAAAGCAGACAATTCAGCATCTCTAATAGACCTTCCCCGGCCTTCTCCTCTGGATAATCTTCTCAGTGCGGGAATGCAAATATTTTCAGACATTTATTAAGAATATCTACCTTCAAAGGATAATTTAGGCATGAGAAGAGATGCAACGTTGGGGCCTGTCAGTGTGGTAATACACCACTGGATAAATAGTTGTTGCAAGAGATTGTCAGTGTTTTTGTTGCCACCATGCTGGTCCCAGCATATGAGAGAGAAGGTAGGTGAAATAGATAATATCTTTTATTGGACCAAATTCTGGTCAGACAACCCCACTGAAATTTGAAGAATATTCTGATGTGAAACTGCTTCTTTGTTTTAATATTATTTTCTCTCTGTTTTTCATTTGACTTTAACAACACTATATGATTTGTGGATTAAAGCACGGAACATTTTATGCAGGCCACCCCAGAAGAGATCAAAGTCTTTGAACTCTACTGAGTAGCGGTAAAGGGAGTATTCAAAGAGTTAACACCATGCAGATGTTTTGTAAAAGGCATGGTCTCAAAAGATGCACCATGGGTGGATCAGTGGAACCACCGATGGTCCAGGAAAGATATGCAAGTTCATGGTGGTGCCAGTGACACAGCCTTTGCAAAATTTCAGCTCTCATTACTTCTCCATGGTTCTCCCTTCTCCTCCATGGCTCACTTCTGTATACCTCTTTTCCATGGCTCTGACTTCTGCCCACACTTTCAGTCCATGCTCCTTCTGCTGTTCCTCTTCTGCCTGTTTGTATACAGCACAGGCTCCTCACTCATTTTCAGCACTCTGTTTCAGATGAAAAGTGGCTGCAGCAAATGGAGCTGACTGCTTGCAAGCTATAGGTGGGAAAGGCATTTGGCAGAGGATGCAGAAGGGAGCCACTTGACTGACAGCATAGAAACTGCCATGCTCAGCACAGCTACAGTACAACCACTTCCTTGCTACCGGTGTTGTGTGTCATGATTCTGGACTCACAACAGCACAACTGAGCACAGAATTTGGCCTTGAGTGATTTCAGACAAGGATCAAAAAGAACTTGATAGAAAAAAATCAGTCCTTACAATACTCTTCTGAGGAATGTTAGCAAATAGTATCAGCCACATTTCACACATAGAGAAAGATGCCATTGTCAATGAGTGTTGACAATGCCAGAATGAAGTCTCCTCTATGCCACTTTCTCTAACATTAATACTAAATTGCCTACCTTAGGGGTGTAATGAGAGGATTGCTTCACTGAACCAATATTAGTTTACTGAAGTCAGAGAGACTTTTCTGACTGAAGGCTGTACACTGAGGCCCAGGGAGCATAATTAAGTTTGTTGTGTGGCCTTGGCTAATGATAGGCAGAGCTAGGACTAGAACTCAGGAATTCTTAGCGATCTGTCCCAGAAGCTGTTCATTAGCTAATGCAACCTCTGCAGTCTATCATTTTTTAGCCATAATATACTCTTGTCAGTTAAGATTGCCTCATTGCAGTAGATTTACATAACATTAAAATTCTATTCAAACATAATAAATGTGTGTGAATTCATGCTTTCATCTTTCTAGTTAAAGCAAACCCAAAAAACCTCTACTAAATTTTAGTTAACAATTGAAAAGACAATCTCCCTGCTATTCAATAGATGTCTGCATAGCATTGTCAGAACATTGCTACAGTATCAGCTTGTTTAGTACAATTACTAGAAATACAAGCTAACTCTTTACCACATTTGCATGTATGTCTAATGTTTTGTGGAAAGCTATGACTAGGTTTATTTTTTTATTTACTAGCATTGACAGCGGTGTATATCAGTAAGTACTCCATAAGCCTGGCTTCTTTTGCAGCTCAGACAGTGTGCTGTTCATTGAAACATTAGCTAGTACTGAGAAAACCAAGACAGTATCTTTTTTTGATACAAAAATTCTTGACAGCAGTTTTCCTTCTCTAGACAGCCAAGGTATCAGACATGTAACCATTAGTGATGGGCTCGAAGAGCCATTGAAATAAAGTCATGGGGCTAGACTCTGTTCTCATTTGCATGAGCATGAGTCCAGGGTAATACCACCCATGCTAAAGGATGCTTACGCTAGTGGAAATGAGATCAGAATTTACACACATCGAAAAGTGAAAATGTTGATATTCAGCCAGGGAAGAAGCCACAACTAATGAGATATATAAAGATGGCACTGGGTTGGAAAAAGACTGACTGAGTTGGGGAACAAAATAAAAAAATAACTTCTTATAAAGGCTCATGGCCACACATCTAAAAGAAGCCAAAAGCCTGAGTTAATCCCTACATCTACCGCAATCGGAGCCCTAGCCTCTTCTTTCTTGGATATACAATGAATCAGGCTACATGATTGCTCAGAGCAGTTTTTGTGTTTTTACAGATACTCCAGAAGTACCAATATTTAAAGTTTTAGCCTTAGTCTATGGCCTTAACATCCACTATGCAAAACAACCATCACCAGTGCTAAAAGAAAGAATATACTGATATTTTACCATATTAACTACTTGATTTGGTGACAGTTCTGTCTTAATTCTGACCCTGAAGTAGCTGTTTGCTAGCCAGACATGTTCCTTTGTGCACGTCAACTGAACAGTCTGGCTTCCATTTATCTTCGTGAAACAAAAGTATAGTTTTCCTTAATTTATTTCTATAGGTTTCAGAGTAGCAGCCATGTTAGTCTTTATCCATAAAAATAACAAGAGTATTTGTGACACCTTAGAGACTAACACATTTATTTCAGCATAAGATTTCGTAGGCTATAGCCCAAGCTTTTATATAGCCTATGAAAGCTTATGCTGAAATAAATTTGTTAGTCTCTAAGGTGCCACTAATACTCCTATTTATTTCTATCAACACATTATGGTATATGTTAACATTTATTGTGGGACACTGTCTTACCTTTAGTCATTGATAACTAATGAATAGAAAGACGGACCAAAGCTAACACAATTCAAGACAACAAATGGAACAATTTTACAGAAGACAGGGACATCATCAATAAGTAGACAAACTACTCCTCTGATCTATACAACCATCAGACAAATAGAGATCCTAGTGTCTTAGACAGCCCAGATTCAGCAGAGGAGGATGACTTTCCAGTACTATGTGAAGAACTGGAGACAGCTGTGAAGTCACACAAGAATAGAAAGGCCACAGGTATTGACAACATCCCAGTCAAATTGATTAAATTTGGAGGAGAAATAGTATTAGATGTACTCACTAAGATCTGCAACAAGATCTGGCAGACCGGTGAGTGGCCCTCCACGTGGTCACTAATCACCACTCTGCCAAAGAAGGCTGATCTGAAATTGTGTCAAAATTACCAGACCATAAGCTTAATTAGCCAACCCATCAATGTGATGTTGAAAGTCAGATTGAATAGATTGAAGCCACAAGCAGACATTATCATTGCTGAAGAACAGGCTGGCTTTCATGCTGGAAGAAGTACCACAGAACCGATTTTCAACCTTCATGTTCTATGTGAGAAGTATTTACAACAGCAGCAGGACATCTACCATGTCTTTGTTGACTTCAAGAAGGCATTTTTCAGAGTATGGCATGAACTTCTCTAGGCAACCATGAAGTAGTACAATGTTGGTTGTAAGCTTATTCTTACCATTAAATAACTATATGCCAAGGCCAGCAGTGCAGTTCTCATCAACAGAACAATAGGAATGATTTCGCACTACTACTGGAGTCCAGCAACTTCTTTCTCCCACACTGTTCAACATCTGCTTAGTGTGCATAATACACAGTCAACATTGGGGGGCAAACAATCTCAAATCTTTGGTTCACTGATGACATTGATGGCCTGGCAGGCAATGAAGATGAATTTGACAACCTTGTGAAAAAATTGGATGAAACCTCCTCAAATATGGCATGGAAATCAGTGCAGAGAAAACCAAGCTGATGACAAACAAACAAATATGATAGGATTAGCTCACATATCACTGTCAGTGGACAAGAGCTGGAGACAGTGAAACAGTTCAAGTATTTGGGAGCAATCATCACTGATGAAGGATCCAAGGCAGAAATTTGAGTGAGAACTACACAAACAACAGCAGCAGTGGCAAAGCTAAAGCCAGTTTGGAGGAATAAGGCCATCACCCTGGGATCCAAACTGAAACTGCTGCACACATTGGTCATCTCCATTTTTCTGTATGTGTGTGAGACATGGACCCTTATGGCAGAACTTGAGTGGAAAATACAGGTAGTAGAGATGAGATGTTTCCATAAAATCCTGGGCATCTCCTACTTCGACCATGTCACTGATGAAGAGGTCTGCATCAAGATCACTCAATGCACTGGGCCACATGAAGATCTCCTGACGATCATGAAGAAGTGCAAGCTGAAGCGGCACGGCCATATAACAAGAACATCTGGCCTATCCAAGATTAGCCTCTAAGGGTCAGTACAGGGGAAGAGAAGAAGAAGAGGCAGACAGAAGAAGAGATGAATTGACAACATAAAAGAGTGGACAGGAATGGACTTCACAGAGACTCAAGCACTGACACACAATCATCAGGAGTGAAGACAGTTGGCTGATTGCTCATCAGTGATGGTGCCCCAGTGACCAATGCGGTTATGGGAGTGATGATGATGATGAACGGTTAGCACCAATGTGCAACATCTGTATTATTTATTGCAATGTTCTCATTTGAGGATTTGTTGATGCTTCCAATACATCCTGATTACACTGAATAATAAAATCCATTTAATTCCTGTAACATTCTTTTTAGAATATATTTTGAATTTTTTATATAGGATCAATATTCCAGGATGCAGTTTCTATTTTCCACCATTATATGTTGTCATCTCTTTACAATACAGTTCATTTTGCCTCCTTATGTATGAAATGTTACAAAGCCATATTCTGATTACACTTGAACATCTTATGCAGTAATGTCAATCTGACTAAAGATCAAATCTAGTATTTTCACACTCCACACAAATTGGCCCACAAAATCTTCATAGTTGTACAAGCACGTACCATTTTTAAATCTATTTTATGACACAGCTGTTTGCATTGACTTGTAAACTGCAAAATAAGACAATCTAAAACAGGATACAAGTGAGTTCATATAAAACAGAATATTGTGTCTAGCTGGACTGTGTTCTTTGAGCTTGTTCACATCTGCTGCTACAGTAACTTTGGTGGGGAAAAAGTACTTGCATGGTAAAAAGAAAAGGTTCTTGATTTGTTTGCCTTTGAAATGTGAAGATGTTGTGTCTTATAATACAACAATCCCCTAACAAATTAGATCTTATGTCAGTGAGAAAAATCATGGCTGAATAGAGAAAGAACAGTAACAAAAAGTCAAATACTTCAAAATCCTTAAGATCCACATATGCCTTATTACCAGCTACCACCTGTGGCCTTTGTTGTACAGGCTGTAGCTTCCATTTATATACTCTGCAGTTCGTATAACAAGGTGTTTCCTACCAGACATATCTATTCATCATTTTAGCAAAGCCCAAATTGCTCCAGAGATGGACACTAGGGAGAAAATTAACTATCTACCACCTGCTTTTTGTAAATTATATACTACTTAATTAATTATTTACTGCTTATTGCAGATGAGAATTTTAAATGACATCATCCGAGGGGTGTGTAATGAAGCAGGGTCCCGGTGCTTTACAGTACACTCATGAAGAGGCAATGAGTACATATGAAAATATTAAAAAAAACACCCGAAGTGTTGAATCCTTTTACTGATGGCAGACTAAATAGATGCAGAGCAACATGAAAATAAGAAAGTCAATGTTAATGGTATTCTTAGCAACAGATGTAGAATCTATAATCAGGCAACAGTAAACACTCAGTTACATTGGTGTACAAACAATTTGATTTTATCAACCAACAGCTGTGATAAAAGTGGAATCACAGGACACTTCATCTAGATTCTAAGATCTAAATATTCAGGGGATTCATACATGTAATTGCCAGTAACATTAAGGTTAGTGATGCACAGAAGTCTCTCCATATTAGGATGAGAATATCGATCCACCCAAGTCTGTTTTAATCAGTCTGTTAAATATAATGCATACCTAATTCAAAGTCAGACTGTCATCTCTAGGTAGGTCTGTGATGTGTTACATAAATCTCAGCAGATTTAACAGATTTTTAAAATATTATTTTTGTATGAAGTATAAACATATAGTGAAACAAAACACACAAATACATGCAAACAATGGATATGCCATACAAAACCTAAATTCAGTGTTCATTATTTGTAAAACCTGGAAGAAGAAAAAACAAAACAAACAAACAAACAAACAGAAACCCCTGAAACAATAGAGGTCATGGAGAGTATCAATTATTAAGGTGACTAAATAGATAAATAAGTGAGAACATAATGTAGGTGTACTGGGGACTAATTATACTAATCTGCAAAAATATGCAATAGTTTCATGAGTGACCAGATATCGTCATTTTTTTTTCCAAGCCTCTATATTAGTGTCATTTTTTCTATTAATGCAGTAGTAGACAGCTCACTAACCCAGCCTGTAAATGGGGAAGGAATTGCAGATTTCCATTTCCTCAAAATAACTGTTTTGGCCACTAAAAGTTACTACAATCAATTTCTTGATGTTAACTGGTAATATCAACTCCTCCAGCACCCCTAAAATACACAGGCTTGGAGAAGGAAAGATAGCAATGCTCAGTTTTTGAGAGAGCACTGAATATGACATTCCAGCAGACATGCATTTTTGACAAGTATAGAGATGTATGTAAAAGGTTGGCATGTGGCTGTTTGCATCTCCATCCTCTGTGTATTGTCAGTCTAGCCTTAAACAACTGTTCTCAAGCACAGTTGTACCTATTTAATATCTTGTTCTGGAAGAATCACAAGCATGGAGAATGAGGAGTATCTTTCACTTTACGCCAGAAACCCTCCCAGGTTTCTGTTGTGATAGTAAAACTAAGTTCTTTTTCACATTTTTCTTTGATGCTGAGATTGAGAGCATAATGCAAAGCATTAAGCCACCTATAAGTAATTCCTTCAAAGTGACTTTTGTATCCCTATTTCTTAACATGCTCTTCTAGAGGTGAGAGAGTTGAAATAGACCAATTGTCCCCTATTCTTCCATTAATCCCGGAGCATAGCCAATGAAAGGAAGAAGTGTGAGACAGCAGCAGCTGATATTTTTTACACATCTAACTGAAGGAGTTACAGTTTCATGCCTGAATCCCTGAATATTGAGATCTCAGAATCTAGATGAGGTGTCTTGTCATAATGCTGCTGATTGACAAAAATCAGATTGTTTGTTCATCAATATAACTGAGTGTTTACTGCTATTGCCTGATTACAGATTCTATATCTGTTGCTCTCACCTGCATTATATGTCTAATTTTTGTTAATCTTTTTTCTATCCAAATTGTCTTAAGCATAGAGTTGGTCTTGATCCTAAGGCATAGGTTATCCCACAGATATGAGAAGACAATTAGTAAGATTGGATACTGTAATCATCTTAACGCATTGCGGGATACCCCATGCAGTTGTAAAGACTGGATTTTCCCTTAAGCATATGGGTAGCTTTTTATGGTATATAAAAGAAGAGGGGGAACCAAAGGCATAACTAAGCTTTTTTTTTTTATTATTTCACACAAGGCTGGTGTGTACTCTGACCTACTGCCGGGGAACCAGGATGCATTTGGAATGCTGGTTAATATAGATATAAATCTGGCAAGTCCATACTTCCAGTTGTTCAGGATTTTTTAAGGGTTTTGTGTGTCAAGCTAGGTTGTTTTTATCCCATTATAGATTGCATGATCAGCCTTTTTATTTAAACAAAGAGCAAGGGAGCAACCTTGAAAGGCAACAAGTTAATGACATGTCATTCTTGGGCAGATATTCATTTTGGCTATTTCTGTTCATCTCAGTAGAGAAAGAGGGAGGACAGATTAAGACTAGGAAAATCTGTTAGCACCCTCGTTATAAGTGTGAAGTAGCCTAAAATTATTGTTTACCTGTAAGGGGTTAAGCTAAAGGTAACCTGAGAGGTGGACAACTGACCAATAAAAGATTTCTTAGGAGACAAAGGATTTTAAGTTTTAGGTTTTGGGTTTTTTTTTTTCTGTTCACCTCTGCTATGGGATGAACACAGCTATGTCTTTTACTGTAACTATAAGATTCTATTAAGTACTGTAGTCAGTAAGTTTACCTTTTTTTATTACTTAAAGGGTTTTTAGTGGTGAGTGTTGGCTGGGTGCTTTTTGATATTGTAAGCTTTAGCAGAGATATCAACCGTGAAAAAAAGTTGCCTCGGGGGAGAGGTTTGGTTTCTAAATCCTTTTGTTAATTATGGTAGATGCTGTCCTATTAATGGTTATAAGGGATTTATTCCTCTCTTTTTTCTTTTATTAAAATCTTTCTTTTAAGAAGCTGACTGCTTGTTTTTCATTGTGTAAAATCCTGGTTTTGAATCGGCACGTCTCGCAGGAACAGGCAAGGTTTTTTTTTTCTCTCAAGCTTCCCAGGGAAGGAAGAAGTTTGGGGGGTTAGTGGAAAGGGAAAGAAGGGTCCCAAACTACCCTAGACCTAGTTTGGTGGTGGCAGTGTACCAGGTCCAGCTACAGAAAAAGTTGTGTTCTGGGGAAAAAACATTTTAACCCAAGCTGGTAAAATAAGCTTCGGGGGGGGGGGGGGGTTTTTTTTTTTCATGCGGGTCCCCACATCTGTACCCTAGAGTTCAGAGTGGGGAGGCAATCCTGACATGGTTGGCAGTGGTGGGATAAAATTTTGTGAATCTAAAAAACAGAATTTTGCAGAAAGCAGTTTTTCTCTAAGGTGAGACCTCAGCAAGTACAAAGCCGGTAGTGGTGTTAAGTTAAACAGCACAGGGGGTCACTCTGGTAAAACTTGTTCTGCAGGTTTTGAAGCTGTAAATAGCTCCACGCTTTGTCTTTTTCAGCTGTCTGAGGGCAGAGAGCTGAAAGTTTTTTGGGTTTTTCTTTAAGAGGGTTTTCTCTTGCTAAATAGCAGACAGCAGCCCAGGTTTGCAGTTAAGAGTTAATAGGCTCGTTAAGTGCTAGGCAATTATCCCAGGGGTCCCTGTTGGGGGGAACTGGTCAGTTCAGTTTTCTAAAAATCAGTGTAGGGGGTCTTTCTCCCTCTGCTGGTAGGATAAAAACCCTGCTAAAAATTTCCAAGTAATATAAAAAATTTTTGTTTAATTTTCAGTGAGTAAGTTAAAACACAAAAAAATTAAAATAACAGGCGGTAAGGGCCAAAAGGATTTGGAATTAGCCAAATTCCAAGCAAAGAAAAAACAAAAAAAACATCAAAGGCTAATGAAAAGAAAAAAGGCCGCCCAAAAAAGGGCTATAAAAGCCCAAATTAAAAAACAAAAGCATAAACTGGCTGTTTTAAAGCTGCAAAAACAATTTCCTCCAGCTGCTAACTCCACTTCCCCAAAAATCCACAAAAACATTTTAACCCAAGCTGGTAAAATAAGCTTGGGGGAGGGGGATTATTTCTTTTTTCATGCGGGTCCCCACATCTGTACCCTAAAGTTCAGAGTGGGGAGGCAATCCTGACAACCCTTTAATCAAATTTCTGGGTATGAGAAATCAGGGATCCAATTTCTTCTTTTAAATGGAGCAGGAGCATATAATCCTTTCCCTTCTCCACACCTCCTCCCACTTTTGCTGGTGAGATATGGGCACCACTAGAATCTTCCATTTGATTAAACGTTGGAAACATGCTCAGTCAGTGATAACTGTCCACACTCAAAAAATAAATAAATAAATAACAAGATACATATACTCTACATCCTCTTTAAATACTGACTTATGACTAAGATAATTAGATTATGGCTAGAAGAGTTGCTCACTATAAGCACAATTAATAAATTCTTTACCTGACCACCCCTCCCCCACAAGGGAAAAAGGAAACAGAAAAAATATTCTTTAAAGGGCAGTATGAAATTGACAGTTTGATACTTTGGCACATCATTTCAGTTCCACTCCACTGACTGGCTATGCTCTGTGGTTTAGTGAAAACCACCTTATTACATTCAGCTGCTTGCAAACACAAACTTCCTTCAGAATATCCTCATATGTTCTGACTGCTAACTGAATTTAAAGTAACACAGTAAAAACAGCACAGAACAGTCAGGCAGGATTTTGGGTGCTCTCTATTTCAGAAATACTTCCCTTTTCACACTTAGAGCATGTCTACACTACTGCAATAAGTCGACCTATGCTACGCAAGTCCAGCTACATGATTAACATAGCTGGAATTGATGTACCTTAGGTAAAGTTACCAGGGGTCTACACCATGGGGGGTCGACGGGAGATTTTCTCCCATCAACTTACTTTACTCTTTTCATCAGGGGTAGAATACAGGGGTCGACTGGTGAGTGATCTACAGCCGATTTGGTGAGTCTTTACTAGACCCGATAAATTGACCGCTGGTGGATCAATCTCAGAGCATCAGTCCCTGTTGTAGTGTAGACCTGCCCTTAGGCCCCTACCTTACATACCACAAAACTCACCTCACAATCTCTTGTCAAGCTATCCTATAAGGGATAAAAGGACCTGAACCGGCAAGGTGCTTAGCACCTTCTGAGAGGTTTTGTGGGCTCTCGGGGAGTGGATGACACTTAGCACCTCGCAGAATCAGGCCTTTAAACTAAATACAGAGATAGTAACAAACATCCCCTACAGAAGTCTCCCTCACACAAATTCTACTCCTAAATTCCCATTTTCCAGCATAGCCTTTTCCCTCCCTCGCACCATTAGCCCAACTCTTATACACTTTTCTAACAGACATCCAATTAATTCTCAGTTCCCACTCCTTCCCCTCCTCCCCCAAATTATAACTTATTAACATTATTCCCTTTGAACATATACGTCAGTCAGTTTCTATGTCACTCCCACTGCTGGTCCCTTCTCTTACCTTTAAAGGCTGGGACTCAGCAGATCAGTCATCCTCTTAACTGAACCTCATCAGCACACTCATTGCTTATTTGTTGTTTGAATTTCAGGCCCAGATGCCATCTGGCATGTATACTTTGCACACAGTAGGTTGTAGGGCTGCTACTAGCTAGCAGGTCAGGTGTCTATACCAGATATGGAAGGGTGAAAGAGCTTCCTTCCCAGCCAAATGCACAGGATATATTCACCATGAGATCCTTTAAGGCACTGCCAGGAATGAGTGAGTGAGTAGCTTAAGCTACTTTACACTTGGCACCAGCTAGTGGCTGATCAGTATATTACAGTTTAGCATTCCATTACTTCTTCCACTTTAAGTTTCAAATACCTACTATTTCCAAAATTTACTCTATTATGCTATCTTTAAAATTCATTATAGATCAGTCTGTTAAGTGTCTCTGAATCACACTGGTTTTCCAATTACACAACCTGAACATGTAACAACTGATCTGGCTGTCCCTTAGCTGCAACAACTCGCTGTGGTTAGTTTGGAAAGTTTGAGTCCTTTTCCTGTTCTGCGTCTGCCATCATAGAGTTTCTTTGCTTGATTGTTCTGAGGAACAAACTGCAGATATTGACAGTTTCTGTTGAAAACTCTGTTGTCAGCCTGAGTCATAATCTATAACAATTATTTTTCTTTATGTTAGCTGGAGTGCTTCATCTAGTTGGACACAAACACTGTCACCGGGTTCTAGACCTGGCAGCTCTCTGAGTGACATCTGTTATAAAAGTGTTTGTAAGGTCTTTTTGCCTTTTTATTTGATATTGCCACTCTGGAGATTGGAAAAGAACCTATGTTAGAACAATAATTCTTAGTTGTCTTCCCTTAGGAGTTGTGCTGGACAATATTTAGTATCTCTTACAGGTATTGATCTGTAACTCAGAAGAGCAAGGGAT
Source organism: Dermatemys mawii (assembly GCA_007922305.1). Lineage (NCBI taxonomy): Eukaryota > Metazoa > Chordata > Testudines > Dermatemydidae > Dermatemys > Dermatemys mawii. The sequence continues at coordinate 18,856,292 of ML677335.1, read as the reverse complement.
GGATCATCTTGCTGTAAGATTTTTTTTAACTGTTTGTATAGCTTGTGGGTAATGTGGGCTGGTAGTAATATCATCAAAATAATATTTCATTTGGAATAACAAATTTTGATGCAGTAAATTGTGGTTCATTGTCCATCACTAATTGTTCTGGAATACTATAATAAGCAAAAGTGAACTTCAATTTCTCTATAACACTACAACATGTTATGTGAAAAACAGTCCACTACAATCAAGGAATAATGTGTTCTGAATATGCATAAATCTGCAGCTCGTCTCTTCCAAGATCTGTCTGGTAGAGATGTTTGTATCCTGTATGGCTTACTATTGTCTCAATTTTATTTGTAGTGGATCTCCTTTCAAAAGTCCCATATCATCAAATACTCTGTTAAATTCTACCAATTTTCTCACTCACACCTTCATGGCTACCATGCCATAGCTGAGAAAGTTGTTGGTCATTGATCACATGCATGCTCAATGCAGAGCTTTTGTTTTCGTAAGCTGTTACTATGCAGTTCAGAATACTTCCAAGACTAATCAAGGCTGTGTCTATTGATTTCAGCTCTGGAAGAGGTTGAAGGTGATTGTAAATCCCTCCTGAGATGACAATCTGATCTGCTTCTAAATTAATAGTCTTATCATGAATATTAAGTGTCACTCTCCTGGCAGGCTCTGTGTCATGACATGATAGAACCCAGAAAAAATGGCTCTTGATTGTTATATTAGTCCAGTTCCTGACCACTTTGGTATGGCAAACAGCTGCAAAATGTCCATATTTTTTACATTTATTACATCTTGTGCTTTTGACTAAATATACGCCTGTTGGGCTACTTATATTTCCATGTCTGATACGTTTATTTTGGAAGACTTTGTAATTTATCTGAATCTCTTTATAGCCTCTTGGCTTTGATGGTAGCTTTGTCATACCCAAATGGCACCCTCCCTCAAGTCCCCTGGGGAAGTAGATCAGCATTGTGTGTAGCTAACATTGTTGCAAGCATTACAAAGCATTTTGGGAGGGCTTAACAGTGTGTGAGTGTGGAATGGAAGATTCCTTTGCAGGTTCAGTAGGCCGAGGGGGGAGAAGAAAAGAAAACAGCAGAGAGTGAGCAGGCAGAAAGGGGGTTAACTCAGAGTTCCTGCTAGACCCAAGATAAGATGCTGACTTCAGCCGGCTCAAGGCCAAAGATGTACTGCTTTGTGCTAAGAAAGAAGGCGGGAGCCGAGGTTTCTACCCTGCCTGCCTGGCAGTGAGAACAGAGAGTCACAAAGCAAGAAGCTGCAGAAACTCCAACACAAGGCCAGCAAGGTAAAAAAGATCAACAGTCTGTCTGTTCCGTGGCCCTGAAGCTGGTTGTTTTGGGGAAAGTCGAAGAAGCCACAAAAGGTGGTCTGGACTGGCATACCAAGCACAGGGACAAAGGTCTCTGAAGGGGATGCCCCCAGGAAACCCTAGGGCATAAAACCCTCCCAAGAGCAGAAGCAAATTGGAGATTTTTGGCAGCCAACCTCTGGACAACCTGTGCACAGGAAAACCTCTCTCTCTCTCTCTTTCTCTCTCCTACCCACAGGGCTGGCCAGTGGGCAGCATGTTTATGAGTATGAAAGGGGGTCAGGGTTTGAGCACTAATGCTTTTTTTTTTTTTGCTTTGAGTGACATGAAAGCTGTTCCTGCATTCACCACTGTTTTTTATTATTTTATTAATAAAGCTTTAAAATTCAGTCACATGGTGTGTTCTCTTCATCTCCATCCCTACGATCCTGCAGTCTTAGCCTGATCAACTGAGGCACAGGAAGATTGGAAATGGAAATCTGTCACAACTTTTAGCACTCATGCAATGTCAGTTTACAGATTCTAAACTAATTTAATGTTTTCAAGTAGTCCTGTTGTTTCACAAGTTCAGACTACTTTGCTATTTGGATTCCTGTGGGTAGGGTTAGATCAGTCTTTAACTGAAGTTGTTGAAAAAAGTTCTTGTCTCTTAACTCAATAGCCAGTTTGTCTCTGACATTTTCAAGTTTTACTGTCCCAAAATCAGAATGTTCTGACAATACATGAAAAGCTCTTATGAAAGGTTTAGCGTTTTCCTTTGTTTCCTGAATTTTCTGGTGAAAACAAACTCTTTAATAACCCACATTTATCTGAGGTATATAATTTACAACATAGTCAGAAACCTTTCATAGTCATCTTTGTAACTGTCTTCTTTAAAGTCAAAGGATTTAAAGGTATACTCTGCCTGCTTCCCCATAGCATACATTAAAAATCCCTGAATATTTCCAGTTTCCTAGTGGCATTACAAATCTTGCAATATGCTGCTTTCATGATGTCCATGCTAAAGGTCTATGGCACACTGAGGAGTAGCATATTGATAAGATCCTGCAACCTTTGTTGCTTCCTCCCACCCTTCTGTGTGAAACTTTTGTTGCTGGGTTTTTTGTGTTTCTGTTCTCCTCTGGCATTCATTTACTTCTGCCATCATATCACGTTCAGCTTGTCATACAGATTGCAGGATCACTACTAGCACATCAGGCTTCTGTACCAGAGCTTCCTTCACAATGAGATACACCAGACACGTTCACTATAAGATTCTTTTATGCGCTGCCAGGAATGCTTATTTGTAGTGAGCTTAAGATATGTTACACACATAGTGGCTGAAGAGTATAATACAGTTTAGCATTTCATTACACAATCCCATGCAGATTTGTAGACCAGTATAAAGCTAAGTTGAGAAACACAAAACTGAAATGGGTGTGTCTTCCACTATAACATGCCTATTTCAGCAACAGTAGCCAAAATATATGAATTATCAAAAAGAAAAATAAAGGACTAAAGTCTGCAAAGATGTATGCATATGCTTAACTTTACACCCCGTGAGGAACCCCAGTGAAGTTCCTGGGATTCCTCTCTATGTGAAAAGTTTAGCACATGCTTAAGTCTTTGCAGTATCAGTGCTTATATCATACTTTTACTTTACTTCAGTCAAATAACCTTTAGATATAATTGATATAGAAGAAACCATTAAGATGTTGAAAAATTTGGTCATACACTTGAAACTGATACCAAGGTTTGCTGTATATGAATCACTAACTTTTTGTTCTGAGGTTTGTTTACGGATTTTATTGTGGGGATACAAATTCAGGCTATGAAAAATTCTAGTGGATTTCTCCCTTTATTTAATAGTCCCTCTCACTCAAGTCTTGTCTCATGTAGGGTCACTACTTTTTTTTTTATAGTTTAAAAGCACTTTAGTTAATATTTTATGTTGATTTTACATGATTAGGCATTTTGTGTGTGGGTGTGTGTATACACATGCAGTTTTAATTAAAATAATTATACACAGAATACACCTCATAGTTTTACTGGCAATACCTGCTTTTCATTTATGGTGAAAATGAGCCAGTAGGCACCAGCAGAAATTTGCTTTATTTACTTTCCCAAAAGTCCAGTGAATAGACAATTCTTCCAATTTATATGCAGAATTTTTCATGCGACTATAGTCATTATTAATTTGGCTAAAATACTTCAGATTTAAATTGGTTTAGTTAGGTTGGTATCTATAGTAAATTAATATATTTTAATTGCCAGTACCTCGTTGACTATGTAGATTTCTGTGCAGTGTTGTAGCTGTGTTGTTCTCAGGATTAGAGACAAAAGGTCGGTGAGGTAATATCTTGTATTGGACCAACATCTGTCGATGAAACAGATAATTCTGAGCTACACAGAGCTCTACTGAAGGTCTGGGAAAGATACTCTGAGTCTCTGAGCTAAATACAAGGTGGAACAGATTGTTTAGCATAAATAATTAACAAATAATATGAGACCATTCAACATGAAGTGCCTCTCTGACACCTCTGAAGTCAAAGGACAAAAAAAAGGGAGGTTAATGGGTTTCAGATTGTTGAAATAAGCCATAAATCCAGTGTCTTTATTAAGACCATGATTTTTAGCATCTAGAAAAGTTATGAATTTAAGCTCAGACCCTGACCTTTTGAAAGTGTTGTGCAGGGTTTCCACTGAGGATGAGGACAGAGATCAGATACAGAGTGATCATTTTGTGAAAACAATATTCACCCACTCAGAGATGATTAGATGATTTTGCCTTTTGTTATTTTTCTGTGTGAATTCATTTGAAAATGTAATGGTTGTATGGTTTCACCCATGTAGTTTTTATTGGGGCATTTAGTGTACAGGATGAGGTACACCACATGTTGTAATAGGTATGTGTAGGTCCCATGGATCACCATCTTTAATTGACTAGCTTAGATGGCTCCCTGCCTAGCATGCTGGTTGTTGTGGATCACATTCTTAAGCACTTATATTTCTCCATTCATTGGATAGGGAGACTAGGTGCCTAGCTCAGATTTTGGGGATTGTGTTATGGCTATCCCTCTGATTTTTCTAAAAGTTACGTATTGCAATGTTCAGTATTGAAATGCCTGAGTCCCTTTGTAGATCTGGGCTTAAATTAGTATTTCCTTGTTTCTTGCATAAAATCAGCTCAATCCAGAAGTTATTTCTCAGATCAAACTTCCAATTGAAGCCAATATGGCCTGAGAAAGGACTTCAGGATTGGGATAATATCAAGAAAGAGTGCTATAACAGAGTATTAAATATAAAAAATACATTGCTTTAGTAACATTACAATGGTGACATTAGTGTTGCAAAAGCCAGAATATGAAAATTTCTCCATGACATAACACTACATTTTCTTTTTTATCCTCTGTTAGTATTATACCCTGGGCTTATTTATAAGAAATCAAGCTTTTTGAGTATAACTTCCTTTAACCTCCCTACTCTAAAGTCAGATTCCTTCCTTTAAAGGTTACAGAGAACATTTTTAGTTTATTATTAGGATCTGTTCCAGACTCTTGGATGACTCAGTGTTTACAAAATGGACCGGAACATTTAGGCATCTTTCATGGAACATTTGGACAGTTTTTATAAAAGTACAATATTTACGCTTCTGAGACATTCTAGTCTATTGGGAAGTAGCTAATCCTTAAACCTTTTATAATTTGACTTCTAGCTACTGTATATTTTTATAAAAGAAGTTGTGTGTTCCTGCTATAGTTTAATTTCCATTGTAATCTTCTGTTTTCACACAAAAAATAATTTCAGAAATATTTATCTTTTGAACAGATGTGTCCTCTTCTTGTTTCCTGCCTAAAAAGGAGTTTTTCTTACAAGCTTGAAAAAAATCCCTACAGCTGTTCGTAAGATTTGAGATAGTAGAGAAATATGTTTTCACTTGTTAAACAGAGCCATAAAAAGATTAAGCTTTAAACTTGATTTTAGTATAGATGTAGTCCTCATTGAGGATCATTATGTTAACCTAGTTGGTGTGGAATGACATAACTACAAATAAAATAAAATATACTGCCAATAATTTACTAAACTATGCAAATTAATTATGAAAAAATAAAAAAATAAAATCCTTAGCACTTTGACATAAGTCATTGCTGCATATGCAGAACTGATGAAGTCAAAATGAACCATTATTGCTATATAAATTTTAAACATTAGTTAGATTTCTGTTATGAACTTTGGCCCTGACCCTGTTATGAGATGCAATGGGTTGAGCCTAGAGTCTGCACAGAACTCTGAGATCGCACACAATAAGCTGCAAAATCAGGTCCAATGGGTATATGGTTATAGCTCTACTGAAGTCAAGCTGAGAACCTGCCCCATGGTTTTGAAAATCCCTTCCTTGAGCGTGTATTTACAGACATATCATGAGCTGGAAACTTATGTTTATAAATTAATAACTGACGTAACTTTTACTCTTGCATACATATGTAAATATAGGCCTGAAAAGGGCTCTAAGAGCAAGGCCTTCAGGATCAAGCATCTTACTTCCACTGAAATGAACAGCAAACGTCCCTCATTGACTTCAGAGGGATCAAAAGGAACAGTCTAGTTTCCCATAAATAGCCATCATATTATGCCCTACGTACCAGGTTTCCCTCAGTAACTCAGAAAAGTACTATCACTAAAATTTCTGAGTCATTAGTGTTTTTGTATCTCATCTTTGTGAAAACCAGTAACAAACCACCAAAAAAAAAAAAAAGAAAAACTCTTCCCACCAACATCACCTCGAAAAGATAAGTAATATTTGTGTCCATGCTGACTTTTCCCTTTTTATTTGGCAAGCATTTACTTTTCACTTCCTTTCTGGTGATACAGAAACCAGCATGGGTTCATTTTATCTCCTTTTATTATGCACACAATTTAGGGAAACAGCGTGTATTAATTACTACAGATTAGAAGGATAAGACTCATAAATATGCACAACATTTTTTCCTGTATGTCCTATAAAATATTTTCTATTTTAAGAAGTTATCAGCTGAATAGCATATTATTGTTATACTTGGAGGTGTTAATGGTTGCCATCAATCAAAGACTTGGCTAAAGCTGATGAGTGTTACTATGCACCTTTCATTCAGACTAAATGGAAGAAGAAATAAAATGTCCTTTTGTGTGGTGACAGTTGAAGCTATGAAAGCCACCACCCAAGGCCTTAGCAGCATAACAAGGCCTGAGTACTAAATCACATGGTCTGAGGGTTTCCCTAGGGACTGATTGCAAATCCAATACAAGGGCTGGTATTGCAGCTATGCTCATGAGAGGCAGAAAGCAACTGGAAAGCCAAGGGGAAGTGAGAAGAAAGCAAGAAAAGCAGTGGTTAAGTGTGGCCCTGAGAGAAAGTCAAGAGAAAGAGTTCCTTTGGGCATAAATACTTTCTGGAAAGGCAGACTTGGATTTCTGAACAAGGAAACTACCTCCTTTTGTTTGTTTCTATGGTATTTGGGAAAACAGGACTTTGTGTTCATTCTTTGTAAATAAACAGAATTGCACCAAAAAATGCCTGGCTCATATCATTAACACTTCTTCTAACAAAAACAACCCAGTCAGGCTCCAAATATCGATTAACCACTTGAAGCAATATGGTTTAAAAGGGGAAACATTATTTAAAGAAAAAGTCTGGAACACAGTGGATTTCAGGTAGGTCAAATTGTGAGTATAAGACTTATTTATTCACCAAAAGCATATTTTCTATTACATTTTTCTACTAAGTAAAACAATGTTAATTAAGATGAAAAATGTCATATTTCATGGTTGTAATGTCACAGCAATGAACTAACTTTTTGATAACATGAAATCATAAAATAATACTTTATGATTTCTGAATTGACGTGAACAGGTTCCACTTGAAAATTTGTATAAGAAGAATTGCCATAGTAACAAGAACTTTTTACAATTAATTTAGTAACAAAAGCTATACAAATGAAATCTTCAGACCTTCATCTTGGGGATTTAAAGTTTCCTTCATTAAAAAAATGAGGATTGATATAGCTTAAAACACAATGTTCTGTATGTTTCACTAAAAATGCAAAAAACTAAAAAACTAGAATTTCACTTGTGTTGAGCTTGAGATAAAAGTAGGAAATGAATTTGATGACATTTGTGCAAATGATGAACATATAGAAACATCTGCAAGAGTGTTTTAAGGAAAAATATATGTGCCTGCTTTTCAATATCATCCCTAATAAGAATGAATACGCAGTGCACCACAGGGTAATGGGCTGCAAGAAAAAAATATCAGAAATAGTATGAAAAATCTCTTCTCAATTTCTGTCTCACACTGCTTTGTCCTCAAATTAAATCTGGGCAGACTCTGTAAAACGTGCATCCAAATTAATCTTGACAATCTTCTTGAAAAGCTCTATTAAAGGTCAAAGCTTAAGAGCTTAACATATATATAGCTTCTGCTTTGAAAAAGAATCAAAAAGCACTAACTTCAAAACTGATCTTACATTCATCTACTTTTGTAATCCACTGGAATACATAGGGGCAACATTTAACATTTGGGTTCATGATTTTAGAAAAATCTTCAATATGGCAACAATGAGTTAGAGATTTTGTTCTCTCTCTCTTAAGTAAACTTTTGTAAAGGTGGTAAACGTTCCATGCATGGAGAAAAACTTATGAAAGAGATGAAGCCTCATGAGGAATAATGAAACAAAGAAATGAATGATACAATGTTCATAGAAAGAACTAACAGAAATATGAAAAGTGAAATGGTTGAGAGACATTGTAAATGTTTATACAATAGAAAGACCTGAAAAACAGAGAGTTAATTCCCAAAACTAGTGAATTATTGAGAAATTAGAGAGTTGGTAGGTAGAGATACCCACCCACTAAATCAGAAAGAGAACCAAGAATGTGGAGGAACGAAACAACCTGCTGGCTAGGCTTGCAGGTAGTTCCTAGGAAGCTGGCAACTCCCAGTGTACTCTCAATTCCCTTTTGCTACATATTTTTTCCTACTTGGAAATTGTTCAGGCCAGTTCATTGGTTTTTGATTCCCAGTTGAAGGTATCTATGGGGGAAATTTTCAAGGCACATATGGCAGTTAGATGCCTTATTACCACTGACTTTCAGAAGTCAGGTGCCTCCCTGCCACTTGTGCCTCTGAAAATCTCTCCCCCACCCTATGAGTTTAATTACAATATTAATCTCTAAGTTATGTCACTCCCTGTCCTTTGTGGAACCGTTCCACCTCACATTTATAGTGAAACTGAGGCATTTTGAACAAACTGTTAAATTCCTACACCTTCCCACTGTGACAACTTTCTTTTTGTCTAAAGTCATGCTGATCTATGTCTGCTCCAGTTATGGATCTTTGTCATTGTCTGTGACACCTTAATTTGCCCCCCCTCCACACACATTATAATACAGTCTTTAACTACATAATTATATAGCATTTTCCCACACAACCCCTTCTTTCAGAGACCTCATTTGAATTTTCCAGAATCAGTTCAGCTTACCTCTACATACATTATATTTTTGGAAAAAAGGGTAAATGTATTTTGTATGGTTTTATAATCATACAGTTTTTTTTAAAAAAAAAGAAATTGTGAAAAGTAGGCCAGAAACAAAGTAAATTAACAATATGGAACTGTATAATATAAAATATTGGTGATCTCAATGTTAACAAGCCCCACTATGTTAGAGTATCAAGTAGTATATACCTTGGTAGATATGCTTCATCTTAGAACAAAAGAAAACAAAAGTAGAGCAGAAAGATAATTAGTCATTAAAATGGTCTATTCATCTGAGACATTCAGTATTCATTGCACTAATTTGTACTATTTGCAACACTTTGGTATTAAATAGTGCATTTAATTAAAAGGGTCTTTAAAGAACAGAGATATAATATAACTATGGTTTGGAAATATCTTGTAAATAAATTTAATCATAAAATTTTTGAAATAGTCAGGATTACTTCTGAAAGCAAACTGAAAAAAATCAAAAATAATTATGTAAAATTCATTTATTTTTGGAAAAGGCCAAATCCGAGAGTCCCTGCTCACCCAAAACTTTATGAGAAGGAGAGAAATGGTGATTCCACATGTATTTATTTAGCACCTCATCATAGCATTCACTCTCCCACCTGCTCCTTGTGTGTGACACAGTGTGACAGGGACCAGCATTGGAATGAAAATGAATCAATAGCACTAAAATCTATGGGGAAGGTTGTTGTCTGGGAAAAACATGTGATAAGTATTTAGTGATTAATACTACACCTATAATTCACCCTGACCTCAAGTGGTAATTTTTCCAGGAAAAGAATTGCAGGGTTTGGCCTTTTAAAACTTATTTCGTCAACGTAAAACTGACTTCATTCTTTATTGTTATAATATACTTAATAATTGGGGCATTATGCATTACTAAAGTAAGGCAGATTTATGATGCTTCGAGATAGCTACAGAAACAGAATGAAATTTGTAAGATTAAATTCAGATTTGAAGGAGAAGACATCACTTTATGACTCCTTTATGTTAGTCAGCTGACCCATTCCCCCATAGAAGCGTATACAACAAAACTTCATTTCACTGTCTTTTGCATCTATTTGTCAGAGGAACAAAAATGCACTTTAAATTGAATGATTTCCTAAACAGCATATAAACTAGATTTTTTTCTACTGGGAAGTTATAATTCATTTCTTTGATATGTATTTTCTTTAATGAGGCAATTTTGAATGACTCTCATAAATGTTCAGTCTTTTAAAATGCAAACTGTGTTTTGGTGCAGTTCTGATATGGTCCTCTTTGCAAATGATGATGCAAACTAATAACTTACAATTAGAAGAAATGAACAGTAATGAGACTACTGTCTCCAGTATTCCTCCTTTTTTCTGCGTGATATGGCATGTAGGTGGTTTAACAACACATTAGAAGAGAGGAGAAGAGGAGACAATCAACACACTGCACTCACCAAAAGCCATAAGTGAGGACAGGAGTTTTAATGTATTTTTCAGAAAGTAAATGTGTGCCATACCTTTTTAAAAATTCCATATACTCAGTATGCTTGATGAGGCCTGTCCTCATCATTATTGTTTGAAAACATTGCCGATCAATAGCCCAAAGTTTCACATTTACGAGAGCTGGAAAAAACAAGACAAGGGGAAAATTTAATTAGCAAATCTGAAATGTGAAAAACCTTTTGTGAACTACAGAGGAAATTAATTATTCATGAGAACATGGAAATTACTAACTTTTACAAACTTACACTATTGATATAAAAATAATCTACTGGGCAATGGACTGAACATGCATGATCCAAAAATAGATCTAATTTTACTCAAAGATCTCATCATGGTATGTGAGTTTTGGAAAAGTATTGGAGTAAATATATATAGGAAGTTTTTAGAGTGTATGGTGAAGGAAAGGAAAAAAAGGGCTCTATTAATCACTACAATAAGTTATGTCATACACACCATTACTGATACCACATGATTTGAGAATTGTTTTAGATTTATCCATGATTTAGAGGGAGCAAAGTTAAATAGGATTTGATCCTAGTGCCATCAAGGTAAATTGTAAAATTTCCACAGCATCAAAGGGTTTTTCAGCAAACCTGTCCTACTATATCTTGATGTTAGAACACTTTAAAAAGGGATGGGGAAACCTGCTTTAATGAGGATTTACCACCCAACCTTTGATTTCAGTGTCTATGACTAATTCCGGTATTTCTCAATCATGGATTATTGAAACACATCATACACTTTATAGCAGAAGTCCCCAACTAGGGAATGAGGAACACTTGTGGTCCACAAGTACTTTCATTCATTCACAGAGAGCTGGCTGGTCTCATGGTACTGACTCTCTTTCCTATTCTCATCTGTCAAATTGCATTCTGAGACAGCTAAAACTGAATGAAATATTTTCTTCAGAGGAAAATGCTATAGTTGCCACAGAGATGTGTCACAACCATAAATGAGAGGGGAGAAGGTCTACACAACTTCAAATAGGAGCTGAGGTGGCTGTACAGTGGCCATAAAATGACTGCTGTATTAAGAAGGACCTATACTATGATTTTTTAAAAAATCCCTGCTGTAGACAGATTAAATGATCATTTGTAGAAATTATTTGTGAAAGATTAACAGTGACTTCAGAAAATGTTCACTACAATGAAAAGTATACCACTGTTGCATGTTCAGACAATTGTACTGTCTTATGAAATAGGAGTGCTCAATGTGAGAGAGGAAAAGAAGTTGTCATATTAAAGTTGCATTCGCACTTGCAGTGAAATCACAGATGCAGGCTCCAAAATGGTCTTGTGAGAGTATCACCTCTGACTTGGTTTAGACAATATATTCAAATTTCATTTTACATACATTAACTTAGAAACTTGGTTATACAAAAATTTCTCATAGTGCTGCACTAAAATAAGAATACACAGAGAAGCAGAATTCCTCTTTAAAGAGTGCCACTTCTAGCTTTTCTTTTGGGAAGTTAACTCAAGAAAACTTCATATCCAGTAGAGCTAGACTATGGGAAATAGAATTAGGCATAAAGAATTCACAAATATTCTTGTGAAAAAAAATCATAAAATCACTTAGCTAATATTTACACCTCCTTTAATTCACAAACATTAATATTTGTGCATTTTATCGACTATAACATTTCCAGAAAGAAAAAGCATCACATATACCAGCTCAAATATTTATGAGAAAATACACATCTGCAGTGCTGTAGTGGCCATGCTGAAAATTTTTATTATTTTCACATTATATTACATTAGTATATAGGGACAAAATTAGAAAAGTCAACACACAAAATAAGATCAAACTAGCTAGAGACATAAAGGGTAATAAGAAAACATTCTACAAATGCATCAGAAACAAGAGGAAGACCAAGGACAGGGTAGGCCCCTTACTCAATGAAGCAGAGATGGAGTAGGGGGGGACTATATCAGAAAATGTGGAAATGGCAGAAGTGCTAACAGACTTTTTTGTTTCAGTTTTCATTATGGTTAGTAATGATTGGACATCTAACATAGTGAATGCCAGTGAAAATGAGGTTGAATCAGAGGCTAAAATAGGGAAAGAATAAATTAAAAATTACTTTGACAAGTTAGATGTCTTCAAGTCACCAATGCCTGGTGAAATACAGAGGAGATGACTGAAGAGATATCTGAACCATTAGCGATTATCTCGAGAAGTCACAGAAGACGGGAGAGATTTCAGAGGACCGGAAAAGGGCAAATATAGTGCCAATCTATAAAAAGGGAAATAAGGACAACCTGGGGAATTACAGGACAGTCAGCTTAACTTCAGTACTGGAAGGATAACAGAGGAAATAATTAAACAATTTGCAAACACTTAGAAGATAATAAGGTGATAAGTAAGAGTCAGCATAGATTTATCAAGAAAAAAATCATGTCAAATCAACCTAATAGCCTTCTTTGACAGGGTAACAAGCCTTGTGGATGGGGGAAAGTGTTAGGTATGGTATATATTGACTTTAGTAAGGCTTTTGATACTGTCTTGCATGACGTTCTCATAAACAAACTAGAGAAATACAATCTAGATGGAGCTACTATAAAGTGGGTACAAAACTGGCTGAAAAACCATTCATAGAGCATAGTTATCAGTGGTTTCCCAGTCCAGCTGCAGGGCATATCGAGCGGGGTCCTGCAGGGATCAGTTCTGGCTCCAATTCTGTTCACTATCTTCATCAATGATTTAGATAGTGACATAGAGTATAGACTTATGAAGTTTGCAGAAATACCAAGATGGGAGGAGATGAAAGTGCTTTGGAGGATAGGATTAAAATTCAAAATGATCTAAACAACCTGGAGAAATGGTCTGAAATAAATAGGATGGAATTCAGTAAGGACAAATGCAAAGTACTGCATGTAGGAAGGAACAATCAGTTGCACACATATAAAATGGAAAAGGACAACCTAAAAAAGAGTATTGCAGAAAAGGATATGGGGGTCATAGTGGATCACAAGCTAAATATGAGTGAACAATGTAACACTATTCACAAAAAGAACACTCCTACAAGCGTCATTCTGGGATGTATTAGTAGGAATGTTTTAAGCAAGACAGAAGTAGTAATTCTTCCGCTGTACTCTGTGGTCATTAGATCGCAAATGGAATATTGTGTCCAGTTCTGGGTGCTAAATTTCAGGAAAGATGTGAACAAATTAGAGAAAGTCCAGGGAAGAGCAACAAGAATGCTTAAAGGTTTAGAAAGCATGAGCCATGAGGAAAGATTGAAAAAATTGGGTTTATTTAGTCTGGAGAAGAGAAAACAGAGGAGAGACATGATAATGGTTTTCAAGTCCCTTAGAGGTTGTTACAAGGAGGAGGGAAGTAAATTGTTCTCATTAATCTCTGAGGATAGGACAAGAAGCAATGGAGTTAAATTGTAGCAAGGGCAGTTTAAGATAGACAGTAGGAAAAACTGCCTAATTTTCAGATTTATTAAGCACTGGAATAAATTACTTAGGAACGTTCTAACATGCTCTTAAAAATCTCCAGACACCTGTTAGGGATGGTCCAGATAATGCTTAGTCCTGCCATGAGTGCAAGGGACTGGAAAAAATGAGAGTTAAGATTGTTTGGATGCCTTAATTGCGCACTTCCATATCTTAACATTTATTATTTCGTTTAAGCTTAACTCTGAATTTCCTTGGTTAATAATGCTTGGATATCGAGATAATTATAGTAATATCTCTAATATATTTTTGTACTCTCAAGCATAATTCCACTTTTATTTATTTTTTGTCTGAGAGTTCTCAAAATAAGTTTCTATGTACTCCAAATTTCCAATTTGAGTCAAATTTAATTGAGAATGTGATTTGCCTTTCTAAGCATTGTTTTTCTTCCTAAACAAAACACATTGCTCCCATTCAAATGCAGAATTGTCAACCATTAATAAGAATATAAAGAGACTGTAAAGAATTATGGTGAGCTGCAAACAAAGGCATGTCACGTCTTGCGCGAGGGTTCCGTTCTGCGGAAACTGCGTATAGCCAGAACCCATTGACTTCAATGGCAGGCAAAATCGCGCCCCCTACAGGAAGTATTTTTTTAAAAAAATTTCCCCCCCTTTTTTTTTGCAGACCGCGTAAAGTGGAAATCGCGTATGTTAAATATGCCTAAGATGCGACATGCCTGTAGAGAAATTCTGAAGGCAACAGATATTGCCAAAACCATATTAGTCAGAGTCCAAGAATGAAAATAAAATATTAATGTGACCAAGAGGAGAATATGCTCACTCATGAGTTTGTAAATGCATAGTTCTGTGGATCTCATCTTTAGAGATGCAGATCATCCACAATTCCTATGACTTCTGAAAATAAAGTCCTGTATGTTTATGTGACCAAATTTCCCTGAAAGCCAGTCTTCCTCCAAGATTACACATTAAAACATTTTAGATAGATGCAGAGCCAGCTCTACCCTTTTTGCTGCCCCAACAAAAAAACCCCCCAAAATAACAACAACGACAAAAAACCCATGCTGGACTGCCCTGCTGCCAAAGGAAAAAAACCCAACAACAAAAGACCACCCTGGCCGGAGCAGTGTGCGCCATCCTATGAATGGACGGAATGCCGCCCCCAGCAGATGCTTCCTAGACTGATGCCTAGGTGCAAAATAAAACAATTGAAGTCTCATGTAGACAAGGAAGCAATTGGTTTATCGGGTGATAGTTATTAACAAATACAATACAATTCCTGTGTAATTGCCATTTGCATTCACACAGTCTGAATTAATCCAGCCCAGATATAGGTCTTTATATCAGCCTGTATTTTATATCTGTGTACCCTACATCATGTCAATAGTAGTGGCTGATTCATCACATTTTGTGTCCAAAAGGAAAAGAAAATGGAAACTGTTGGTAACAAATGAAATTGCTAGTACTTCAGGTTTGTCTATAAGAGCATATAAATTGTAGATAGTTGAGGTTTGAATCAAAGCGCACTAATGAATTGTTAGAATACATCAGTAAGTTCCACAGGGACAGTTAGCACGCAGCAGTCTATTGCAGGAGAGTCACATCACAGCTTCATGTGAACTAAATGTTCACGTAGACCAGCCCTTAATTCTTGGAAGATATGAGTAGTGTTACAATTTCCGGTAGATAGTTGATTTTCAATAACGTACAATTTTTTAAAAAATACCATCGCTCTTTTTGAATGAGAAGTACATTAGTGCATCATCTGATTATTTAGATCCCGAAGTTCCCTTATACATTAATAAGCAATGAATATTTAAATTTTCAATCTTTAAATGTAATATATAGTCAATATTTATATCTTAAATCAATCTATAGTGATGAGAGCTCTTCAACATTCAGATACAACCAATAGTTTAAAAATACAATTGAATACTGCTGTTAGGGAACTTCCATTTTTATTTACTGTCTGTTATGTGACCATCAGCAATAATCCTGTTTGCTATTTATTTATGATGCTGTCCTAATCAATAGGAATGACCTACACTTGTTACAATGGTTAATTAAAAATGTTGTTATCCCTATAATGAAACCACTACAAGTAGCATTTACAAGATTTTAGACTCTCCAAATTATGTTGCCAAAGTGAGTGCTTAAACTAGAGCTGAAGTCTTTTTGACATTAAAGACAGACATTTAAGGGCCACGTTTTAAAATTTAGCTTTTTATTGTCATATGTATTTGAACAGTCTGCTGGGTGATGTTGGACAAGTAACTTCCCCTCTCTGTGCCTTAGTTTCCCCATCTGTAAAATGGGATATTGAGATTGCTCTCTTTTGTAAAGTGCTTTCATATCTACTGATGATAAGCACAATTTAAAAAATTGGCATTACTTATTGTTACCAAGATACTTCTGTAAAAATAGCGTCGTACAGGCCAAATAAAAAAAGAAAACTAATATGAAATTGGCATCTACTTTCTGGCTGTTTGATTCTCTCCTCTGAAAGATACAAGTAATATAACTCACTTTTATGGAGGTTACTTGCCCCCTCCAGGAGAAGGGGAGGGAATGATTCGCAGGTTGTTTAGCAAATCAACAAGAAAAGTCTGAAGAATACCTCCATATTCTCCATTCTTTGCTGATTTTAGTCACTTTGTTTCATCCTCCATGTTCAGCAGAATCCTGATGGGGTAAACTCATTAGAAGCAGGAACAACTGTCCTTCTAAAACAGCCACTTTCTTTTTGGAAATGAAAAAGCAGAAACTCAAAAATTAAAGTGATCTCATCTGTCTGACACTTTCGAAACTGTTTGTATTTGGCACGTTGCAGACAGTGGCCAGTGCCAGGTGCCCCAAGGAAATGAACAGAACAGGTAATCATGAAGTGATCCATTCTCTGTCGCTCATTTGCATTTGTGATTGTATACTCGGATGAACTATAGGCAAATTGGACTAGGCTTTTCATAAGATATGAGGGTACAAAAATTTTAGTTTATTTCCCCTTAGGAATTTTACTAATGTCTTTTGTGGTTCGTAGTACCTCAAGAACAACTTAACTTGGCTTTAGTAAGCTTTGCATAATTTCAGGAGCTTGGAAGTTATTTTTTGTATTCAGATGGCTAGCCCGAGCCACCACCCTCAGATTCATTGTTATTTTCAGCGTGCTAGCTTGAGCCGAGCTAGTGCATATCTCTCCATCTGAGCTGAGAAGCATACTCCTAGCTGCCGAGTAGACATAGCCTCTATGCAAAATAAGAGTGCCCATATGAAGAGCTAACGCAGAATAGCTATTGTACTTTAAATTCACACCTTAGTTTATCTTGCAATAGCTTCACCATGCTGACAAACCCCTACTGATAAAACACTAAACAGTTGTAATATTTAAAAAAAAGCTAGATTCTTGAGGCTGCTCATATAGTACTTATGATCTCTTATCTATTCCAGTTTTCATTTGCTTTGTGAAGGCTTTCAATTTTTCCAAGGATCACTGAGTGTCACAAATAAATTACTACATTAGCTCAATATTTTATTGGAACTGAAACATTCTTATTGCCTGAGATAGTATATTGGGTTCATGTTCTCAGTGTAGCTTTTGGCCTTCTGTGACACACAGGCCCATTTGTGGATCACCATTCTGACAGCAGCTCTGGTCACACCTGACATACTCACTGCACCTAATCTCATAATCTGCATCTAAAAGGGGTCATGTAATTGGAAAACTAATAACTCACTGATCATTAATATTCTTCTGTGATGTATGCACAGGATATGTACAAAAAGTTATGAATATGTGCTAGAATTTAGTTTTGAAAATGTGTTTGGCAAGGAATGCATAAGCCAGTCTGCCTTTGCAAAGGAACATGTATTTGTTTGTTTATCCAGCCTGCTCATTGGGAAGATACAGTGAAGGTCTATCTATGCATAAGGCAAACAAACTTATTCCATGGGAGATTAGACAGCATGGCATCTACACTCCAGCAGGAGAGGGGATTTTTACTGGGGCTATAAAAAATGGGGATCAGAACATGAAATGGTAAGTCATTTAATCAACTGCTTGTGTTCAATAGTCCTGTATTATAAAAGGACACCAAGTAAGGTCTTTTCTGAAATCAAATAACACACTGGTGATGAATATGATTGTGAAATATATGCATGTATTAACACTATATGAAGAAATATGGATACTTAATGATATTACACTTTAAAGTTGGTGATCGAAAACAACGGAAGCCCCATTTACATACAAATCAACTGGAGGATGGGAAGGCCACAGAAAGGAAAGAACAGTGTGATGATATCCTGAGTCTAGGGATAAAACAGTAAGTTTAGGAAGATATAAAATGGGAGAGGAGAAGCCATCTTGGCATCCATCACTGGACAAAACACAAGGGGCCAGAGCTCTTGGAAGCTGAGAAAGATGGATCCTTCAAACATAGGGGTTGAAATCTCTGGGCATAGAATATTTGTAAGGACCATTTACAAAGACTGTAGCTTCTTAAGTTAGGTCTTAACCATTAGAAAGCATATGTTTACTTTTGTTTGTTTGTAACCCTTTCTAATTGTACTCCTTCTACTTGGTATCACTTAAGCTATGCCCTTTTGTTAATAAACTTGTTTACCACAAAAGCTATATTTACTCAAGTTAATAAGCAGTGATGTGCTTTTATCTCTCTAAAAGTAGCCAACAAACCATATAATTATTTCTCTGTGTATTCCAGGAAAAGGCTGGACACTTCAGGGCAGACAATATAGGGAAAATTCAGAACTGAGAGCATGATGGTGTCTCCCCTGCATGTGGTAACTGCGTTATAGAGACTAAAGTGGGGACATTGTGATGTAGGCAGGCTGCTGGGGTCAGAGCACTGAGCCAGGGTTGAAAAGCACACAGACACTCAGGATACTGCATGCTTATATGCTGAGTTGGAAGCATCCTGACAAAAGAACCACAGCAACAGAGCATTTTGAGGCACTAGGAGTTACAGGAGAGGTGCTGACACCACCCCTCATTTGTCTGGACTATGCCCCTGAATTGAACACTTCTATATCCAAAAAGTTGTTTAAATGACCTCTGAGTAGCGTGGTTAAGCTTACATAGGTAACCAGCAGGCTCAAGAAATATTAGAATCTTCAGGGTTGTTTTGGAAGCAGCAAGTTGTAAAACTTTCCAACAGAAATGTAAGCAATATCCTTTTTTTTATCATCAGTTTCTTAGGAATTATTCTAAAATTACTTTAATCTAGGAAATCTAGTTTTTCAGCTACTCATGTTATATAGTTTATATCTTAAATAATGACGAAAAGCATATGCACATCTAACTAGAGAGAAGCACCACATTTAATTATGTTCCTTTCCAAATACCTCATGAATGAGCTACCAGCAGACTCCAAGTCTGGATATTACAAAGAATGTTATGGAGGGAACATACTTAGTTGTGGTAGAATAAAAAGATAAGTGACTGCCCCCTAAAACACTTTTGTTCCAATTCCTAATACCGGTGAGTAAAAATGAGAGTTTATTCTAAGACTAATGTCCTCTCAATGCTTCCCCTAACTGAAATCTATAGTAGTAAATTGTCATCCAATTGTCATTCTTCAAAAGGTGTAATAATTTTATATTTGAATGACTAAAGATAAAACTGTGCTGCAGAGACCCAGGAAAACATTAACGTTTTTTGGCTTTTCTTTGGTTAGTCAGAGACTACAGCTGATCTTCAACAAAATAAACCAAGAAACTTCTTTTTTCAATTTTCTCTATTACACAACATTATCAGTAGCCAAAACTGATAAAATTCACAGAAAACTATGAAAACAGTTCACTTATTGCGTTCCAGGGACTGAACCTCACCTCCTAGAGCACATCTACACTTCAGCTAGGAATGTGCTTTTTAACATGAATAGATGGATGTGCTAGCTCTATTTGAACTCAAATGCTAAAAACAGGTGTGTAGCTGTCTAGCTGTCCAAGTATATACCCAGAAGGCTCGTGGAGGAAGCGGGGGGAGGGGGTTTGTACTCAGGTAGCTAACCCAAGCTGTCACCTATCCTGCTCACTTGTCCTGTTCCCAGATGTGCTCCCAGTTGTAGTGTAGATGTACCCTTATATGTCTAAATGTTTCCTTAATTGTGGTATTATTGTATTTAAGTCTCCTTAAGTGTTTCATTTAAAGCATTTTTTATCATACCTGTCTTTAACACAGGTATGATAAAAAACCACAGGTGTCCTTATGTGACTAAGTAGTCTGTCCCTTAAGGTAGTAGTGGCTAGTGGACAGTTGCATTAATTTCTTAAGAAAGGTTTATTTATAATCATTTATGCTGAAATCGCCATGCTTACTGATAGTGCTTACACCACATTTAATTTAGATGGGATGGGAACAGATCAGACAAGACATGTGGTAACAAACACTGTTTTAGATATTGTGTTATCTCGGAGATAAAATGCAGAGGTCAGAAGAGGTCCCAAGGTCTTCGATGCACAACTATATAAGGTAACTAAGAATGGATTTATACGATCTGACTGCCAAAATAATAAATTGATAAAACTAAATATTAAACTAAAATAAAACATTTTCTATAAGCAGGTTTAACACAAAACAGCTTTCTACTGGGATGTCTTTGGTCAAATGGCAAGTATATGACTGAAGGAAATGCATTAAATAAAAGATTTGTTACATAACAGAAAGAATACAAAGAAGGCAGAAAATCCTCTTTATGAGGTTTTAGCAAATCCAGGGGAATTTTTTTTTTTTTTTGGTATAGTGTCAAACATACAGTTCTGTATAAGCATTTTTTGTCTGATTGCCTAATATTAACTCTAGTCCACATCTGCCTATATCCTTTTTTCACCACCGTTTTCCTTGGATAAAATTATTTATAATTTTTTAAAAAAAAATCCATTTCAGTTCTGTGGTCTTATTAGCTACAGAGACATTGTAAAGCTTGGGAAAGACAGAGAGGTCTGTAATGAAGTATTGGAGGTGTCTTTGCAGAAATGACTCAGGATCCAAATTAAGATCAGAATTTTGGTTTATCTTTAATAATAAATTATTAAAGAAATAGATTAATGCAATTGTTATTTAATTATATTTAATATAATTCACTATTAGACTTATTTTATTCCCTTCACTCCATCACATTGAAAAATTGGGCCACCTCCTTCTCCCATTTAAATCAATAAGTCTGTGTATACCATTAAAAATAAAAGCCTCAAAAAGATACACAATCCACCTGCACCTTTCCTCTACTTATTCTTTAAAGGAAAAATTCTGTCCTCAGTTATACCTATGGAACCTGGTTGACTTTGGTTTCATAGGTATAACTGAAGGAAGAATTTGGTCCTGTATCTACAACATATTCTCTGGTGGTATAGGGATATTTGTGACACAGAAGCCCATTGGTGCCAGCTGGAAAAAGGTTCAATATTCTGTTTCAGCAACTCCTAACAGGCTTGACAAAGTCACTGTATGCAGCACACTGCTTTCATATTTATCCACAAAGAATATCAGGTAAAATATCTAATAAAAACTAATGTCACGTGATTCTCAGTCATTGGATAGAATTTAAGGAGATGTGTTTAGGTAGTGGAAATGTATTTTAGAGTCCGTGTCCCAGGTAGGGTAACCAGACACAAGATTTGCCTAAGTTCATATGTAGTTTAAGCATTGTAAGTGAACACAGTGGATACCTGATTTTCATATGGAGTTAAAACTAGTATGAGAAGATAACTTGGAGCCACCACAGCAGGAAGAGACCCACGAAGGCCACTTTGACTCTGGGGACAAAACAAACAGTTTGGGAAAACTATAAAGAGAAGCACAAGGACATGTTGTCACCAATCAGTGAGTGAGGAAAAAGGACAGTGCTTTTCGCATTCATGAAAGGTGAATCCCAACAACATTGGATGGTGACACTGGGAGATGGGTTTAGGTGAGAAACCATTTTAGACAAGGATTTTAGCCTGTTAAAGTAAAATTTAGACTCCAAGAGTATGTTATATTTTTGTTTTATATGTAATTATTTCTATTTCCAGTATCCTTACTCAATATCTCTTTAATTTTTACTTTGATGATAAACTTATGATTGGTGTGATGTTATAAAGGACCTGAGTTGTACCAGTCAAGCTGTATGTATACTGTTCCCATGGGGACAGCAAACCTGGTGATTTCTGTGAGCATCCAGTGACAGGGGCTGGATTCTACAGGGACATGATTTCAGAGGAAAACGGGAGCAGCGTTAACCTGTTGTTAAACTGCAAGTCAAAGTTAGGGCTGTCAGAGCCCTAAGGAGATTGTTGGTATCATGGAGCTGACACTCAGTCAAGCCCTAGAAAATCTTCCTTTCTCAGTCCCAGGCATCCTGAGAAGCCATCACAATGCTGAATTGTGCATTCTTATTTTTGACTCAGAGGGAAGGGGTGCAGCAAGTGAATCAACTTTCCGCAGGACCAAGATGTTCAGTGAATGTCACCCAACTATGAGCTGACCAGACTTGATTCCCCTTTGCTTCTGAGAACTCTTGATGCATCAACAAAACGTGGAATACCTGTAGAGAGGATGTAAGTCAAGTACAACTGACTGATGGAAACACTGTAGCCCCAGTGAAGTCAAGGCAAAATTCCCGTTGACTTCATCAAGGCTGAATTTCATCTCCACTGTGCAGTTCAGTACTTAAAAGATAATTTATGAGCACAATTTTGGATAAGTTAACTTCTATGCTGTCAGTATTACATATAGGTTTTTTTCTACATATTACATAGGATCATAGAATTTGCATTGCCCGATCCAAACAATGATCTATGTAACTAGTATCCTACCACCACCAATAGCCAGTACCAAATGCTTCAAAGAACAGTTCAAGAAATTTCATAATGGGTGGTTATGAA
The DNA here is from genome assembly GCA_007922305.1 of Dermatemys mawii. NCBI lineage: Eukaryota > Metazoa > Chordata > Testudines > Dermatemydidae > Dermatemys > Dermatemys mawii. Next base: position 18,833,663 of record ML677335.1, on the reverse strand, counting down.
ATAATCTAGCCACAGAAAAATTTCAATGTTTTAAATTGATTCTTATTTTACATACCATCAGCATGTCACCTTATGCATCTCCCTCCATAAAATATATAGTGTTAATCTTTTTTATTTACTCATATGGAAGTCTTTCCATGTTTTTAATTAAACTTTCTTTAAACTGAAAAATATGTAAGAAATTATATTTAATATAGTACTGTATGTGTTGGGAAAAGATAAACTGAAATGATGGCAGTGTAATTAACTAATTAGTAAAAGATCTGCAAAATCTCTGTATACTACATTTTGACTCGTCAAAGTGGTTTAAAACCACAATGAGTATCATAAATATGTAATTTCAATCTTATGGGAAACTGGTACAGATGGTACCAGAGATACATTAGTAAATGAGAACTCTGCCTCCAGCTTTCTCCAACAACAAACATTTTGTAATGCTACCATGAATATATGCTGTGTGCATAGTAGATCTTTTTTTTCAAACTTCAGGCTGCACAAATCATCTGTCCTAGTGCTGCTGAAAGAGTAGATTTTTTTCCATACTTCATATTTGAAAATTATGCAAATCTTGTACTTCAGGAAATGATCTCTTGAGATAGTAGAGTAGGTTAGCTAGTAAAACAGTAAAAAAACCCAAGCCTTGTACAATGGATGAACATGGTCTTAGTCTCTTTGTTTCATAACCTAAATGAGTCACTGCTGCCAAGGACAGAGAAAAAGAAAAGTGGGCTGAAAATATATTTTCTATCATTAACATTTTGACATACTTTTGTTAAATTTTCCACAGTGTTTGGGGTATTACTCATTTAAAGCATAAGAAATACGCCAATACTGTGGTATTTTTCAGTATGGCAAACAGCAACATTGAATTCCTGGCCCCATTGGTGTAAACCACTAACTTCAATGGGCCAAGATTTCACACAAAAACTTTAAAAGCACTCAGTGTAGCTGAATAATTTTGAAAATTCTTTAAGTGGTGATGCTTTGGACTTGGGATGGATCTAATCAAAGTCTTGACTGTTTCTTTGCTTTCTCTCCTCCCTGCTTCCAAGAAACTCAGAAACATAGCTGCTGGAACTGGGAGTGCTGGGGGTACTCCCTCACCCCTGGCTTGAAGTGTTTTCTATCATATACAGATTTACAGTTTATGTTCAAAACTGTACATATTGTCCCATCCTCCCTGGTCAAAAAAGTTTGCAAGACAATGTAAGTTATTTTACAAAAAAGAAAAATTCTTTCAAAATGCAAACAAAAGATGACTCAGTACAGACGTGGCTTTTTAAATAAGCAGCAAGTCAATAAATGATGGCATAGAACTTGGGATGAATTTTCAAGAGATCATTGCATAGACTCAGAATTTGTTTGTTTCATAGTACAGCAAAATTAATTTGTTAAAACATTGCAAAAAATATAGCCCTTTCTCTTAAAGTAACTGTTACCCTTGAAACATGCAATAGCGGTGAGTATTAAAAAGAATGATTAGAAAGTAAGTGGGAACACACTTTTGGAAGAAAGACCATTTTACTCTATATTGGATCTAAGATAGGAGAAATCAGTTTACTAACCAGATCATGGCTGCTATTCTACTAATACATTTCACACAGAAGCCTTTCCTCTAAGGCTGTTAAAGTAATTTATAAACATTAATTATGTCTCACAGTAAAAGTATTATATCCATTTCATTGAAAGGGAAATAAGCACAGAAGTCCTAAGTGTCATGCCTATCATCATATGGGACAATATGAACAGAACTCAAGTTTCCTTCCTCTTAGTTCCCTGCTCTACCAACTAGACATGCTTCCTCTCTCATGTAAACAAGATGTTCCACCTCATTTAATATATGCAAAAACAACAAGGCACCTTAGAGCTAACAATTTTATTAGGGCATAAGCTTTTGTGGGCTGGAACCCACTTCATCAGATGCATCGAGTGGAAAATTGCCAATTCTTCAAGAAAAAAAACAACAACAAAACTTCAGAAACAGACTCCAATGTGAAATTGCAGAACTGGAATTAATTTGCAAACTGGACACCATCGCATTAAGCCGGAATAAAGACTGGGAGTAGTTGGGTCATTACAAAACCTAAGCCTAATTTCCCCCATACTAATTTCCCGCTACTGTTACTCACACCTTCTTGTCAACTATTTGAAATGAGCCACTCATTATCACTACAAAAGTTATTTTTCCTCCCTTGGTATCCTACTGTTAATTGAATGGTCTCTTTAGAATGACCCCATTCTTAGTAAGGCAACTCCCATCTTTTCACGTATTTATACCATCTCCTGTATTTTCCACTCCATGCATCTCATGAAGTGGGTTCTAGCCCATGAAAGCTTATGCCCAAATAAAATTGTTAGTCTCTAAGGTGCCACAAGGACTCCTCGTTGTTTTTGCTGATACAGACTAACACAGCTACCACTCTGAAACCATTTCATATATGCTGTTTCATAACTCTCATATCATATAAAGTAGCACTGCTACTTAGAAATGTGTTTGGTGGCAATTATCCCCTCCTTTTCTTTCTCAGAATAATCACCAGAACTGAATATAGTCTCTGCAGAATGGGCATGAAACAGTTTTTACAGTTAGTAATTAGGGGTTATAGCTGTCTGTCCTTATGTTGATCCTATTTCAGCATACTCAAGCATATGTGTAGACTCTAACTTCAGTGGGACTTCCTATGTGCTTAAAGTTAAGCATATGATGAAGAACTGTGATGAGGTGGGATCTTTGTGACATTCTGAATATCCTGAATACTAAGTCGAGAGTGCTGGACAGCTTAGAAGATCCCTCCTTCAATCCTTACTCAGATAAATCTCTCATTGACTTCAATGACAGCTTTATGTCTCTGGCAGGACTGAATAGAAAATTCATCTCTGAATAAGTACCAAGATGACTTTGCTTTGGGATTTGGTTAGTGAAGGGTAACCAAGAACACACATGACTAGGAAATACATTTTCCGTTTATAATCACCAAAAAATGGCTATAAAAAAATCTGGAACATAAAAATAATTATTCACAGTTTAACAAAGTAGGAAAAATAATTATATTAACATTCATCAAAACATCATTTTACTGCCCTTTTCTGTTCCCAAGGCACTTTATGGGATATTTCATCATTGGTTGGGCACTTATTACAATGAATGGCTAATAGAAGCCACTTTCTAAATAGCTTATTGAAACAGCTAGACCAGCATGAAGCCATGCGGAAATCCATTTACACAGTTTGACGCTTTCTCTTACAACTCTGCACTGCTGGATACTTTAATTCATGAATAATAAGAACAACAAAAAAGCCCCAAACACAGGTTTGGTATAACTTCAATATGTACGAGAAACTGACAACTGGCACATTCTGACAAAACAATCTCTATTGTTACCACAGCTCTTAAAAAACCTCCATTCTAATTAGAGCTGCAAAGGTGTATGAAACCAGGAAAAGAAAGAAAAACTCATTTATTATACATGGTAACAAGCAGCAAAAAGTCATTTCAGTACCTCTCTCAGTTATAGTATTCATGAAAACTCTTGACATTATCAGTATATAGAATTTGCTACAGGAACTGAAGAGTTCCCCAGAGTCTCCTTCATATTTCCAGAACTTTCCTCTCTGAAATTGTTAATCTTAATGTTACAACATAGTTAAGATCTGCTAGTGTAGTAGATGTAATGTGTTTAGCTTCATAGCCTTCTAGAGATTTGATAATGGCACCAGTCTGAGAAATCACTCTAATTGCAAAATTTAAGAAAGGCCTCTGTTCTATAGACTTGTTTTCTTATGTTGTGGAATACTGCAGATTTTTTCAAAAACATATTTTTCTTATTAAATACTGTCTACTATGAATATTGAGTGTACATTAGCACATGCTTACATATAATGATAATCTTTATATACAAATGCAAAAATATCAGAGAAAACATTAACTTGATTGTCCACTTCATGGAGGAAGTTTTTCTAGCATTTCAACAAAATTTAATCAATTTGATGTTAAAAATAAAGAAATATTTTTCTGCAAAGCAAAATGACAAGCACATAAATAAAGGATGAAGTCTTGGCCTGGATCTTAAATGTTGAAGGATTCTATATTAGGCAATTTGATGGGATAACTCTCTCAAGATTATTCGTAACTTCTGTGTAGTTTAAAAACAACCATGATATTAAATTACAGCCAATGTTTGACATTCTACGAAGAGATCATTTTTAATCATGCTGCACTCCTACAATGTTTCCCAAGCCATGGACCAGCTGCAGTGGTATTTAAGAAAAACAATGAAGGTCATTACAGACCTCTTTTAGGACAAAACAACTAGGATGGAAAGGATCACTGCTGACACTTAGGGTATGTCTTCACTGGGGGAAAAAAACAGTATGTTCTTGAGTTCTAACCTGTGTTAACTAACTCAGGTTCAAATAACAGTAAAGCCAAGATAATTTAGCTTTTAATTTGAGTTAGCAACTCAAGTTAAAGTTTACAAGGGAATCTGGGTGTGAACTCAAAGCTGCTAACTTGAATTAAACACAGTCTTGCCATGTCTATGCTGCTGTTTTAGGTACCATTAGCTAACCCAAGGAAAGAACTGTATTTATTTATTGCTGTGAAGACATACCCTGAAATTAGGGTGACCAGATGTCCCGATTTTATAGGGAGAGTCCCAATTTTGAGTCTTTTTCTTATATAAGCTCCTATTACCCCTTTCCTCCCCCCAATCTCATCCTCATTTTTCACACTTACTGTCTGGTCACCCTACCTGATAGGCTCTGGGAAATCTGCTGAGCATAAATGAGTAAAATATTGCCATGTTCTTTGAACCTGGCTTTGCTATCATTCATCTGATCAATAAATACCCCATAATATGAGTAGAGCCTCATGTTTTTCACAAATATGACATAAAAGTAAAAGAACATAAATTGAAAGAAAATTTAAAAATTGGTATATAATAGACATAGGAGGAACATTAAAAATAATTGGGTTTTCATGCAACAATATTTAAAATAAATGCTTGCAATGATTGTTGTCTTGGCTCCATTGTTACCATAGACACAGTCTGGAAGAAGCAGAAGTGCATGTAGGCAGGTTTTCCCCTGCACAAATGTATTTATAGTGTGGAATATTCAGCACCTTCTGAAAAGTCTCAAAATTTTGCCCTCAGAGAAATATAGTTTTAAAATGTCCCACCAACCTATTAAATGCAGCAACAAGGAATTTGAGTATGTTTCCAGCAGTGACATCCTTTAGTCCAGGAGTACTTGAATTGTCATGTATGGGGGAGTCAGTATTACATTATTATTTTTTCTGAAACCATTCAATTAAATTAATATGAAAGAATTTGAAATTTCATCTTACTCAATTAATTTGTGGCTGATGTACTCCGTGGCTAGTGTGGACAGTGAACATTTTGTTTTAAATATATATTGATTGCAAGCAACTGATGACAAACCATGAAAAAAGCAGATGTACAGTACTATTGTATGCTTGTGTTTAATTCCTAAAACTTTTCAATACCATGGATTAATTCTTAATAAAATGATGTATAGATAAACTGGAAATTATATGATTTTTATTTATATATGGTCATTTGTGGTATTTTATGTAAATGTAATAAGAAAAAATGGATAAAAAACAATTTGTGAAAAATGAAACTTTTTTAAAAAATTAAAAATAATAAAAAGAAAACATTGTTTGGATGGTATGGCATTCACACCAAAATTACTCAGACCCTTTTCCTAGATACTAGTCAATTACCAGTTTAGGCAGTTTTGCCTGAATAACACTGGAAATGTCATCTTTTTAGTAAAAAAACAGAAATAAAAAGTTAGAAATAAAACACTGCAAATAACCAACTCATGTTGATACTTGTGTGTGAGAATCCTGGATTCTAAGAAACACAGTGGTGCTACATTGCAACCTTTCAGAGAGATAAAAATCATAAAATACTTGAATTTCTCTGGGTGTATGCTGTAAACATAGCACACACTGAGAAACTTGGGCCAAGTTACTGGTTCTGCCATCACCTTGTTTTTTTTCTGTAACTTGTATTCTCTTTCAAACACTGACTAATAAAGATCATATTAAAAATGGTGACTCTCATCTCTTCACACTCATATACACATATTCTCTATCTCATATGCACGCTAGCTATGTAAGCACATTTGAGAAAAAAAAGCAGTGTTAGTTTTAAACCAGCTGGGCAAATACAAAGCAGCCAACACTGTGAGAAACTAACCTGTCAATAAAGAAAGGGGAAAAGTTTCAGCTATATTTTTAAACCATATTTCACTTCACACATACTTCACATCACATAGTATTACTGTTAAGCTTTTTAAAAATTAATAATGAATAGATGCTGGTATTTGCAGCATGTGCTGAAACTAATGCTTATTAAAATGTGAAACAGAAAAGGAACATCACTCGGCATACCTCTTCAGGAAAAGCACAGTGAGAGGTTGAACTTCTAGTGAGTACAATAATAGACAGTAGCCCTACAGAGTAAAACAGCTGTAGAGAGTATGCCAAACAATCTGTCCATTAAAAAAGTCTAAACTAAAACATTATGTATCTTTTTGTTTCCAGACAGTGACAGCTGCTGTGAGATATACCTTCCATTAGTAGCCAGGTTCACAACGTTCATTTATTTTAACTGTTTTTGTTATTCTTTTGTTTATTTTACTAATACATGATTTCACAGCATTAACAAACAACTACATTCAGATGTCTATACTAAAATATACTCAGTAAAATAAATTATTATTTTGGGGTATAAATATTAAATAGATAATTACTTCATTGACAACTACATAATTCTATCCAAAAGTAGTTAAATGCATGTGAACTCTTTCATTGTTTTAAGAAACCATTTCAATACAGCAACTGAGATTGTACTGTATTGCTATTTAAACATCTGCTTATTTATTAATGGGAAATTGCCTGATGTTTCCTTATAGCTGGGTATGTGAGCATGAGTCCTTATTCCATTACATGACCTATTTGATGAGTGGGTCCCAACATGGAGGGTAGAACATTATCCATCAGGCTGCTATTCCTCTTTCCCAGCAGGTACTAGATGAAGGGCAAGGAAAATAGACCAGACCTTGACTCCACCTCCCCCAGCAAAACATCAGTCAATGAAACTAAGCTGGTGCAGAGAAGGAAGTGATCTACTACTGAGAAAGACCAAGCGCTGATTAATTCCCCACTGGAGCAATGGAGGCAGTGAGGAAGAACAGTGTGATCTAGTCATTATTCCCTCCTTGGTCTATGCCTGAGGAAGCACAGCTACTTGCTGCCCCTTGCTTAATGGAGATATTAAATTTATAAAATCCAGCCATATGACATAGGAGTTTCTGTATTTCCACTGCATTTAATAAGCAAGTACACCAAAGGAAGGGCAGTAGGGTGGATCATCATGGAAAGCTAGCTTCTTGTGACTCATACATTACGACAGAATAGAACTGCATGATGCAGATTTAGAAAGCTAGGGCTAATATGTACATCTAGTATAGGTGGGAACAACAGTACTTAAACCAAAAGAGCTGCACTCCCCAAACCAGGCTGAATTTAACCTCCTAATATTAAGATTTTTCTCTCTTCATCACAAGTCAAATTACGAGCAAAGACTGTTGCTAAAATAGCTGTGTTTAGGGGAGAAATATGTCTCTTTCAAGCTATACAACCAGACACATGTTCCAGAGGCATCTGATAACTGATAATGGCAGGGGATAAGACTGATTTAGCAATTATTCCCTATGTGAAATTGAACCTCCAAAAGAGATGTAAACAGTGTTGATCTGTGAGTTTCTCTCATTCTGAACTGTTTTCCTAGCCAAGAATTCCTATCATTAGCAGACTAGAGGGTTGAAGGGTTGGAAATAGAATACAAAGCTTTTCTCCTCTACGTCACTGCTTTAAAGCCAATTCCATCAATGGGGACTGATCACCATGTGTTGGCTGTTAGATGGCCTACATGAAAAGATTGGTAACCTCCATTCGGTTGCTGGAAAATAATTCTGCTCACCAGTAGTTACTTTATTATGAATAATAATAAATAATCCCAAAATATCCTACTCCAGAAGTATTCTGAACTATAAAAAAAAAAAGAAGAGAAAAACCATAGATTAAATTGTGAAAGCCAAACTGCCCTCCAGGTTGTTTTCTAGGTCAAAATCTTTGCCGGGAGGTGATGACCATTGTTACCCACAGGGTATAGGTTCTGTGGATAAACAAAGTCTGTCAATATTCACTTAACACAGTTTTTTTTAAGAAAAGGACGGTATCTAAAAAATAATTCCTTAAGTAAATTACTGATAGTTCTGTTGTAGAATAATAGAACAAGCTTGCAAATAGTATAATGTCAAACAGTGATTCTGGTTGTATGTTTTGATTCCCCACCCCCCTTTGCTTGTTTTGGTGTTCTAAGATTTTATGTTCTTTGGGGAGTGGATTATACTTTCTTTTGTGTTTGAAAAGTATTTAGTATATAGTTGGCACTCCTGCAATCCAAGTACAATGTAAATCATATAATAATAAAAAGTCTGGTATAGAACAGGCCTTAACAGTGCTGAGTAGAGTGGAAGAATTACTTTGTGTATCTTGCTTACACAATGCCTGCTAATATATCCCAGAATGTTTGCTTTTTTCTGCAACAGTAATACATGGTTCACTTATATTTAGTTTGTGATCCACTATGCCTCAGATCCTTTTCTGAAGTACTTCTTCCTAGGTACTCATTTCCCATTTTGTGGGCAATTGATTATTCTTTACTAACTGGAGTCCTTTTCCTTTGTCCTTATCCTCTCCTGAATTTCATGCTATTTATTTCAGAACATTTCTCTAATTTGTCCAGATCATTTTGAACTGTAATCCTGTCCTTCAAAGCATTTGCAATCCATCCTGGCTTGGCGGTATCTGCAAAATTTATCAGAACTAGACCCAGGACAAATCCCTGCAGGACCCCATTCTATATTCTGAGTACGGTTTTCCAACCAGTTGTTCACCTAACTTTTAGTAATTTAATCTAGGCTATGTTTCCCTAGTTTGCGTATGAGAAGGTCATGTGAGGCAGTATCAAAAGCCTTAACAAAATCAAAATATATCACGTGCTGATTCCCTGTCCCAACCCCACCCACAAGGCTTGTTACCCTGTCAAAGTAGTAATATGCAGTATCCCCTTTAAATAAGTCCTTTAAACTCTCAAGATTTTTTATTGTTACACAGTGTTGTAATATTTTTTTCTTAATGCAGAGGGATAGTATTATGAACCTTAAGGGGCCAAAGAAAGAAAGAACGATGAAGTGCCATGTAAAGGATGATTTGCATAAGCATGGTGATAAGAGATTTATCAAAATACTGGTTAGAGCACAGTACTGGGGATAGTGAGACCAGGATTCTATTCTTTTACAAAACCCTAGGGCTAAATTGTCCCTAGCTCTATACAGATGCAATGAATTTTCCCTTCTTTCTAACCAGCATAGCTGCCAGGCATAACCACAGCAACTGAGCTCCAGAAACCAGTTATCTCTGCATGCTAGTGCCACTGGCAGCATCAGCCACTTCAAAGTGGGTGAGTGGGATGACTCCCTTGTGTGTCAGCCAGCACAACCTGGCCCCATACAATGGAGAGTAAGGGGGGAAGATAGGCTTTATGCTGTAGAAAAGCTGGTGCAGCAGCCCCAACCTCCTTGTGCTTGTGGAGGCAAAAGGCCTGCCAGCAACACATCATCTTCTGGAGCATAACAGAGCTCTGCACCAAGCCTTGATACAAGCTGTGAAATGAGCCACAATCTCTCTGTGTCTCTATTTCTGTATCACGGTAACACAGTACAACTATTCACATCTGTAAAATGTTCCAAGATCCTTGGATAAAAGATTCTATGTTAGTGAAAATTAAAATTATTAATGCTTATTTTGAGCAACGAAATTTTGCTAGCATACCATCAAATCTAGATGTTAAGAACATTTTATTTAAATACAAGTAGCTGTGTCTTTTCTTTTGGATGTCAACATGTGAAATATGATTTATGAAGCTATTTTCTAAGCTAAGTGCATATCATATAAATCATAATACTGAACATTTCATAAAACTAACTTTTCATGATATGCTGCAGCAAGTCAGAAAAATGCAGCTCCTTCTGCTTTCCTTGGATTCTATGGGTTGCACATACACGTCAGCTGCTGATAAATGCACAAGATTAATAGAAAACTATTTCTGCTTTAAAAAAACATTATCCCATCATTACAAAATTTTTTTTGCTTTGATGAAGAACAGTGCTTACTGAAAATTGGTGGTTGAAGCATGAAGTCCTCCTGTACAGAAGCTAATGAAGCAATTTAATAACCAATAAGCCCTTTAACAGCATTTTCTAGAAATCTTTATTCTATCATAATATTTTATTTGTTATTTTCAAATCTTGCCAGTCCTATTCCATCCTCTGACAAACCTACAGTAAGTTTAAATAATTCACATATCACTTGAAGCTAGCTAGATTCCAAATAGCATCTAGTAAATGAGATTACCTGTACACTGGTTATCCCAGTTAAAGTTTGGCCATTTAGGTAAATCTTAGTATCTTAATTCTTCTCATCTTTATTATTTAGAATCTATTGGCAGCCAATTGTGTGCTTGCTACTATATGAAATAGGCCATTAGACAGCCACCCATAGAAGCAAATAATATGAATTAGACTTGGTCTGACTGAACTGCACTTGGCATAGGACCCGAAGTAGGGAAAGAGGTCAGAGGTGATGGAGGAGGGAAAATAAATGGGACTTCATGATTATGGCGCCAGCTGGAGAGTGGTTTAGTCCCAAGAATAATTTACAGCATACTCAGGGTCATTCTGGTAACCAGAAATAGCCGGCGTGTGGATATCCTATATGCCATTGACTGAAAAGATGAAGAAAGTGTTGAGCTACTGTGCCACCCAGACATCACTCCTACATAGAAAATTGGCAACTGTCCAGATGCAAGAAGTTTCTGGCCCTGTTGCACCAGTGGTATGGTGCAAAGAATCCCCATCACTGTGAACCATCAGGCCCAACATGCTCTGGTTGGCCAGAGAGTGGATTTAGTAAAGCGGGTTTTAAAAACACATGAAAGAACAGTGACACTTCTGAGTCTGCTGGATTAAAGCTGACAGTTTGGGAAGAACAGAGTTTTAAGGAGGCATTTGAAAAGAGAGAGGGAGGAAGTCTAGTGCTAAAAGTATCTACTTTTATTTTGTATAGGGTGGCTATTTTAAATCCCACTTCCAACAACTGAAATAATTCAGACTCATCTAGACATGATAAATCAATCCCCAAATAAACAGCTGTACTCCATCTCGGCAGGAGGAGTAAGCAGAGTTGGCGGGGGACTGACCCGCCGCAGTGGGGATGGCCAGGTAAGTCAAACTAAGATACTTCGACCTCAGCTATGTGGATAGCATAGCTGAAGTTGCGTATCTTAGTTCGAACACCCCCCCCCTCCACTACTAAGTGTATCCCAGGCGTCAGACTGCTAAGGCTTCTGGAAACACCCATGTCTCTCTGCCAATGCTCAGAGATTTATTAATACAGACACTTCTATGCTAACATTAAATTATCCCTATCCATACACTAACTGCAGATTTTGGAATCCCATTTATCTGGTTATGATTGCCTTGTTTCAGGTCCTTTCACAGTGGGTGACTTTTTGATACAATGAGGGAGTTGCAATGTATGTGTTCCCTAAAGGATTAATCCTGTAAAGCACCGACGCTGCAGAGCACTTTAGACCTGATCCAGTGAAAATTAGCACATGCTGAAGTGCTTAAGAATGCAAGTAGTTCCATTCACTTCATTAGTACGAGTACGATGTACATGCTTAAAATAGAGCATGTGCTCACATGCTTCATTGGATTGAGAACTACCACTGAAGTCAATGGGAGTTTTGCCAAAGGGATCGGGCCTTGCACAGGGAGGAAAGGGAATGTTCTTAATTTGTGTCTTTTAAAATGTAGCCAGAGACTACAGTGAAAAGCCATTAATAATTAACAACGTTTACTAACTACCCCAGGCTTGATCTCTAATTTACTTATTACAATAAATGGGCTAAATCCTAGCCTGTATTTCACTGCTGAGACTTCATTATGTTGGTCAGAGAAAATTTAATCCGTAATGTTTATTTCTGTTGTTTTCTGATAAAGTAATTTTGGTTGCTGCTTGCTAGCGCAGCTTGCAATTGTATTTAGGATGATTTAGTATATATATTAAAATGGGGAGTTGGAGCACAGGGTGTGATGGGGTGCAGTTGCCCCCACGCTGGTACTGCAAGGGTTAACTCTACTCTCTGGGCTGAGGGGCCATGCCCCCACAGCCCAGCTGGCATGCTCTGGGTAGAGACTAGATTTAAAAGGGAGCAGCTTGGCTCATTCATTGATGACTGCTGGAGAGGGAAGGCGCACGCTGTGAGCTCCAGCCCCGGAACTGTGGAAGCCCCAGACAGCAGACTTCGGAGGACATCCAAGCAGTGTCAAAGATGCTGGGAACCACACTGACTGAGGAACCTGGGGATGCCGGAAACACTGCATCAGGAAGAGAGTAGGAAGTAACTCAGGGGGACTAGTTATTGTGCCTGTCGGGGTCATCGTGTTTTGGGCAGATCCCCACTGACCTGGCGGCAGTCATACTTGCCAATGACAGGGCCCTGATCTGGGACCTGGTGGAGAAGGAAGGTCCGGATTCTCCTATCCGGCTATCACAACACCCGCAAGGATGGTCCACTCTCCCAACTGGCTGCCAGGCTAAACAACCCTACTCAACAGGGCCATTATACTGATTCTGGACATTGGGTCACACAGCCCTGCTGAACGGGGCAGCTCTATTGGCACCAGCCGCTGGGCCACACAGCCCTGAGATAGATCCACCATATTGACTTTTGTCCCTAGGTCAAGCTATCCCAAGACAAGGAATGATTGTACATACTCAGCCGCAAGGCCATCATTACCCCCACTTGTCCCATAAAGGGACGGAGCACACTTGACCCGCATCTCTGCTTTTATCTTGCTAACATATTACATTTAAATGCTAGAAGGATCTACAGTTTATCCAAGGGCTAAGTCTCTTGAGTAGCTGCATTCAATTTATATCATACTTTTTTATTTTCAATTTCTCTTCTATTTTCCATGTAAAAAAATCCTTCAAGTGCATTCTCTGATTGATAGCAAACAGCATAGACTACTGAAATCCAATGCAAATATTTTGTGAATAAGCAAGAGCCCCGAGTAGTTCCTACTGGGGAAAAAAGATACAGCAAATATTATCTACACATTTCATTACTCTAGGCTCTCAGTTTACTTGTTTTTTGCAATTACGCTATTGGAAAAAGCTAAAAATAAACTGTTCTGGACACAATTTGCTTTTGTCTTGTTATTCCAGAGGTCTGCTCTTATTTATCTATAAACTGTAGAGCATATTAGACATCAGTGACTGTGGCAAATTTTTTAATTCAAGGTGGCATACTATCTCCGCGTGTGTATATTTTCAGAGGAAACATCCCACAAATAGTAAGAATAAAAAAAATGGTAACATGGAGAGAAGCTTCCTTTTTGTTCAGAAAGGGCAATGTATTTGACAGAAGAGAGAAGAATCTATAAGACACTGAATGTAACAAAAATATTGCACTGAGCTACACTCGAGAATAAATCATATGCAAATCAACAGGCATGACCACAGTTTTGCATTTTAAAGCCCAGACATTATTTGAACTGTGAAAAGATGGAGACCAACAGAAAGCATATCTTTCCTATTACATAAGTACAGTACAGCTAATGCCCCTTCCAACATTTCAGTAGGGAAGATACAGCAGGTTTTCAAAATCACTTTAACGTGGCATGAGCAGGAAGCATCCTTTCTCTTCTGCCAATAAAGACTGCACAATACTGTAAAATGTTAAAGTTACATCCTCCCTCAGTGTTGACTTTACTGGTAACTTGAATCAGTTTCCCCTCCCATCCCAAATCGGCTTTTTCGAGGGACCCCTCTCTATCTGTATTCCTAGTTCCTGTGACAAAGAGAAGCCACACCACACTTTTTATATCCTGGAGATATTAACAATTGCACCTGCAACAGTGTGCCACACAGAAGTATGCAACAGCTTTACACCAGGGTCTCTTTGCTGCTGACAGGGTGGGTCAATAGAAGAGCCTGGCAATCCCTTTGTGGGAAATCTTAAATCCTGTCACATGGTTAAAAAATGTTTAAAGCTAAGACAATGCAGGAAAAATCCTGCATTAGCTAGATGATGCACTAGATGACATCTCTTTACCTTCTGATTCTGGTATATGCATAATCATAATTGGTGTATCATATAGATCATTTAAGACCAGCATGAAAAGAACATTTTCAGCAGTTTGTTTTCACTTCTACTTCCTTATTTCCTGTGCTGTTTGCATCACCACACACTTTTTAGGCAATGAGGTAAAAGGGATATATTCTGAATGTTTGTCTGGCAAAAAGAGAAAATTTCCTGCCAACAAAGACAGAATTAACTGTAAAAATAGCAACAATTTCCCATTTGTAAAGCCTAAAAAGACTTTCCCCAAAACATGACATGTTTGGAACAAAATCTCCTATTGCAGGATTCTCAGGACGTTGCATGTGGCCTGGGAGACTCAGAGGAACAGAGATTCAAGTTGAGAGAACAATTTTCTTTAGATTACTCAGTGTTATTATTTAATATTTATACCATGGTGACAGAGGGTTTGAGCAGTGTAGGGACCACATTTTATGAGGCACAACTGCAATGAAATCAGTCGTATTTGCTCCAACCCCTCAGACAGAGACCAAGACCTACAAGATCTCCACCAAGCTTTCTCAAAACTACAATACCCGCACAAGGAAATAAGGACACAGATCAACAGAGCCAGACGTGTACCCAGAAGCCTGCTGCTGCAAGACAAGCCCAAGAAAGAAAACAACAGAACACCACTGGCCATCACCTACAGTCCTCAGTTAAAGCCTCTCCAACGCATCATCAGTGATCTACAACCCATCCTGGACAACAATCCCTCACTTTCACAGGCCTTGGAAGGCAGGCCAGTCCTGGCCTACAGACAACCTGCCAACCTCAAGCATATTCTCACCAGCAACAGCACACCGCGCCATAATAACTCTAACTCAGGAACCAATCCATGCAACAAACCTCAATGCCAACTCTGCCCACACATCTACACCAGCAACACCATCACAGGACCAAACCAGATCAGCCACACCATCACTGGTTCATTCACCTGCACATCTACCAATGTAATATATGCCATTACGTGCCAGCAATGTCCCTCTGATATGTACATCGGCCAAACTGGACAGTCCCTACGAAAAAGGATAAATGGACACAAATCAGATATCAGGAATGGCAATATTCAAAAACCTGTAGGAGAGCACTTCAACCTCGCTGGACACACCAGAGAAGATTTAAAGGTCAGCATTTTGCAGCAAAAAAACTTCAAGTCCAGACTGCAAAGAGAGACTGCAGAGCTGCAAGTCATTTGCAAATTTGACACAATCAGTTTGGGACTGAATAGAGATTTTGAATGGCTAGCTAACTACAAAAGCAGCTTCTCTTCTCTCGCTATTCACACCTCCAGTTCAGCTGCTAGAGGAACACCTCACTCTCCCTGATTAGAGATAACAAGCTGGTTCAGCCTCATTGGACTAACCTTGTTATCTCCCACCTGGTTCTTGCCTACCTATTTATACCTGCCCCTGGATACTTCCACTGCATGCATCCGACGAAGTGGGTATTAGCCCACAAAAGCTTATGCTCTAAAAAAATTTTAGTTAGTCTTTAAGGTGCCACAGGACTCTTTGTCACTAATGAAATCAGTGAAGCTCTCAGTGGTCTTTCTGTGTGAAGTCTGTTAGAGATTTAGTGTCATACAAACAGGCACTATGCTTGCCTTTGAAGAGCTAACAGTTTAAGAATAAATGTAATCAATGTTTGATTATAAGTAACAAACTAGTAACAAATAAATATCCGAGACCAAATTCTGCTCTTAGTGTAAACCAGTGGAAATCCAGAGTACCGCAGTTGTTCTCAGTGGAGCAACTCCAGATTTGTTCTAGTGTAACTAAAAGTGGAATTTAGTCCACTGTATGATGTGCAATTGATATACAAGTTCTAAGTATTCAGTGTTTACTAACTATTTCTTAAAACCTTGTTAATGAGATCAGGCCTTATTGAGGTAAATGGCAAAACTCCCACTGGCTTAAATGGAACAAGATTACAGCCTGTAGTTATACTTGAAATATTTATTTATTTATTTCTCAGTTATTTTCCCTTACCAATTTAAATACACAAAAGGGAATCTTGAACTTCAAACTAACCATTGTAGTTCCACACAAAATATGATTAGAGAACTGTCTCTAATGGGAACTCTATTATGTGCATTGGCATAATAGATTCTGTAGGATGTACAGCTGTGAGATTTATTTTGTTTGGCTTATGCTGTACAAAATGTTCAAAATACATTTTGGCTAATTTACTGCAAATCAAAGATATTAGTGAAAGCCACTTTAGTTTAAATGTCCCCATGCAGTCCAACTTCTTATAAAACATGCAGAGGTCCCTTTTCTCAGATAGTAGATAATTCTTTCTTCAAATGAAGTTAATATTGTACTCTTCCCGGGCAGAGTGTAAAACTGGTGTTAAATTGTGTATGCCAGAATTTTTTTTAATAAAGGATGCTGTCATTTCTGTGCTGCTTTCCTTATTTCACTTCATGTTAGACTTAACCCACACAGTTACTCCTTTATCTTCAGAATTGTTCATTCTTACTTTGCCATCTGGAAAGCATGGGGCACTGTGCAGCAAGGGAACCAGCAGCCTCATTACTTTGAATGTCAGACACTCACTCTAGAAGCCTGTATTTAAACTTGAATTGTGTTTCTCAAATTACAACCAATTCAATTATATTTTTAAAGTCAATTGCAATTCATAGATTCTTAGCATTGAATGCCAGTAGGGACCATTAGACCATCTAGTTTGACCTCGAACTAGTATATTACAGGCCATGAAATTTCACTCAGTTACCCTGTATCGAAACTATAATTTGTGTTTGACTGAACAATAACTTGTGTTTTGCTAAAGGATATTTTCCCGAAGGGCATCCAGTTGTGATCTGAAGACATCTAGTTCAGGACACTACTATTTCTCCATCCTCACAGTTAAAAAATGGTGCCTATAATTTTTAATTTGAATTTGTCTGGTTTCCAGCCATTGGTTCTTATTATGCCTTTCTCTGTCAGATTAAAGAACTCTTTAGTACACATTATTTTCTCCCCATGAAGTTACTTACACATTGTAATCAAGTCATATCTCTTGGTAGTGGTGGTTTTTAAATAAACTAAATAGATTGAGCTCCTTGAATGTTTTATTGTAAGGCATCTTCTCCAGCCCCAGAGTCATTTTAGTGGCTCTTTTCTTCATCCTCTCCTATTTTTCAACATCCTTTTCTAAATGTGGATACCAGAACTAGAAACAGAAGTCTCACCACTGCCATATACAGAGGTAAAATCACCTCCCTACTGCTACTTACTACATCCCAGGATCACATTAGCTCTTTTTGCCACAGAGTTGCTGTGGGAGCATGTATTCAAGCTGCTTGACTACTATGACCCCTAAATCTTTTTATGGGTTAATACATAGCTGACTCTGCCTTCCCCTTGCCTTGTGCACACCCAATGGAAGATGTCTTGTGCTCAAGTTCCCACGTGGCACTGAATCACTTGAATTCTGTTGCAATATACGGTGGCCCATTGCCTGAGCAGTGTGTCAGGTATGCTACACCTTCCAAAATGTTCCTTTGGTTACTAATCCACTTTCCTGAAATTGGAATAGTAATCTACTGTGACCATATAATTCCTTGTAGTGTTGTTGTAGCCATGTTGGTCCCAGGATATGAGAGAGAGAAAGAAAGAATGTATTTATTGGACCAACTTCTGTTGGTGGAAAGGACAAGCTTTCAAACTTTACAGAGCTCTCCGAGGAAGGTATCCAATGTGTCTGAGCTAAATGCAAGTTGGGATAGATTATTCAGCATCAGGAGTTCACACATAAATTGAAGTGGGCAATTAAGGGTTAGCAGACAGTGGGGTATGTTACAAATTGTTGTAATGAACTATAAAACCAGGGTCTCTATTTAATCTATGGTTTTTAGTAGCCAGCACAGTTATGAATTTAAGTTTCCAGGTCTTCTTCTGAAGGTGTTATGCAGGTTTCCTTTGAGGACAAGGACTGAGAGGTCAGATATGGTGCGATCACTTTGAGAAAAGTGTTCACCCATGGATGACTGGGTGGTTTTGTCTTTTGCTATTTTGCTGTAAGAATTCATTTGAGAACATAGTGACTGGTTTCACTCATGTAGTTGCTGTGGCATTTGATGCATTGGATGAGGTAAACCACATGTTGTGATAGGCATGCATAGGACTCATGGATCTTGAAAGATGTGTTGTGAGGCAGGGGCATTGATCATTGTAGCAGTGGAGATATGTCTACAGGTTGTGCAACTGTTGTTGTGTCACAATCTGATGCTGTTTTCAGTTGGTGTGTCCTGGACTGTCAGAAACTTGCTTCAGATGATTGGGGTGGTGGTGGTGAGGAGGTTGTTTTAAGGCCAGGATTCAGGAAAGATTTATTTCAGTACAGTTGCCCCCATCAAGTATGGTTTGTAATTATTTGATGAGACCCCACATGGTAGGGACAACTAGATTTATGTGTCTCAAGGTATCTGGGTAGCCCGTTCCATGATGCAAACTAGTACTCTGGTGGAATGTCCGTGTTTAGGTGTTGCTTCATTCTCAATTGCTTTGTCTTTGTCCTGTCATCTGGATTCCTTCATTATGACCCAGTGTACATGTTCTGCACTAGTGGCTGCCATTGTTTTGATCCTTTTCCTGGACAGTTCAGTTGACCTTGCTATTTGGAGGTATTTTTCAAGGGTTAGCTTTGTTTCTCTGAGCAATTTGGCCTGTAAACTGGAATCAAATGTCCCACAAATGATCCTGTCTCTAATTAGTGAGTCTTTTTATGTCTCCAACATTGCATGTTAATACCAGAGATTACAGCTCTGTAACATATCTATCCCTTCTTCAGTTTCTTGATTTCAGGTAAAAAATGCTATCTATACACAGTCTCTTTCTTCCTGGGATCACAGTACTTACCAAACACCTTTATCATTTGTTCAAGTGTTTCTGCCATTATTCATGGCAACAGTGTCTCATTCATTTCTTGTCTTTTTTCATCAATGAGATAGTTTTAAAAGATTTATCTTCATTTTTTCATGTTTGCCCCCCACGGTCCATGCTGTATACAAAATCAATTTTTGCTTCCCCGCTTCTGCAAAATTCTTTATCTTGAAACATAGCTTTCCCAGCAGTCTGGGTGCCCCCATGCTGCCTGTTTGCTCTGTTTATAGGTGTTGCTTTGTTTGCCTATTAATCACACTTTCTTCCTTCCTGCAGATCTCACCAGATTGGCGTCTGACTCCATGTTTCATAAAATCAAAGGACTGGATGCTTGTAAAGCTAAACTGTATCTTTATTGAGAGAACTATTTATGGTGGTGTTGCAACTGCAGCGAGGATTCAAGCCATGTGCATACAGACTAACATCTTTGTGCCTCCTCCAAACGCTTCCTTCCTGCAACCTGTCTTTCTCCTTCCACGTTTCATGCTGCATGACCATTCTGTATGACTGCCCTGTCCTCATCATTATTTACTGCTCTGTGAATCTTGTGTCCACAAATTTTATTATACATTTATTATATATTTACTTCTAGATCGTTGGTGAAAATATTGGCCAGTGGTGGGACTAGTGCCTATCCCTTTGACATCCCACTAGAACCATTCTTATTTGATCATGATCCCATTTACAACTGCAATTTTGAGGTTAGTCTGTTCTTAATGCTTTATATAGTGCTAATTTTAGCAGAACATAATGCAGTATTCAGTGAAATACCTTACAACAGTATATAACATCTGTGCAGTTACCTTTATCATACAAACTTTTAATTTTATCAAAGAATAACATAATGTTAGTTTGAGAAGGTCTGTTTGCCATAAAACCATAATGACTGGCATAAATCTATTTCTATCCTTGAATTCTCTATCAACTGAATCCTGAATTAGCTTGTCCATTAGTTTGCCTGTGATTGTCAGGCTAACCAGCCTATACTAATCCAAGTAATCCTATTTGCTCTTTTTGAATATAAACAAAACATCACAACTCTTCCAGTCTTCTGGAATTTCACTGGTATTTCAAGATTTATTAAAAATTTACACAAGCCGGCCAGAGATGGCCTCTGTCAACTCTCTTAGGACTCTTGGGTATAAGTTATCTGGGCCTATTAATTTAAAAATGTTTATCCTTGTAGATGTTGTTTAACATTCTCCTTAATTCCCAGTAATTATCCAGCTCCAAGTAGGGTAATCTCTTGTTTTACTGCAAATAGAAAATATTGAGATCAATGGCTGTGAAAATCAGCATGGCAATTATCTTCCCTACCAAGTTTTTTTCATTACATTTTCAATGTTTGTTGAAGGTAATAACTTCAATTTGCAGCACCAATCAAACAATTCAGCCAAACATCTCTGCAGAAATTTCAAACCAAAATTAAAATATTGAAATTTGAAACATTTTGAAAAGAGCACTATTTAATTACAGGTGCCGTGGTTCACACAATCACATTTGCAGTGACGACAGATTCAAAAATATCAACATTGACTGTTGGCAGCTCCACCATTTCTCAACCAATTATATCCACTTTTGGATGAGTTTAGTATTGATGTGTTTGCAGCAACGTACTCTAGTAATGTAAATATCTTTATTTAAGAAGACTTTTGTGGCAAATTCTTTATAAGTCACTGCAGATGTCATCCTTTGGATTCTCAGACTCTTTTCAAGCCCAATTACTTTGTCCTTCTTCAGTGTAACTTATTCCATGATTCTAAACATCATTATTAACTAGAGAAGTTATATTTGTCCCTAAATGCAGTATAATCAAAATATTTAGTGTCAATAAAATTTATAAACTCATGCAAAATATGTAACAGGAAGAAACAGAACATTACACTTCTATTCATACTGTTCACAAATAGGGGGAAAGTTCCTAAATGTGTAGTGGGAAAAGCCTCAAGCGCATTGTGCATACATCAGTTTCCTTTTCAGTGTGTTAGAAATTATAATTATTGTATTAATAACCCTACTTTCTATATCAAGTTCCATCATTGCCCTCTTTCTATATTTTTAAAATATTGATTGCTTTCCAGTTGCACTCATCAAGTTCTCTCAACACACTACACCCATTTGAAATAAAAATATTTAAACAACACAAGCATAGCAAGGAACATTTTGCAAATCTTAGTCCCAAAGTAGACCTTTGGTTCCCACCAGAAAAGTTTGGGAAAACAGGTTGCCAAATCTGGTGTCTGATCAACCAAAGTAAACCAAAGAGAGAAGAATTTTAGAGAGAATATTTTGTCATAAACCTTTCTAATTAAATCAGAGGGCTGTTAACTCAAGCACTTTGGACAATTGTAGCTGCTGCCATGTCACACAATTAAGATTCAAACAATTAAAAAAGTTATAGGTCAAAACTAACAACACTGAATTTCAGCCCAGATTCATTTGGTGTCCAGTTTATCTCAAGGAACTAAAGTAGGATAGAGTTTTGATGGATAGAATCATAGAAAGCTCTTTGTCCCAGACATGAGGGAAGAAAGACACGATACAAATCATGTAGTTTAATTAGACTTCAACTTTATTAATTTAAGGAATCTGGCAATAACTGGCAATGCAGGTCATCATTCCTTCCTTAATCCTTTATTCATTTCCACTTGGTGAAAGGTTGCCATCAGCCCCTCAACTCCTCCACCATAGTTCTAAGACCATTTCTGGGACCCCACCACTCTCCCCTCAAATGAGAGTTAAGGTATTGGGGAGAAGGGATTGTCTCTTCACTGTATCAAACATTAGGAGCCCCAGCCTTATTCCCAAGCTTTTTAAAGCATACCTTCCCCTTAAACTGGTATTGGAAATAGACTTATCGGGGAACAGGTCCCCCTATGGAATGAATATCTGCACTGCACACCTGCCACCTCCTAATCCCCACCCCCAACTCCCTGAGTTCAAGATATGGGAAGGGGGCTCAGACTGGAGGGATAGGCCAATGTCTTTCCTGAACCCCACTGGCTTGCTCACCCACTCAGGTGATTCCTTCCCCAACTCCTGCCAGCCACCTACCCAATCTCTCAAACGCCAAGGGAATCTTAAAGGAGCCACTATGCTCCCCCCTAACACACACACACACACACACACACACACACACACACTTGAGGCTATATGCACATGGCAAGGCAAATCATTCTGATAATATGACCTGGAGTTGTCTGATGCAAGGGTAACCATGTGGAGGTCCACATCTGCAAGAAAAAGGATGCAGCCTCTTGAAAACTGTAGATGGTAGGAAATGCTCTTCACAATAAGCCAAAAAGACCCTTGATTTTAAATTTTAAAACAAGCAGTAGACAAAGTCAATTAATGAAAGGTAGTGCAACATTTATTTATATGTTTTGATATACCACCTACCATATTGATCAAATGTTTGCCACTATAGTTGTAGCCACGTCAGTCCCAGGATATTAGAGAGTCAAGGTGGGTGAGGTAATATCTTTTATTGGACAACTTTTGTTGGTGAAAGAGACAGGCTTTCGACTCACACTGAACTCCCCTTCAGGTCTGAGAAAGCTACTCTGAGCATTTCAGCTAAGTACAAGATGGAACAGATTACACTGGTCTACAATTTTTTAGAAGTCATCTGCTTCAGAGATAAAATGTGATATTTATTATGCATTTTGATGTGCTGAATTCAAATATGACAATAAAAACAACTGATTGGCTACTGTTTCTGAGATATTTAAGTTTTTACATTTTATGTCTATGTATATTATATCTATGTATATGTGTAGATAGTAGAGTTTTAATCATAAATTGTAAACCTAGGTCTTTTCATGTGTTTATGGTTGCTTTACATGATAATATTTCACCTGTCCTGTTTATGTAACACTTTAAAAATCAGCAAAAGGGTTATATAAATAAAATGTATTATGAAACAAAAGGCAAAAAAACTATTATGTACATAGTTTAGTCCTGTTCAGTGTCTACTCGGCGCTTCTTGGCTTGTCTCTTGTATTCATTAAATGGAGCATCTCTTGTCACTGTCCAGCAATAGTCTGCAAGCATCGATGGGCTCCATTTGCCCTGATAGCGTTTCTCCGTTGTTACAATGTCCTGGTGAAATCACTCGCCGTGCTCGTCGCTCACTGCTCCGCAGTTCGGTGGAAAAAAATCTAGATGAGAGTGCAAAAAATGTATCTTTAGTGACATGTTGCAACCAAGGCTTTTGTATGCCTTGAGGAGGTTTTCCACCAACAACCTGTAGTTGTCTGCCTTGTTGTTTCCAAGAAAATGTATTGCCACTGACTGGAAGGCTTTCCATGCCGTCTTTTCCTTGCCACGCAGTGCACGGTCAAATGCATCATCTCGAAGAAGTTCACGAATCAGAGAACCAACAAAGACACCTTCCTTTATCTTAGCTTCACTTAACCTTGGAAATTTTCCACGGAGGTACTTGAAAGCTGCTTGTGTTTTGTCAATGGCCTTGACAAAGTTCTTCATCAGACCCAGCTTGATGTGTAAGGGTGGTAACAAAATCTTCCTTGATTCAATAAGTGGTGGATGCTGAACACTTCCTCCCAGGCTCCAATGACTGTCGGAGTGGCCAGTCTTTCTTGATGGAGTGGGAATCTCTTGCACGACTATCCCATTCACAGAGGAAACAGCAGTACTTTGTGTATCCAGTCTGCAGCCCAAGCAAGAGAGCAACAACCTTCAAATCGCCACAAAGCTGCCACTGATGTTGGTCATAGTTTATGCACCTCAAAAGTTGTTTCATGTTGTCATAGGTTTCCTTCATACGGACTGCATGGCCAACTGGAATTGATGGCAAAACATTGCCATTATGCAGCAAAACAGCTTTAAGACTCGTCTTCGATGAATCAATGAAGAGTCTCCACTCATCTGGATCGTGAACAATGTTGAGGGCTGCCATCGCACCATCGATGTTGTCGCAGGCTACAAGATCACCTTCCATGAAGAAGAATGACACAAGATCCTTTTGACGGTCACGGAACATGGAAACCCTAACATCACCTGCCAGGAGATTCCACTGCTGTAGTCTGGAGCCCAACAGCTCTGCCTTACTCTTGGGTAGTTCCAAATCCCTGACAAGGTCATTCAGTTCAGCCTGTGTTATGAGGTGTGGTTCAGAGGAGGAGGATGGGAGAAAATGTGGGTCCTGTGACATTGATGGTTCAGGACCAGAAGTTTCATCCTTTCCCTCTTCCTCGTCTGACTCAAGTGAGAATGATTCTGGTGCATCGGGAACCGGCAGTCCTTCTCCGTGGGATATTGGGCGTATAGCTGATGGAATGTTTGGATAATGCACAGTCCACTTTTTCTTCTTTGACACACCTTTCCCAACTGGAGGCACCATGCAGAAGTAACAATTGCTGGTATGATCTGTTGGCTCTCTCCAAATCATTGGCACTGCAAAAGGCATAGATTTCCTTTTCCTGTTCAACCACTGGCAAAGATTTGTTGCACGAGTGTTGCAGCATATGTGTGGGGCCCACCTCTTGTCCTGATCTCCAATTTTGCAGCCAAAATAAAGGTGATAGGCTTTCTTAACCATAGTGGTTATACTGCGCTTTTGTGAGGCAAAAGTCACTTCACCACAAACATAGCAGAAGTTATCTGCACTGTTCACACAAGTACGAGGCATCTCTGCTCACTTTGGCTAAACAGAAATGTGTCCCTTTGCAAAATCAGACACTGACAAATAAGAGAGCACGACACTGTATGATTTCTAGAGCTGATATAGGGCAATTTGTTCAGTAGAGTGATGTAAGCTTTGTTATGATTGCATCATCCATGACTTCTAGGAATAACATGATGCAATTCATATCATGTATGACGCAATACCAGCTTCAGATTGCATCATTCATTGTTTTGCCTAAAAAGCAAGTACTGTCCAAACCCAGTCATAGATTTATTTATAGATCCAGTCAAAGATGTATATTAGTCATTTCTGGTTTAAATTGAGATCCCTTCCCTTTATAACTCACTTATCCTCCGCCATTCCCATGTCAAGGGTCATATATACTGACCCAATAGCATATCTTGAAAACTAGAGCCAATCAACAATTTTAAGCATCATTTTCGTTCTCAGTGACCCAGAATTAGTAAAGTTTGACTACATTTATTTCAGAAGCATTTTGGCTGTAGAGCAGTGTTATTTAGCATTTTGTATTTAGCCATGATGCTAAGAGAACCTTTCCCAGACCTGAAGAGCAGCTCTCTGTGGCTCAGAACTTCTCTCTCTCCAACAGAGGTTGGTCCAATAAAAGATACTACCTTACACACCTGGTCTCTGGATTAATGGAGAAATTAACGGGTCTGCTTATTAGGATTTTGCAGGTGATATGATAGAGAAACTTTTCACCACCTCTTGCACAGGCACACTAAGTTTCAAAACCTTTTTCTTCCAAAATTGATCAAAATTCAGAGCAAGAATTTCACCACTGATGTTCTGTCTTTTTCCCTTATTTCAGTTAGTAACAGATCTGCTGAATATTCTAGTCACATTTTAGAGCAAAGCTGTTTTTGATACAATGTAACAATGATAAAGGAAAACAATTATTATAATGTCCAACCAAAGATTGGTCAGTCTATTTGGATGATTGTATTCCGATTATAAGACACCAGTTTTGTAGGAAGATCATTCTGTTAAATGAGATATTTTCTGTGGATCATCAGTGAGGTTTGGGTATTTTTGTCAAAATGCTCACTGGGAATAATGAGCTGTTAGAGCTCTTCTGAAATAATGATCTGCAGCAAATCCTGCTACTGGTTGGGCTGCATTTTCCTCTCCTTCATATTTCTCCTCCTATACTATTTTCTGTAACAGACCAGGATACAGCCTGCTGCGTGCAATATTATTTTGGCTGTACATAGGTAGGCTAAAGAAAGGGCTACAGAATGTCATTGTATTGACGATATGATAAGATTTATTTTCAGAACTGAGGGCAGAGTATTTATTTTTGGCCAGTGATTAATTTAGATGAACATCTTTCTTTTTCCTTACCACTGTTAGTTTTAAATTATACTCTTGGTTTTAACATTTTTAGTGTTTTAATGTATAGTACAGTAAATTCTGCATGCAAATTGTTAGGAAGTGTTATAACCATAGAACAAAATTTGACTGTGAACTCATTCTATGAATAATTTAATTTCATTATTTGCATTGAATTGTGCCATTGTAAGATACAATGATACCATGGGGGAAAAAAACACACAGAAAACACCACACACACATTTTGTTTGCATACTGTAAAAAGGATATGAACCCTAGAGAAATTTTCCCTTGTCAAAACACATACGTCTACAAAGCTAAACATGTATGAGTGATCACTGTAGATTAAAATGCAGAGGAGATAAAATTCTTGCTTTTACCATTTACAACCTTCACCAACACATGTGTACAAAGTTTAAACTTTTGGTCTTAAATTGTGTTTGGAAACAGAAATAAAACTTCTAATTAGCATCTGTATGTCTACACTGCAGTAAAACACCGGTGGTTGGCCCATGTCAGCAGATTTAAGTTCACTGGTCTTAGGCAGTAGGGCTATAAAATTGGAGGGTAGACATTAAGACTTGGGCTAGAGCCGGAGACTGTTGGACACCACGGACCAGCCATAGCTGTTTTATTACAGTGTCCTGTACCTGTACAGTAATAGATCACTCTACAGAAATGTCTCATTTTCATATTTCACTTAAAGACAATGTTGATAAAAGGCCTAATAATGTAGATTTGAACCTAAGCTCTTACTGGGAAAGAGTATGGTAGTTTTGCTCTTCTTGTTTTTAAAACCTATTAGTAGAAAGTTCTGGATATGCATAAGTCTTAAGAAGATATGAATTTTTCTATGCTTTTAATTAAGGAGACCCGATATGTTCCTGGGCACAGTGTAGTGTACAATATGAGGTGCACTATTCAATAGCACCAACTCAGTAGCTAGTAAATAGTCACTTAACTATAAATTCTGGCTATTTCATGGAAACTCATGTTAATGCCACCTCATGAATCTTCTTTTAAAACTGTGATACAATTAAGTCATGTCACTAATGCATGTAAAGATCAGTACATTTAGGGTGAAGAAACTATCAGCAAAAAGGAGTAGTCAGCAAGCGAAAATGGCAGAGTAATTTTTAGTACATCTTAGAATTGTTATATACACCTCCGAGGTTCAGTGAGGAAAAAAAAGTAAATGCATGTTCAATATTTTTATTCTAAAACTATAGTATTATTTACTAATGGATTTTCTACTAGCATATACAACTTACCTGCAAACATTTTATTTTCACTGTATTAACATACCTACTGCCTTCCACAGAACCAAGCTTTCATAGCAACCTACTAGGTGAAATTATGGCCCTATTGATGTTAATGGCAAAACTGATATTGATTCCACACATTAAAAGCAACTTTCATTTTCTTTCCTACCTTTCTTCCCTCTCTGTAAAAGCAACTACGGTGCAATCTATTTTCATATTTCCCTTGCTTAGAAATATTTGGCGTAAGAATGTGCCACAATGGCATTTCCTATACTGTCTAACCACAGTAAATTACTTCATATATTATTGCATTTCTGATTTTAAAATGTATCTGTGGCTTGCATTTTTTTGCCAAAACTCCCCAAATTGCTGGCAGCATTTTTTAGCAATTCTACTTGGTAACAAAGTAAGCTTTTGTAGGAATATTTCAGCATTTATTCATGTGGCCACAAACGCTGAAGTTTCTTGCTGTCGTCAGTTATGTGTTGCTTCTCTTCAGAGAATTGTGAAGGAGCCAGGCAGGACTGACAAAGAAAGGCAGAAAAAATACACTAGCCAGTTAAGTCATTCATCATTCTTGAAATAAAATGTTCACTGATGTAGCTGGAAGAGATGATTCAGGGGTGTTTTCTAATGTTTCCGAGGTCTAACTAATAATGAGAGTCATTCTGGGTGCAGTTTGGTATTGTCAAATGGAGAAAAACTGAGCAGCTGCACATTGTTCCAGATATTCATTAAAGCAAAAGTTAAATCAGGGAAACTTCATTCTCCAAAACATTATCAGACACAATTATAGAATGCTAATCTTGGTGTTAGCAAACTAAGACACACTAGAGGAAGAGGCTGATTCCTTGAGTGTGTGATATAGGGATAACTTAACAGTAATTTAAGCACTGATGGCTGCTCCCAAAAACTAGAATATTTCAGGATGAAATATTAATGTAGCATATGGTGGAGCACAACATGTATACTCAGAAAACCCTAATGATGCATTGAAAATATGAAGGTACTGGCTGGCTGATCTGCATATATGGATATTGCCATGGGTTCAGAACCAATATTTTTGCAGACTTTCTCCTCTATGGCTGGACGTACAAGGACAGCTAGCAGAAAGCTACAATGGTTATCATTAAAATGTCAGAACTGCCAACAGTACTGGTAAGTAAGAAATCAATTTTCCTCTATAAAACTCAGAAGAAATTGTGGTTTCTTAGATACTATAAGATAGTCCATTGTTTAATGTTTAACTAGTTTAATGTTAACCTTTATTTTATTACAGATAAACTGAATTATTAAAGGGTACTGTGACAGGGTGTGCACACCACACACTGGACAAGAGAAGGTTAACCCCACACTATGGACAGCAGAAGTTCCGCCCCTCAGACCATGTTGGGCATGCTCCAAATGCTGCCTCTGTATAAAAGGGAGCAGCCCAGCACATTCCAGGCTGACGGCTGGAGGGGAAGGACTTTGGGTGGAGGCTCCTGCCAAGGAGCCATCACAACCCTTGCATGTGAGAACCAGAGATTCTGAGAGTTGGACAGGAGGCATGTGGCCAACAGAGTTCTAGGAAATCACCCGTGCTGAGGAGCCTGGTGACTCCAATGCCCTATGGACTATCGCTTCACGAAGTGCAGTAGGAAGCAACCCAGGGAAGGTAAGTGAATGGTACCTTCTGCTGAAACTCACTCGGGTTGGATTCCCTGCTGATCTAGTGGCAGACCACTCCACCACTGTTAGGATCCTGGGTCAGGGCCCAGTGCTGCACCCTGCACCCCTCCTGCATCCCACCTCCCTGTTATGAGCCCCCTCCCACAGTGTGCACCCCCTGCAGCCCAACCCCCTTTCCTGAGCCCCCTTGTACAACCCACACTCCTCTTGTGCCTTAACCCCTTGCCCTGAGCCTCTTCCTGCACTCCGCACCTGCTCCCACACCCGCTTTCCCTCCCTCCCGCACCCCAACCCCCTGCCCCAGGCCTACACTCACGGCCCTGCAAGCAATTTTACCACCCCAGTGTGGCCCTCAGGCCAAAAAGTTTGCCCACCCCTGGCATACTAGATGCTGTGAAATGGTAATTGTGGATGCTAGCACTTCAGTAGGCTGTTCTATAAGCTATTTATGATGGAAGGCCATTTCCTGTACCTTGCTCTTTTGTTCTTCAGCTGTTGGGGACAGCATGTTAGTGACTGCATAAAATTATCTTTGAAATAGTCTTGACCCCCCAACAAGCAGGACTGATGATAAAGAGCCCTACACACAGTGCCTGTTGCTCCAGTACTTTAGTAAAAAGAGTCACTATTTACTTGAGATATACTGCCAATTCGTACCACATAGTAATAACTAAGTATGAGGAGTAATGGAGAGGGAGCCAGACTTGCTCAACCCACCCTCTCATCTCTGCTGTGTAGCTGAAACTATTTCCTCTAGCCTGTGTACTGTATAAGGGTCTGAGTAGCAAGGAAATTACTATGGAATGTTTTTTTCTTCAGCACAGAATTGCATGTTTCAAGCAGAAGAACTGCACAGTAGCCCTGCTCTGGGACACCTTCTCTGTCCTTGCTGAATAATCTCACTGTCAAATTGGGTTCCATATCATCATCATAGTTCACAAAACCCATATGTTTAAGTAGCAAGTTTTATTACTTTTAATGACTGTAGTCCAGTCAAACAAAATGATTGAACCCTCAGTAGTTTGTATTTGTATTTTCACACCGAAAAGCTGAAAAGTGCTTAAAAATACATTTCCAGCTCAGGGGCCTTCATGGCCCCAAGGCAACCCTATGTTTGCTGAGTCTAGTAAAAAGAGTGAACCCACTTCAGTCAGTTGCCTGTCAAGTCGCTAAACAAAGTAACTGATAAAGGTGCTAAACATTCCCTTGGGGTTATGCCTTGGAGCATATTTTTGTCTTCAGTCCAAACAAAAAACACTGTCTAAACCTAAAAACTTTTCTGAACTCTACTCTTTTTTCTAATATCTTATTCCTTTTCCTGAAAGAGCTACTGGGAAAAGCATGAAAAAATGTATTGAAGAAATTCTTCTCTTTAATGGGCAGCAAGGTGACCCTGTCTTACAGCCATTTTATTATTCAACCACAAAACCCATGATTATTATATGGAAACTGTAACCTTTCATTAGATATGCAATGTGCCTCTGGATTATAATTTCATTGAAACCTGTAATGACTGAATCCATTTTGTGTTTCTCTGTAGTGTGGCTAAGTTCATGCTTAGAAAAAAACAACAACAGTATCTTGTAATCATGCATGCATTATAACACTATTGTTAGGTCTGGGAAGGTTTATGCCTTTTCCCAACTGATGTAATTCACCAGTCATCTTAACCTATTCACCAGTTACTAAGGATCTAAATCCTGAAGTGAAATGGAGCAAATGAGATTTCAGTGCTATCTTGCAGTACTGTGTGTACATATATTTACAATCTCATATGTGGTACATATTTAATAATTAGGCAAATCTTAGCTATTCTACTATGCAAGCCAACTATGACTTCCAGTCTGGCTACTCATCAGAAATGAAATGGCAAACTGACATAGTATAGCATCTACTAACTGTTTCTTCAAAAGAAATTAACTCATTAACAAATGATGAAAAAATAGTTTACAAATATTTCATGAATTTTCGCATTAAGACAATTTTTTTAAAAAAATATATAAATGATCTGGTATAGAAACTATTTAAAAGTAGAGTCTAATAAAAGTCATTGGAGGAAATTTCTCACTAATTTAAAATTAGTGGACTTTAATGTTAGTGTTTGTGAAAAGTGGCAGGTGGTAGTGCTGGACACAGAAGTTCTGTGTTTCTCCAGTTTCTGTACATGCAACAGGATTGTCCTGCTTCTCTTAAGGCAAGTCTACACTACTCGCCAGATCAACGGGTAGCGATCGATCTATCAGGGGTCAATTTATTGCATCTAGTCTAGGCATGATAAATCAATCCCTGAGCGCTCTCCTGTCGACTCCGGTAATCCACCGCTGTGAGAGGCACCAGCGAAGTCAATGGGGTAATGGCAGCAGTCAACTCACCGCCGTGAAGTTGCTGTAGTAAATTGATCTAAGCATGCTGACTTCAGCTACACTATTCTCATAGTTGAAGTTGCATATCTTAGATCGATTCTCCTCTCCTCCCTTCAGGTATGTCTATAATGCAATAAAGCACCTGTGTCAGCTGATTCAGGCTCATGGGGCTATGAAATTGTAGTCCTGACATTGGGTCTTGAGCTGGAACCTGGGCTCTGGGACCCCGCAATGGGGATGTGTCCAGAGCCTGGGCTTCAGCCCAAACCTGAACAGTCTACACTGGAATTTTATAGCCCTACAGTCTGAGCCCCATGAACCTGAGTCTGTTGACAGGGGACAGCTGGATGTGTTTTACTGTGATGCAGACAAGTCCTAAAGGTCCAGAAGGGTCATCTAGTCTGATGACCTGCATATTGTAGGTGATAGAACCTCGCCCATATGTTCCTGCAATAGGCCTTACTCTCTGGCTGTATTAATGAAGTCTTCTCTTTTCTCCAAAAGGTTATCATCATTTTTAATACGATCCAGAAGACTGTCAAACAAGGTGTTTTTTTCCTTTTAAAAAGTTTCTCCAGCTAAAGGGAAAGTGAACAAGGGACCTTGTTAAAATGAAACCCTTACTTCTATTCTGGAGGGACCAGCTCTATGGTTGAAAATATAGTTCTCTTTCAAAACACATTCACTCCTTTTTACTTCTCTGATGAGAACAAAGGTACAAATTAGTGTCAAGTGTGGTGGTACGCTGTATGAAATAGATTTATCTAAAAGGAATGTGGCTGAGATATAACAATACCATTTAATTTCTTTGGATCTTTAAAGTAGCAACATAATGAGGTCCACAGAGGTGCTTTGGTATAAATGATGTAGCATCTATTAGTCTTCAAGCACTGATCCCTCCTGCTGAGGGATCTTTCAAGGAAACTTAAAACTCAATATTTTTTGACAAACTAAGCTAAAAGTGCAAGCACAGCTTTGTTAGATACTAATAACTGAAGATGTGTCAAGATGGGGTCAAAATTAACTGTTACCTCTCAAGAAAGAGATCTTGGAGTCATTGTGGATAGTTCTCTGAAAACATCCACTCAATGTGCAGTGGCAGTCAAAAAAGCGAACAGAGTGCTTAGAATAATTAACAAAAGGGATAGATAATAGGACATAAAATATCATGTTCCTGCTATATAAATCCATGGTCTGCCCACATCTTGAATACTGTGTGCAAATGAAGTCGCTCCATCTCAAAAAAGATATATTGGAATTGAAAAAAGATTCAGAAAAAGGGCAACAAAAATGATTAGGGGTATGGAGCAGCTTTCATATGAGGAGAACTTAATAAGACTGGGACTTTTCAGCTTGGAAAAGAGAAGGCTAAGGGGAGATATGATTGAGGTTATAAAATCATGATTAGTGTAGAGAAAGTAGATAAAGAAGAGTTGTTTACTACTTATTACACAAGAACTAGGAGTCACGAAATGAAACAAACAGGCAGCAGGTTTAAAACAAACAAAAGGAAGTATTTCTTCACACAATGCACAGTCAACCTGTGGAACTCCTTGCCAGAGGATGTTGTGAAGGCCAAAACCATAACAGGGTTCATAAGATAACTAGGTAAATTCATGGAGGATCGGTCCATCAATGACTATTAGCCAGGATGGGCAGGGATGGTGTCCCTAGCCCCTGCTTGCCAGAAGCTGGGAATGAGTGACAGGGGATGGATCACTTGATGACTACATGTTTTGTTCATTCCCTCTGGGGCACCTGGCACTGGCCACTGTTGAAAGACAGGATACTGGGGTAGGTGAACCTTTGGTCTGACCCACTAGGGCCATTCTTATGGTCTTAATGAAGAAGCCTGTGCTCAGATCTGGTTTAGGTTTAGATTAAACTTCAGTTTTAAAGTTGAAGCAGGGCTACAGTTTGGGTTAAAGTTTGAATTTAGCGGTGCTAAAATCTAATGAGGTTCTCTTATGAGAGGTAGGCCCTAGATGACAGAATTCTTCCTTACACACATGATATGAGATTTCTGCCAACTTGTGGTGAAATCTCATGAGAACAGCTGCATCTGAATCAGTACTAGAAACTAATCCATTCCACATCCGTGAAACCAGATTTGAATCCCAACTCCTTTGAAATTCAAAGTGATTTTGATTAGAGGTTTTGTAACTTAATCATAAATTATGGTCGTGACACAGGAAACACTTAATAAAGATATACGGACGTTGTCATACAGGAAATCAGATTAGATCATTTTAATGGCCATTCTGCCCCTAAAAATCTGTGACTATGTGGTCTTTCAAACACTACAATTAGGGTGGTCAACTCTGACAAACTATTCCTGGAGATTTTTTCCCCAATGTGATGTAAAGTCATTTTCTTAAAATATCCTATTTAAAATTTCCCAGATTCCTTTCATCAGTCACCGAGAGATAGATGCCGATACCAGGAGACTCCAGCCAACCCTAAGTACAACTTAACATGGAACTTCACAATATACTTGATTTATAGGCTGTCACAGTTTTCTGATTTCTCAACTTTTATTTATCCTATTGGAAAACAACAGACATTTTACAACAGGGATGCACAGATTAGACTCAAAAGGTCAGATCCTGAGATATGTATCTGGCAGGACTGCACTGAAGCCAAAGAGGCTCTGAAGATTTGTAGAATGTCTTTGTACAGTGTATGAATTCTGGGATAATGAATTCTCTCTCTAAAGTCAGAGACAGTGCCTGGACTCTTCTCAGTTTCAAGAAGCTTAAAATCTTAAATGCCCAGTGTGTGGGGCCCTGTGAGTGTTCAGCATGGGGGAGATTTACCAGGTTTGTGACACTGGCTTTGGTGATTTACAGCCGCTCAGGATCTGAGACCTTAGTCTCAGAAGTTGTAAATGAGTTTTCACTCTTCTACTGAAAACTAGTATCTTTCATTATAAATTAGAGAGTTAGCTGTTATGTTCCTCCAAGATAATCAATGGTATTACCTTACACATGGAAAACTGAAAGAAAATCCAAAAGCTAGTCATTGGATTATTTAATGAACACAATTGTGAGATCAAAACTACCAGAAGTTGAATCATTCAATGTATATCTGTTTTGCGAAAGTATTTTACCTTTGAGTTGCAGTTTTATCTTTCATCAGAGTTATAGAACCTGTTTTCTTCCATACATTAGTGTTACTAATTACATAAGACATTCATCTCTCTGGCTATAGTTATTGCAATGGTAATTGTTTTCTGTTATATGCATGATAGCTGTAATTAATATTTATACTAAAACTTAGCTTGATTACTTTGAAGTTAGTGTAGCAATACCAAATTTTTATTACAGAATTCCAAGATTAAAGAGTTAGATCTAATTAACCTTGAGAAATGTAGCCATAACTAGCTCCGTACATTAGCACAAATTCAACAGATTGCTTAGCATGCCAATTGACTAATAAATATTTTTTATTTATTATACTGAATATAACTTCTAATTGATCTTTGCTTTAGTATATCTGATTGTTTAATCATCCATTATGCTTATTAATTATATAATTAATGTGGTGAAACAAGGAGATCTTCCTGATAAGAGGGGGGAAATGAGACGATTCACCTGAATTTTAGATGTTTCAGTTTAGCACTTTGTCTACCATTTGGCCTTAAATACAGTAATCACAACATGCAGCTTCATAGGTAGAAGTGAAATTGGCAGAAACTTCAGTTCACACTATAGCTAGAAGAATGAGGAGTTAGAGAGACCTGGGAGACGCATTGCCGGGACCCACCTTTCTGCAGCTATACTCTCATATTTAATACTTGCATCTTCTTTCCTGCTTTATTATTTAGCATAATTCTGCATTAATTTATAATATATTTAATTCTATGTCATGACTGACCATTTGAAGGTGTCCTCATAATCACAGCAGTTTTGACCTCAATCTGTCTCAGTGCTATCAGATAAATAGAATGTCATTAATGTCAGTATTTTTATACTACAAATTAATAGTGGTACACTGGAGATGTATCTTTTTGTGAATACTAGTAATAAAATACTGCATAAAACCTGGAGTATTTTGGCAAGTATTAGGTTACAATGTTTTGACATCATGAACTGTTTTATTTGATTGGGTGGGTATAACATAAGTAAAAGCAATGCCTAAGTAAATCAGTCAGAGAAAAAAAATTACTGGATAATTAATTCATCATCTAAAACAAATTTCATCATGAAGGACAATTAGCTAGCTAACTATATGTTGAAATGCTGTTAGTTAGCATGAATTCCATTCATCATCGTGATTTCTAATAATTTCACAAAGTTTAGTTCATGCACACTATAGCTACTTAATTCTTTGTCTCTTCCATGCTCAACTGATAGTTTCCATATTCAGTTGCTGTACACCTACAGAAATTTCTGTTTCATTATGTTGTCATATTAACAATGTGCCCTGATTGAGATTAATGGGAGCAAGATATGCCTAATGGTTAAACTCTCATTGACTTCTATGAGAGTCCCTTGAGGAGTTAAATGTATTTTAGTCAATTTAAGTCACAGAACAGAATTCAAGGGCTGAAAATAAACTCCAAGGAAACTACTAAATACTTCTTTTGATTTTTTATTGTTGTTTTTAATGAGTTATTTTAGCTAGAAGCCATTGACTAAACATCAAGTATTTAGTATACAGGTGAATATAAAATAATAATGATAAATCAATCAAACTGAGAATAATAATCTTTTTAGCCTGTTAGAATGTTTCAGCACAGTCCTTACATCAAATTCCAGCCTCCTAGAAATACCTCTTATTGAAAAGTCGTCATAGAATTTAATTGTGAATAACAACACTTACATAATTGTGAAACAGCCTGTGGTATGCTATTGAAAGGATGTAATTCTCTATGCAATTATAAGAGTAATTCCTATTTGTTTTCTATCATCTCTGGCTTCTTACCCATTAGATATTGAATACAGAGCTAGACTGTGGAGCTGCAGACTGAGAGAAGGAGACAATTGCAATTGTGAGAGGGAATGCAATTGAGAGGATGCATTGAGAGGGAGGAGCTGCTAACCACACTATCCCTGGGGTCAGGTTAGGCAGATGTGCTGTGTTGGACATAGCCAGCAGCTGCCATTTTAAAGTATCCAATACTGGTGAGTCACTACTTAGCCTTGTTCCTGTGTTCACAATTACTATACCCCATAAGGCTTTATGGAAAAGTGCTTATGAATCTGACATAACTGGAATATGTTTTATGCTACATATGCCATGTAACATATCTCTGTAAGGTTATGATCTACTGAATCAATTCATCCTATTTGTATGCATGTATCATGTTTGTATTCGAAGTTATGAATATTGTCTGTGTACTGGTTTGATTTTAAGTAGCCTTATTAAGACATTTGGCAGCCTCTTCAGAAAGAAATTTGCAAGTTAAGTGCCTGTAGGGGGAAGGGTCCTGTGGAAGAATGGCGAGGAGCTGGAGTAAGTAATGGCAGATTGACAAGTAACTGGTCAAGGGCAGTGCACGGATGTGATGAGTGCAGCATCAGCAGAGCAACATCCTGGTAAGGAACAGCTGTAAGTTCAGGGGAGCTAATTAGGTAAATATTAGTTTGTAAACAGGATAATCTATAATCATTTACATACTCACTGCTTGGCCATATGTAACCCTGACTGGACGTGGAGAAGGGAAAAAACCTCTGTGAGCGAGTCTGATACTGGAGTCTCACCTGATCAGCTGTCCCGAGCTGTCAGAGGATCCCCATCACAACCCCTCCACGCGTCCCTGAGGCTCCCCATGCTGATTGGAGTGTAAGTTTCCCCTCTGCCTATGCTTAAGTAAACTGTCATTTCTATCTCTTACAGCAGACTGAGTGTTGGTACCCGAACATTAGGCTCGGATCTAACCGAGCCCAATCCCTTTCCAGTACAGTGCCCAATCAAGAAACACTTAAACGACAATAGATCTTGGAAGGCTCCAATCCACATAAGTCTACTTGAGGACTTTCAAGATAGCATGTGAACCATGGCTGCTACCTGTAAGTTCTGAGTCATGCATGGACATGTGACTTGCCCATGTGACTCCAAAACTCCATCTTGTAGCTGGGATTCTACACAGGGGCAGGGAGGGGTGTCAACCCACAAGAGAGTCTATTTAACCCCCTGGAAAATCCCTCCATTTTGTCTTCAGCTGGTTCAAGAGATAGCCTCTCCACCCACCACAAAGAATACCTGAAAGAAACTGGAACAAAGGACAGTAACCATGGGGGTGTGAGTAGTTGCTAGAACCAGACTAGAAGGAGACTCGTCTGTAAAAGGAAGCTTACTGGAACACCTCTGAGGGTGAGGTTTTATCTGTGTTTAGTTTTCTTATTGTATTAGGCATAGACTTGCATGTTCTATTTTATTTTGCTTGGTAATTCACTTTGTTCTGTCTGTTACTACTTGGAACCACTGAAATCCTACTTTCTATATTTAATAAAATCACTTTTTACTTATTATTTAACCCAGAGTATACCTTAATGCCAGAGCAAACAGCTGTGTATATCTCTCTCTCTCAGTGTTATAGAGGGCAAACAATTTGAGTTTACCTTATATAAGCTTTATACAGGGTAAAATGGATTTATTTGGGGTTTGGTCCCTGTTGGGAGTTGGGTATCTGAGTGTCAGAGACAGGAACATTTCTTAAGCTGCTTTCAGGTAAGTCTGCAGTTTGTGGGACGTGGTTCAGACCTGG
Source organism: Dermatemys mawii (assembly GCA_007922305.1). Lineage (NCBI taxonomy): Eukaryota > Metazoa > Chordata > Testudines > Dermatemydidae > Dermatemys > Dermatemys mawii. The sequence continues at coordinate 18,795,451 of ML677335.1, read as the reverse complement.
ATCTGTGTTTGTAGCTGGCAAGCGTGTCTGATACAACCAGGCAGGATTCTGGAGTCCCAAGCTGATGGGATAGATAGGAGCATAAGTAGTCTTGGCACATCAGTTGGCAGCCCCAATGGTGTTTCTCTGATCAACCCATCATATATACCATTGTTTAGTTGTCTCTTGTTTGCACTATACATGCCTTTATTGCACTGTTAATAGTTTCATGAGGCCCAAAAAGTCAAGACAAAAAGAATTCAAGCACATGTTTTAGTTTAAACATGAGTAAATCCCATTGAAGTCAATAAGACTACTTGTGCTTAACTGCTTTGCTTGATTAGAGCCGGAAAGCTGATCACCTAGTAATAGTGAATCCTAAATATAGGATGTTAAATATTAATTGGGTATAATTGCTTGATTCATGGACAACTCAAATACAATTATTTGAATTAGCAAGACAACTCACAGCACTTGAGGAAACCTGACATGTTCTATATTCAACACATATATCCAGGTAAAACTATTGTCCCTAATCCTGACACAGAAGGCAGAGAAATGCATCCCACTACAAATATTTTTAAAATATCAGACATCCCCTTGCACTAAATACACTGATGAAAAAATAAATACATCTTTTATCATACAATCTTCAGCTGCACTGTCTACCTGCCTATTCCCATTAGACAGTAGATGAATAACATAGCAATAATTCCACCCCAAGATCACTAATGAGGAGTGGAGTGATCAGTGTAAAACAAAAATATTAATCAATGTCCCTCCCGAGTCCCAAACTCCCTTATCCTAGAAGAACACATTCACAGCACACCAGTAATGAGGGAACTTTAATTACTATAGTTGGTATTAACAATCCCCTCTCAAGCTCTTAACCTAGTGATTAGGAGGAGGGAACTTTCCCTGTTTTGGGGTGATATTTGTGCTATCAAGGTTATGCCTTAAAAATAGCACAAATCTGAAGAAGGATAGATTAAATAACTAGCTAGGTAAAGACCACTCACACATGCTAGATTTGGTTTAGTCAACAGTGGGGGTGCAATCCTGAAAACCTTATTTACTTATATGAATACCTGAGTCTGCTCACACAAGGACAACTCATGTGAGCAAGGGATTGCAAATTGGGGCTGAATATGATTCATTGGAGCATCCATCATAGGATAAACCAGCTTGTACTGGTGAATAAAAACTTCCAATATTCTACCCTGTCTTTAGAAAGTGAATGAAAAATGTGCAGCTTTTTGTTCATTGTGAATGAGACACCAAGAGTCTGATCCAAAGCCCATAATCAGTAGGAGACTTTTCATTGAGTTAATGGGCCACAGATCAAAAATCCAACACTGTTTGAATTGTCAAACAGGAATTTGGCCAGGACACATGGAGTTGCACAACACGCTTGTGTAAAGTGTTATGAAAAAAGTATATTAGGCTTTACACATATGAAAGCGTGTAAACTCTTTGGTTATGGTTTTGATTTTTAAATACAAATATCAATCTTTTAAGAATGGAAAATGAAAAAGGTCATTTTCCCCAAGCAAAATTAATAGGTGGTGAAATTTCCATTTGATATTTTGAGCAGTCAAGATGTGTAGTACTCAGATAACTTTGATGATGAGATAGTTACTTAACTACTGATCTCAATTACTTAAACAGCACTGAAAAGACTAGCTTTCTTAATGTAGCCAAAAACATGATTACTACTGTATTGACAGATTATTAAAGTCTGAAAACAAACGTGTGCAATACATGGAATTTTCTTTTACTGATTCTATGTAAGACAGTTTAAAGATTTTGATTCAGTGAAATCTCTTCAACCAGGAATGACTATTTAGATTCGTTCTAATAAAGGGGTCAAGTACACAAAAATTGGCTTCTTAGCATTAGAATTTCACACAGGCAGATCACAGAAATCTTCCCTGATTGCCTGCCATGTGTGAAAACAGTGGATAATTGTGCATTCCACATGCTCAGATGCTGTATTTTCTCACTGCTTGGCAACTACTGTTTTCACTTAACAACAAGGTGAAGAGCAATGCTTAAGGAACAGGAAGATGAGACAAGAAAAAAGATAAGGCAATGCGTGAGAAAGGCAGAAGAGACTTGTTCCAAAACTCAAATCTCCTGAGTGACAACCCCCAACATTATTTATAAGCTATTGGGCCAGCTTGCAAATCAGATCTTAACTGAAAAGATATAACAGGACAGCTGTGATATTCCCCTCCCCCGCCCACACACACACTTCACAGAACATCAAAGGCCCTTAAGGAACCCTTAATAGATATCCGTTTAAACACAGCAAAAATGTAATATCTCAGTCATAATAAACCAAACTGTATGAAAAAGGGCCTGCTTTGTACTAGCTCTTCAATCCCCTTTTCAGCAGAGTTATTGAAAATGATATCTAGATAACACAGCTATTTGTTTCGTTGTATGCCATCTTTGAACTTGCTTATGAACAATATTACAAAATAGTCAAATCAATATATTACTTTCCTAATCAGACAAATATTAAAGTATTTTTTCTAACATTTTTTTTAGCAATTTAATAGAAAAACCAAGAGACTTTCAATTGGTTTCATCAAGGTATCACTGTAATTACAACAGTAAATAACTTATTGAAATACACACACTTGCCATTTGAGGATGTGGTCTCTGCATCAGTCATTTATGGTCCTAATTTAGGCTTTGGTATTTTTGTTTTGTTAGAAAAGAAAGTAAATATGCATAACTGGAATCTTTTATGGTTGGCTCTGGGATGATTTGAGATTGTTTGAATTTTCAACAAAGAAAGATGTGTATTTTTTTCCCTTCTCCATGGTTTTACATCAAAATAAGTTCAGTCACATTTACCAAAGTCTCATATAATCAAGAGTCTAACACCACACCTCTGAAGAAAACAGGAGTTTTACCATTGTCCTAAAAAAGAGCAGGAGGCGGCCCGGGGCAAAAGTACCATAAAAGACTTAGTGGTATGGGTGCCTGGAAGGGGTGGGGCCTTGGGCAGAATGGGCAGGACTGGGGTGAGTCTCCCAGCTCATGCTGTCTGGGGCTCTGGTGGTGATTTAAAGGGCCCAGGGCTCTGGCTGCTGCTGCAGTAGTGGCTGGGAGCCCCAGGCCCTTTTCAATCGCCGGGCCCTGGGGCAGCTGCCTCTTTTGCCCGCTGTTGGTGGATCTAACAGGAGGGACAAAAGGGGCACTGACATTAAAGTCCTGCCCCAGCAGCGCTTTAAGGCCAGCTGTGTATGTGCCGGTACTGGCGGCCACTTCTTACCAGTATGCCATACCCAGCCCTTTCACCTCTGAGTAGTCCCCAAATAATGTAGGAGTCTGGACCCACTTTTGCAACTCCTATTCAGGCAAAACTAACTTTGAAATAAACAATTTCCTGTAAAGTAGCTGCTGAATCAGGTCCTTAGAGGAAGACATATCTCTGCTTTAAGGATTTAAAGACAATTCATCATCATACAGATTTCTTTAAACACTTTATAAACCAAAGATACCTTGGATGAAGTTAAAAAAAAAAATCTTGGCACACTAAACATGGTTGCTATATAGCCATCCAAAACCAAAAAGGCACATTCTGCGAAAACCAACAGGCAGTTGAGAACTTTTATTTTCTCTACTGTTTAAAGGATAGTTTGAAATAATTATGCTTTGGGGTGAGAGAGAGTGAGTTACTACTTGGCACCATAATTAGGCCTTAATCTGGAAATGGATTCCACAAAGGCAAAAACCTGCACCTACACAGAGTGTAGCATGAAACGGGGCTCCATATGGGCCCAAGTGGCTGCCCACGTGTGTCTGTTGTGAGATGAGACCCACTTCAATCTTATGTAGGACACCATTGAAAATAAGTGCAATAGTGCCATCCTAAGCATGTACAGGGCCGGATTTCCAATTAGGCACAGTAGGCACGTGCCTAGGGGTACCAGCATTCTAGGGCCACCTTACCTCTCTAAAACTGTGTGCAACACAGAGGTCGGCTATAGGCAGGTGGTCGCGGAAGATACTGTGCCTAGGGGCATGTAAGGTGTAAATCCAGTCCTGATCCGTGATTAATTCTCTGCAAAAAGAAAGTATAAAATTCACCAGGATTGACTTCAGAGATGCTCTGGACTGCAGGAGAAGGGGTACTGTAAAGTCAAGACTAAGGTGGGTAGCAGCAGTTCAATCTAAAGAAACTGTCACATCACCTGCCTCCACTCATTTTTATTCTATCCAGTTTTACAACACCCTCCCTTTGATGGTCAGTAAAATTCAAAAGAACCATATAAATAAAAAAGTAGTTTAACAGTTTCTGGAAAACGTAGAATGAAATGTGAAAGAGATCTGCTTTTACACAAGAATTTCCATCTATTTTTGTGGAATTATATGAATTTCTCCTTTTGGGGTATATTTATTTTGTATTAAATTATCAAACATGGTGAAAGCCAGATAAATATATTTATTAAAAACAACTTTTTCTTTGGGTTTTTTTTTTGCCAACTTCCATTTAATTATTAACAGAGTAAATTAAAATATCCTTATTATTATATATGTTTAATTATATTCAGCTAGTGTCGAGCTGGCAAAGACATTGGCAAGTTGAAAAATAAATCAATGCCAGCTAAATGCACTCAAATTTTTAACCTTCAATTCTTACACAGCAGGAAATGCATCCTTCCTTGAAATTGAATCATCCAAGATACTGTGACATTAACATCACTATTGAAGAACTGAACTCATTAGACTTTATTCACCACAGAATAGAGTAAGGTCATATTTTCTTCTCTTTAAATAAAATAAGTCATTGTTTTCTTCTCAGAAACAATAGTTGCATTCAGATATTTATATAAGTGCTATGTTGACTAAACTGAAACAGCAATCCAATGTAGTAATAAAGTAATTCCCCAGTCTACTACACCGAAGGTCTCTATTTTCACAAGAGAGCATTTGGCCAATGTATCAGAAAAACAAAGATCTAAGACATTGTGTCCTACTGAAGAAAGAAAGGTAAAAAATTTTTCATAGCAGAAAGAAAAATGTTGAATACAAAAATGGAAAAGCTATTTTTTCAAGACCTAAATACTCATTGATTCTATATGGGAACCACTGTGTGCACAAAACATGTATAATGAGTCTTTTCCTTTAAAGAAGTGTACAAATTCAGAAGCATAATGGAATGCTTAGAATTCTATTTGCATTTCAATTCTCAGAACGTAATTTAGGTTTATATAATTTTATGCATATCTGTATTGTAGGAACAAACTATAGGATTATGGTGCTCCTTGTTGAAACACCACATATTATTCTGTGTACTCTGCAAGTCAGAATTAGAGAAAGATATTTTCTACCTTTGCTTTCTGGATATTATTGTGTTTCAGCAGCAACTTTGGGTCAAAACTTAGCTATGGCATCACATACCACATCACGGACCTCCATACATTTATTATTTAAGATCACTTTCAAAAGTGCTTCCATTCCTCATTGTGGGCTGCCTTCCATAGAGAAGCACAAGAAACATTCTGAAGTCCTACTATTGCTATTTTTTAGCCTTTGTTGTACAGTCTGATATATTGGAACAGATGCCCTTGAATGACGTTTCCATAACAACATTTTGAACTACAGTATTGTTAAAGTAATAACTGTCCTCTGGTCTCTTGACTGAACAATGGTCTTATCAGGTAATGAAAATTCTATGTAATGTCTATGGACAAAAAGTTAATTAATAATAGTACTATATTAAGTACGCATTAAAGAAGAAATCTGTGTATTTGATACAGAAGAGAGTTTTAAAAGTGAGTGTTGGTGGTGGAACAATTATGATGTCTAGCTTTGCGAAACTAAGGAATTCAATGAGGCCAGGAAGTCTTGTGTTCTGGAGAGTAGGCTTTGACAATTTAATCTGAAATCTATTTTTTTTTGTTTGTTTGTTTAGAAGGTTTACTCTTTTTTGATAGAGTATAAAGTTGTGGGTCTGAAATGCTCCTTTGTGGCCACATGTGGTACTGACTCCCAACTTGCATATCAGTAAATCTGTTTTCATAGATCAGGACAAAGAGAAGCTCCCATGCCTTCCTCCCCATCAAAAAAACCCTGCTTAAATCAAAATAAAATACATTTTCATTACTGAAGCCCATGGAGGACAACTTTAAACAACAATCTAAAGGCCCTTACCCTCAGGACCTTGATTCAGAGGTCCCCAACTTAAAATCCAAACCAATGTCTCTGTGTCTAAAGGCTAGCCACCCAGAGCTGGAGAGAGATCACCTTTCCTTACAAGCTAGACAGCTTCTAGTCTCCTCTCCCCAGCTCAGCTTCCTGTTTAAATAGGTCAGACCTAGGGCGGAGCAGGGAATTACTTGGCTTATACCTAGACTGGTGTGATCGTGAGCACTTGGCTGACTCTTAGAGCGGTAGTACATTTATTCATATTCCTCCCTTCCTTCAGTGGACCAGTCGGTGCACTCATCAAATGTCTCAATGTCTTCATCTGCTCATGAGAAGTTGTCTCACATGCTAATGGTCCTTTCCAGGATAGTGTCCCACCTGGAACCAAAAGGTTTTTAAATCTAAGTATCATCAGGTGATACAGGCATTTGAACTTCTCCCATGAGATTCCTTCCACCTATCCCTTTACACTCTAGCATTTGTATATCTTTCCATATTATATGACCATCCAACCAACATTACACATTGTGTCTAACAATCTATGCAATGCACATGCACAAACCTCAGTTCACATAAATTTTGCTATTTTCATGTCTATTTTTGAATCACTTATTTCCACAAATGCTAGTGTGAAAAGGGACTGGTGGAACCTCATGGGAGAAATTCATTGTGATCTGCCTATGCTCCAAGAGAAAACTGATCTATGCATTTTTCTGAGTCTATGCCATTAATTGCTTTTATAGTAATTATAAGCGTAAGGTCATGTTTTAGATCAAATAAAGGTTTAAATTAATAAACCTGAATTTTCTCAGCTCTGAGTGTTTGGTATTCCTCACCCAATAGTGGAAACGCAACTGCAGAGTGTGATAGAAGTGACAATAAAACTACAGTGACAAAAATCATATCCAAGAAAAGACTTGGCCAAATGTGCAAATGGGTATGGCCTGAAGTTAATGGAACTATCCTAATTTACACCAGTGAACAAAAAACTTCATAATACTTCAATTAATCTTCCGTTTGTTTACATAAGTTAACATCTACAAAGAGCTGACACAGCTTGAGCTAAGGGATTTAGCTAGTCAAAGTTCTTGTTAAAGGCATGCTGGCACAAATAGCACTTCACAGTTTATTAAACATATACCTAGATAACCCATATCTTCTTGGTGTTCTCTCCTCTCTATCTCTAAGAATATGGGCCTGATTCTCCACGGCTTTGTATCTTTTGCAGTCATTCACATCTGTTGAATATGGAGGGTGGGGGGAAGAAGTGGGGAAGAGAGCAAAATGCTCCTACTACAATTTGGTAGCATTATACATTTACTCTGCACTCACTTTATACAGGGGAAAATGACCATATAAGGTGTAGACAGTAGACAATCAGGTCCAGTGACTTTAGCATCACTTAACGGAGTCCCAATTCAATGGCTCCTGTATTTTTCATTTCTAGAATTCAAGATATTGGCCTCAATTTAGCAAAAAATTTAAAGTCCAACTCTATTTAGCAAAATATTTAGGACTTGGTCTTCCACCAGTGAATCAATTACTTTTGACAATGACCATTGACCAATTAATAGAAGGTTTTGCATTAGACCCTTAAACTCATGTTTTGTCCTAATGCTTTTCTGAACAGTGATGGATTTAAGCAGATACTTACTTGTTAATCATGTGTTTAAGAGCTTTACTGAATTTGGAGATTATTGCCTTTATTTAAACACAACCATTGAGAATATGGCAAAAATGTGCTATTTAAAGCACATATACACTTATAAAAATTATAATTCTTCTAGCATTACTAGTTTTGAACCAGACAGAACATTCTCTATTGTTAACTCTGGTCATCTGTAAAAAGATCAGAACCTATAGACAGCAACTTTATTTCTTTTAGGAGTTGCCATAAATCAGAAGTAGGTTTGGTTTGGAATACCAGACATAGCTAAGGCTTAGTAGCTCTAAAGTAAATTTGATATATTATATAGCATTTTAATAAACATCAGTGACTTAAGTGCAGTTATAAGGTGGGAAATTAAATAGATATTGATGGGTATTCAAAAGTATAGGTGTATGGGGGAGGAAAAATTTATTTATGAATACATGACTTCGTCTCTGAAAAACTTCTTAATTAATGTCCCCACACAAATATATTTGTTGATAGCTGATTAATTTAACAGCAAGCCTTTTAAAATAGGGATTCTGGGTTTTTTAAAAACATTGTTTTAATATATTTGTGTGAAAGCACACATGTCATTTCAGCTTAGGAAACTGTTGTGACCAATATGGCCATTTCCTGCAATATCCTTGAAAAAATGTAGTGAATTAAGTTTCTTTGGAGTTCATTGTATTAAATACAATAGTTATGTATAATTGTGGGCCTGGATGATCAAAGGACTATCTTGAACAATGTAGCAGACATGAACGGTCTTTTGAAACAATACATGTGAAATGCATTTCCTGGGAAATACCTAGGAGGAGCTGAATGCAAATTTCCTATCTACAGTTATGCAAAAAAGCTACACCCTGAGGGAAGAGCCTTTGTCTGATGATCACCCCCACCTACTACAGAAGGCCGAGATCAAAGGCCCAAGCTGTATAAAGAAAAGAACAAACTTTTCCTAGTTCTGGTTCTGAGCTAAGGCTATTATACACTCGTAACCACAGAAAAACCTTTTTGTGGGATTGGAAGGACTGACTTCTACTAAAGCCCTTGTGGAAATTGTGGGGGTGATCTCTGGAAATCTTATTAGCATGTGTGAAAATTCTTGTATTGTTTTTAATACATTTTCTCTGTAACACTTTTGCTTTAAGAATAAATGTTCTTGCTTAGAAAGTGGTTCATGGTAAATTAACGGTGGGAAATTATGTTGTCAATAGCCTCTGGAGAGAAGCAAAATGCAGATGGTGGCCTGTTTAGGCAGTTTGGCTTGCTGTGAATATCAGAGTGTAGATAGGGAACTGTGCAGCCTGGGAAAAATCATGGTCAGCGGGAAAAGAGATTCAGATCTCCACCCTAGAGAAATGATTACTGAGGAACTGGGATCCTAGAATGGGTGCCCTTGAGGGACCATGGAAGGAGGAAATGGCATAGTTTTCCAGAGCTGTGATAACTGTGACTAAGATATAACTGCTTCAAATCCACCATAGCAATTTTATTCTTCAGTCAGCATGCAAAAAGAAATTGGTTAGACCAAATGAGGAAAAAAGTCTGTTCCAGTGATAGTTATCACTGGGATGACACTGTCTAGGCTTTGGTTTTGTTTACTGAGAAATGTCATATGTTTTTGCATGTTCATTTATATATACAAATAAAAAAACAGAGGACCATTTGGAGAATTCCATACACTGTGTTCTGCTCCTCTGTACCAACTTCAGGTTGCAATACTTGTGTCTTTTCTCAAAGAAGTATCCTCACGTGGATGTAAGTACCATACTTACTGCTGCTGCAATAGAGGTAATAGTGAAGGAGCTGTTGGTGACAGATATTACAGAAGAATGAAAGTTTGAATAAGACTCCGAGGATCCTCAACTGAACACGACAGCTGAAATTCTTGCTCCATTGAAGTCATAACAAACTTCAATTGATTTCAGTGGGGGTCAGGAATTCACCCAATGGCTTCATCTCCTTGGCACAGATCTTTTGACAAAGGTTGATGGGATAAGAGGAAGTACATCCTGAATCCCAGGGGCTTTATTGCCTCAAATATATAAACTCCTAAATCTTACACTTTTAAAATTTATCTCTAGGAATGCATTGGCTATAATCCAACAAGGAAATGTTTAAAAAAATCAGAGGCTTGGGTTTTCTAAGGTATTATCCTTGCAGCCAAGCAACATTAACATTTCTGTTACTAAATCATAGCAAAACTATATGCTGACAGATGTTTAAAGAAAAATGGTTTTTTAGACAATATTGTCTAAAGTCACAGAAGCCCATAACTGTTAGCTTAAAACTGAAGGATTCTGAAGCACAAGCAATCTGATTTCCTTTTATTTTATACTCTGTGAAGAAGCAAGATGCAACAACTGGAAATCAGTTGTACAAACTTCTTTGTGACAATATTGCTATATTGCAATTTTCTTTCCTCTAGAATTAGATCAGTATCTATAAAGATATTTTCATCAAAGTATCAGCTGAAAGGATTCACTTGTCAGCAGTGGTATCTAAATTACAATGGATCATAGCCTTAACAAGCTATACTGTTTATATAAAACTAGTCTCAGTGCCACTGGATATGCAAAGCCTACTGAAAGTAGACAGGATTTTGACTCTAGACCACCAAGTTTGGATTATCAAGTATCTAATTCAGGATCAATTCCAGGGAATCCACCAAAATCACTCAATAGCTGCAAGGTTTCTAATTTCCTATTCCTCATCAAAATTAAGCCCCTTTTGTGGATTTAAATCAGTTGAACCCTGCCAACTGTAATCTAGTCTGAAATTTGAAAAGCCTACGGTATTTAACCTCAACACATGAAAAAAAATTATTTTGTGACAGTTAAAGTAAAATGTATACTTCTTTTGCATAGTTTCTATTTTAACCCCAAAGTTTATAATATTCTGAATGGTCTTGAATACTAGCTATGAATATAAACCTTAGAACAAGACAAAGATTAAAAACATTTCAGAGTAGAAATATTTTGCTACATATAAAATTCCATTTAATTATTCATTGATCAAAGTTAAGAATATTAATTCATGCTTTCATCAAAGCATGCAATACAAATGACATGTTAATCTTTGCAACATTCTCATTAAAGTATAAAATTAGCTCATAACAGAGGGAGCACTATCCATGCATAAATGGAAATGGTTTTTGTTCTAAATTATATATTTAAAGTTTTCATGCACTCTTGATTTTCTTATTAGGCCATAGACACAGTTCAAAAGCTACCTAATGGTAGGTAAAGTCTTTAGCTTACATGTCCCTGCAATATCACAGTAAAAATGTAATGTGAAGTTTGAAAAACCTGCTTATTTATTGTGGAAATGCTCCATCATCCTCTTTAAGAGGTTTCTTGCTAACAGCCTTTGTTTTCAATTTCAGACCTACTTTGTTTAACAATTACACATCACACAGTCTCAAATGCTGAATTTTCTTATGTTCTATGGTTTTCCTTTTTTTTTCCTGAATATTTCATGACACCTGCAGGTTTTATAATGCTAAGAACTTCCAGCTAACAACAACATTCATATATAGCACCTTTCATTCCAAACAGGCCAGAAAGTATTTACATACTATGAAGTGTATTCCATACAAAAAGCATGTTAAGTTTACAAATAGCTATATCATCACTTGAACTACATGCCTAATGCAGGTAAAGGGAAATGAGAGCACACACCCCCTTTCATGATGGTGTATCTGTAGCAGGATGGCTACCCACTCCCAACCAGAAAGGGTAAAGTCAGCCCTGAGAGAAGGCTGGGGCTGTAAGTGCAGAGCCCAGGCTGATTAAAAAGCAGGCTCAGCTGGGTGACCACACCCCAAACAGACCTGCAGGCCCTTATAAAAGGTTTGAGGGGCAGGGGGCTGGGAGAGATGGTCTCCTCTGATAACAGAGGCAGACAGGCCTGGCTGCTGGGAAGTTTAGAATACCTGGAGTGGAGCAGGGCTGAGGGGAGCGAGGAGGAGCTGAGGAAGCTCTGGCCTGGAAACCCCCAGGCTACAGGGCCTCGGGAACTGGCCCAACAAGGGGTACTAGGGTTGCAAGGGGCAGCCCTTGGTTAGTTGTAGAGGCAGCAAGCTAACCCCCCCCCCTTGCCGGTGATGAATAGCAATGATACTGCAGTCTGCCCCAGAGAATGGGGGCAAGTGGTGACTGGCAGTTGCCTGGACTGAGGCAAGTGGGGAGTGGAGGTGGGGATTCCCCTGAGGAGGGGAGACCCTGAGGCTGTGGGGATACTGCAGGGGTGCAGCACCCAAGGTGAGAGGGCACTGGGGTCTGGGAGGGACACAGGGCTGAGTGAAAAGCGGGACTACAGGCTGCAAAGGGTGCTCTGGAGGCTGGTGAGCTGATTCCCCGGATGACCAGCAGGAGGTGCTGCAGGGGTGAGTCACTACCCTGCTACAGTACCCTATAAGGCTTTATGTGGGGGGGGTGCCTCTAAATGTATGTATGTATGATACAACTGGAATATGCTTTTGCTACATATGCCATGTAACATATCTATGTAAAGGTTATGTTTTACTGGTTATGTTCATCCTATTTGTATGCATGTGCCATTTTTGTACTCAAAGCTATAAATATTGGCCAAGTACTTGGTTAATTTTAAATAGCCTCAGCAAAGCAGCTGGCCAGCTTCCTGAGAGAAAACTATTCTCAGTAAGTGGCCAGTCAAGAACCAATCAAGCCCACAATGAACAGGGAGACACCAATCCACATCTGAGCTTCCTCAGGAACGTGGCTTGGCTAGTAAGGAACTCAGTCTGGCAGAGATGTGACTTGGCCATGTGGCTCTAAAACTCCATTTTGCAACTGGATTCTACACAAAGAGAAGAGGGTCTCCACCCACAAGGGAGAGTCTATTTAAACTCATGGGAGACCCCTCCATTTTATCTTCAGCTGGCTTGAGAGTGATTGCTGGTAAAACCGATTTATTCAGGGTTTGGACCCCACTGGGAGCTGAGCATCTGAGTGCCAGAGGCAGGAACACTTCTTAACCTATTTCCAGGCAAGCCTACTGCTGTTAGGGGACATGGCTCAGACCTGGGTCTGGAGCAGGCTAGTGGGTCTGGCTCAAACCAGGCAGGGTTCTGAAGTACTAAGCTGTTTGGGCAGGAAAGCAGGGACAGAAGTAGTCTTGGCACATCAGCTGGCAGCTCCCAAGGGGATTTCTGTGATCCCAGCCCATCACAGAGTGGTCTACTGATTTCTTGGGGAAAAAGCATGCAGGAGCACAGAATGCTGCATGCCTGTTCACTCCACATCAGAGAAGAAAGATAACGAGGGGCAGGGAAGGTGGCAAATACATCCCAACATAGCAATCCCTCATGGGAAATGTTGGTACAGACCAGAAAAATCAACTCCTTCCTCTTCAGAACAACTGAGAAAAATAAACCCCTTTATCATCTCTCAGAACTGATCATGGGGTAGCACAGTTAACACATTGGGCACAGCCTTGAGCAAGTATCAAAGACACAATTTAACTCAGAAGCCTTCAAAAGTGTGGAAATAAAATAGTCAAGGTTATGTTAGCAACTTGCAGTGTAAAGTTTCATACAGTTTTTAAATATATAATCACATAGCATTTTTAACTCCACAAGAATAGTCTTTCATTCACTGTTTAGGCTGAACAATGCTCAGTGAATACAACAGCTATTCAATAATTATTTTATCCATAGCTTTCAAACTCACCTTGTACTTTAATTCACAGCACTTCTACAGCCTTGCTACAAAGCCCATTGAAGTCAATAGTGCGCAGACCCTGAATGAGGCATTCAGGCCTCAGTAAAACAGGCCCATTCACTGTCAGACAACTTCTCTGCTACTTTCAGTCTTTAAATTTTTTTTAAAGAATTTCCCCTGAAATAGACCTAGACTGAAAATGAAGTACCTTTTCAAATATTCAAGTAAGTTCCACAAAGGTAAAGCTAAGGGAAAACTATTAAACTATGCACATTTAACTATTCAATAAAAATTCAGCTTTCCCCAGTCTGATGAAAACAGGATAGAAATATTTTAATCTGTTGAACACTGGAATATAATTACATACTGTCACTTTGTCCGCAGCTGAAGAAACTATACAATGGTATAAGACGAAAAAAACTCTCAAAAGTTCTACTAAATTATACTTCAATTGTATCTTTTTAAAAAATATTTTGTATAGACATAATATGCCTGCCGGGGAAAATAACTAAGCCAATTTCCCTTTGAAGATGCATCTGCTTCTGGGGTTTAATTCTGTGATATGCTTAGCATTCTTCAATGCATACTGAAGGCAATAGGAGTTCACAATGCTCATCACTACTCAGAAGAGGCTCAGTGGCTCACATCATGAGATCTTTAATGTGTGTGTGTGAATAGTATACAAACTATTGTCCTTAGAAGCATTGACTTAAGGTAGTCTAGACTAGACATGCATTCTGAGTAAATTATTGCAATGTACTATACTTCACAAAAAAAAAATTCTGATGGACTATCCTTAAAGAATCTGCTGATCAAGGTAACCATAATGGAAAAATAAAAAATGACATTTGCACATCAAATTCATTCAAACTAGAGTAGTCACTCTGCAGGACACTCAAATGACAAAAGAATAAAATTATAATTCATAGATAATGTGACACCTTCCCTTCTCCCCATCTGTCTCTATAAATAAACTAGCTTAAAACTTGGTACCTCTAATGATTTATACTATTTAGTGTTCAAAAGTATTAGATGAGTTTCTTGCTATCAACTTCGTCTTGGTTCCTGAATTTCTCTCTCAAATTTCCCCACTCCTAAAACAGCTAAACAGTTTCTTGGAGATCCGGGTCTTCATCAACATAGCCGATAACAGCTATCCCTGGACTAGCCAGAACCATAGCCCATTCACTCTGTTGGCTCCCAGTTTTATATGAGAGAAATTACTAGAGGCATAACCCAAAATTTTCTTAAACCTTTAAAAAATACTTCCACATACTGCATCAAAAGACAGGTATAGTCAATATAAATCGTTCTCTATTGGCAAACTGCCAGGGTATAAGATTCAGTTATGATTAATAGTGCTAATATTTTGATAATTAGTTATATAAACCCAGAGAGACTCCTGAAAGTCTCACTTCTGTGCAAATATTTGACTTTTTACTGTTTATAGTTTTTATAGCCCAAAAGATTTTGAAATTCAGAAAGTAGATGCTTTAATCTTATTTAAAAAGATTAGAACTCAAACTAACATTACTTGATGGGGTGAGATAGGGGGTGTGGGGGGGTCTTGCAGGGAAGAGGCAGTGCGAAGGTGGGGTCTCAAGGAGAAGGGGCAGCATAGAAGGGAGGAATGGGGGGGAAGGGGTGTCGCATTGCATGCTGCTCCCAGGGGCTCGCAAGCGATGGTAAGTAGCAGCAGTGCAGATGGCATCATAGTGTTCCAATCCCGATGGATGGGGGCAGGTCCTGGTGCCCAGGATCCGGCAGGCCGGGCCCAGGACTGGGAGCATGAGTATGACTAGTGCTGCCGGCCTGGGACACGGTGGGGACGCCGGCGCTCCCTGAGGGGTCTGAGTTGCTGGATAGGAAGTGGCACTGTGAATGGGTGCTGGACAGATCCAACTCTGACCTACTGCCTAGCCACCAGTCCTGAGCATGCTGTGCCCCCAGGCTTCCTGCACCAGATGCTGCAGGCCAGGCACCACCAGTGAATAGAGCCCAGGGTGACTGAATTTGCATCTGATCCACTATCCGCAAAAAAGGTCGATGGATATCCATGGACATGATATCCATGGATTTTCAGAGCTCTAGAAATAAGGCTTTAAAAGTAGTTTGCCCTATATTTCCATATCTACAAGATAGGGCTTCAGCGCCATACCGTATTTGGCCCTTGGCAGCCTTTGGTCCTTGAACTGGCACATTTTAAAAAGAAAAGAAAAGAAAAACAAATTTAAATAAACAAATGATCCTAAAAAGTCAAGCCAGTAAACTACAGCCTCCTGCATATTTCATGAAATGACAGGACCTGTGATAAATTCAAGTCCGTTACAGAAAGCCCTGGCTATAGCTTTACTTCTGAAAGGCAAGAACACCCAGAAATGCTTTTCAGGTAGTGCAGTATGACTTTTTAACCACACCTTCTTTCTCCAAAACACCTAGCAGATTACTTTGTCCTCTCACACGAACTCTTTGGTGGCTGAATCAGTTGAAATACCAAGAAAAAATAAAGGCTGCGACAAATCACACTGTCTCCCTAACCTCCTTTTATTTGGTCAGTCATCTGTTGCATACAGTCTAAATCCTAGACTGAGAGGTCTCTGGAGCAGGGACTGTCTTTTTGTGATTAGTACAGTACCTGGTACAATGCCTTTATCCTGATGGTGCTGTCATTATAGAAATAGTTCATAATGAATATAAAGAAATAGGATTTCATCTGGTTTCTGCAAAATGATACTTCACCTACAAAATCATCTTAATCTGCATACAGAAGGCCACCTTGACTGTTTTTGACTGTTCTTGCTTTAGATGCAGAAGAATAAAAAGTAGTCCCTTACTGAGTGCCCTCTCATAGTCAGGGGTCATTCACTGGTGTCCTGCTAACAATTCCTCCACTCTTCACACCACTCTTCTATTTGATTCCTGACCAAAAAGGGGTCACAGGCCCTTCTAGCCAGGCTTTTATTCCATTTTCATTTCCCCAACACAGTAAACAGCGTAACAATTACGCTGCTGGTCCTGAGTTCTGTCCTCAGAGGTGTATCTTCCCTTGTGTACAGCTCTGGCAGTCTTAGCAACTCTCCTAGCACCACAGCAAGGCAAGGCACTGCACCTCTCTTCAGATTCTTCCTCATTGCAGCATCCTGCTGCTCTTCAGGGGAACCACCTGATTCAAACCAGGTGTTGTTCCTTCATATTCAGGGTTGGCTAGCCAGAGGCCCTTCAGGGCAAGCCATCCTGATACAAACCCCACTAATTTTTAAAACTTTTAAAAACATATCAAATAGCTTTTGTTATATCATAATGATATGGTTTTGTAAAATAGTTTAATTGGAACTTACGACATATGCATGAGGATAAATAGAGAGTTCATGAAGAGAGAACATGATATGGTATAAAAGCTTTATCAACATGAATTTCTGATTGATGGATTATTCTAATGCTGTGTACTTTATTTACATTTAGTGCTAATATACAGGTCACAATGTAAGCAGTAGAGTCTCTGAAATGACCCAAATTTGCTTTTCTATGCACATAAATGTCATGATTTCATATTCCTATATTTCAAGATCTTCTAGGGTTAGAAGGTGGATGATGACCTCTTTGTGACCTCTAGAGTGGATTACTGCTTCTCATCATAAAAACATATAGAACATATATACAGACAGACTGGATATGAAAACTTAAATACTTATCCCACATTCAAAAAACATTGTCTCATATAAACAATATGTTTCTCAAGCAGTGTCTGGGATATAATAGTGTTATGATTCAAAGCACACTGCAGAAGAAGGCCAAAATTATCTGTCTCCTGTTATGCTCTGCTAAAATCAGATATCTCAATTTTTGCTGTCCCTATGTCTGTAGGACATCATACCAACTTGACATTTCTTAATCTGAGCCTGTTTTTCAGAGCAAAAATTCAATTTCTTAAATCTTTAGTTTAGCATTCTCAGTTAGATTAGTGTCTTGTACCTTGATCATTATCATGTCTTCAATTTTCAATCAAAGCCTTCAAACATTGTATATCTTCTGTAAAGATTGTACCCTAAATCACATCAAAACTTTCACAGAGTTCTTAAGTAACACAATATGACATGTCAAATTCCAACCACTCTTTGATGTGAAACAAAGAGGAATCAAATATGTCTTCCGGCTAGTTGAAGAGGCAAACTAAAGCAACAAAACATAGCAGACAGTGGTCTAGACAATAAGTTCACCCTATACTCCTAATAGCAAATGTCATGAATTGTCAAAGGCTACCTCTTCCCAACAGTAAGAGCATGCAAGGAATCCTGTTTTCCTGAATTCTCCAGTTTCTTGCATGCATCAGCTCTGTGCTGCCTCAATTTCACCTCACCATCCCCTGTAGTTGTAAATCTGCCTGCTGCAAATCCCAAGGGATCTGACATTTGATGACATATCCATTGATCATTCTTCACGTCCAGCAGAACAATTTAGTGACAACTTCATGAAAGAATTGTCATGGAGTCTTCCCACCCTTAACTCTCTCATTCTGAGAGTTTTCCTGCAAGAAGGGACAATTGAACTGTAAGCACCTCAAAGCTGACCAGGTAGCACAAAGAATCTTGTACAAAGTTTATTTGAAGTCTATAGGAGTCCTTTCTTTGACTTCCATGGCCCTTGGATAAGGCCCTATGCTACTATGAGGAGTTTACTGTGTTTCTCACCATCATCTGTTTCCACAAGACTATTTGCATATAATGTTTCTGCTTTTTACATGAGTAACTTTTTCTCTCTTTTAAAGGGGTTTTGGTCCTCTTAGATGTGTGGTAAATAGAGCCCTCCCCACCCCCACTGCCACTCCACAAAAACATCAAATATTTCAATTCAGAAATGCCTCTAAAGTGCCTCATGGGAATTTTCACTTGCAGGCCTTATGCTTCTACATGCTGGGCTCTTTTCTTTGTGAGCCAAGTAGTGCATCACGGGAGCCCCAGGGCCACAGTGCATTATAAAAGCTAACCTGACTTAAAGAGCTCATAGAAGAGAACAGGGATACAAAGCACCTACAACTACAAGCCTCATGAGGCACCATGGCAGCATTTCAAAATTCAAATCTTCCATTTTTTAACAAAGTCAACATTTTCTAGAGAAAGTTGACAGCCTTTTTTATGAAAAAAATATGTGGCTTGGTCAAACTCAATTTTCTGTCAAACAGTTTTGATGGAGAATTTTTTACCAGCCCTAATGACGAATGTTCTCAACAGAACTGGACAAAAATCAGAACACACTGAAGTATTTGAGAATGTTATTTTTAATTTCTATGGGCTTATTCACAATGAACACTACATTACCCCACCTGGTCAGTGGGATTACTTGTGGACTAAGGTACTATACAATATGATGGCATCTGTATCTGGCTCTGTGCATTTACCTAACTCAGGATTCATGATCATTTTCTTTTACTACACACTATACTAAATATTTAGTAATTAACTTAATCCCTAATTTTACAAAAATTACAAAAATCAGATTAAAACTAATTACTATTAGAGAAACATATCATGCAAGTATAATCGCCTTTATTTTTAATTTTTATTCCACAAGATGTTTTCATTTTTCTGAGAATTCTTCTTTTCAGACAAAGATATTTTTAGTGAGTGAACATTTTTGTTTTGTATCTTTTAATAAAATGTCTTATTACTTTGAAGTGATAAATACATTTTAAAGAAACCCAGCATCTTTACAAGAACTGTACATACAATGCACAACTAATACAAATACCATGCGTGACAAAGCTCTGAGTCTGTATTTGTGGCTTCCGTGCTTCCTGGTGGATTCAGGGGGCCTCAAACTCATTTAGGCCCCAGAGTGACTTTTCTTTCTCAGTATAATGGCAAGAGTCACTGCCTAGTGAGTTATCTTCATCACAAGCCAGTATAGCAGGTTCAAAGGGGGAATACCCCACAGTCTTTGTTGCTCCATAGAGCTCAGTAAGCACAGTTCGGCCTCCTGACTGAACTGAGACTAGCTTCTCTGATCAAGAGGATTTCTGTAGAGTATGAGGAGACGGGAGGGGGAACCTGGACCCACTCTCTACTTTGGGTTCCAGCCCAGGGATCCTAATGGTAGCAGCTGTTGATGGTTTTCTCTTCACCACTAAAGCTGCTTTGATTCCTTGGGCCACTTCCCCAAGGCTCCCTCTTCCTAGCTTCACCTTTACCTCAGGTTACAGCAAAGCTTCCTCTTCTCCAGCTCCTTTCTCCTTGGCTCCCCTGAAGGAACTGAAAAGGAGAGCTTTTAAGCAGTCTGACTGAGACCTTGATTGGCTCCATCTGTCTCCATTAGCCTAACAGCCTTAACTGGTTAATTGGTGTCAGGTGTCTTGATTAGTCCGGAGTACCCTGGTTTGGCTATCCAGGGAACAGGGACCTGCTCATCCTGAGGCTGATATACCTGCCTTTCAGCAGTTTCTTATATCCTTCTGGACTGACTCAGTCACTCATGGTTTTCCCCATTTTAATGTGAACTCAAAAATAGGCCTCTGTCTCTCTCGAAGTATAAATGACAATTTGAGAGAAATCCATTTTACATCAAAATCATGCAGATATTTTAACTTCATATATTCTGATGCAAAGCAGATATTTAGCGGTCATTTCATATTAAGCAAAATGTGTGACAAAACTACGTAACATAAAAAGCCAAAATACTTCATTTGAAATTAAGATGTTCCAGTTGTTACATCCCTAGCTTGGTCTGTGGTAGGTCCATGTTCAATTCTTGCTCTGCCACAGACTTCCTGTGTAATACTAGTCAAATCACTTAATCATTCTATGCCTCAGTTCCCCATCTATAACAAGTGGGATTAATAGTACCTTCTCATCTCAGAAGGATGTTGGGAGGATAAATACATTTAAAGACTCTTGAGTTGTTCAGATACTACAGAGATGGGAACCATATAAGTACTTAAGAGTGATAGAAATTCAACAAAACAAAAACTTTGACTCCTTCTGCATAATTCAATCTGAACGGAGGCACGAGGCACCACCAAAAAAAACCAACAAAAAACCCAAACATAGAATTCAACTTTCACAATGAAAGGGGAGAAGCTGCTCCAAATACCAGTGATACTACCCCCTGGGAGAGAATGAGAGGCTTAAGCTACACCTCTGGGGAATATCTATACCTACATATCATATTGTTCGGTACAGTGGATGAACTTTTAATCCAAAAATAAAAGTGGTTTCAATCTTTGGAGGTCTTATGGTAAATTATTATTCCAGTCACCCAATAAATGTTTTATAGAATATAAATCTCTCATTGCAATTGTAACTTGTGATACCTCAAATAAATACAAAGTTACTGAAAACTGGATTGAAAGGCCACTGAACACAACTTTAACTTGTAATCAAATATATAGTAAACTGGTATCTCTTGTCTCCACAGTATTGCTCATCTCCGTAGAAGGCACACTATGCGTCCAAAGCCTCAGTCCCACCAAAGGAGTAGTTGTAATTCATAATTCAATCCTGAAGACAAGCAAAACTGCCAAAAGATTACATTTGCCCTGATGTCCAAGCCAGAGCCCGAGATCCAGTCCCCCATGCCTCTCCTCTCTTTTCCTATGTCTTATGCCACTGACCAACATCTGGGGAAAAGGAGTAAACCAAATCCACCTCATTCCAAAGAATCCTGCTGAGAGATGCACCAAAGAAATAACACTAAAACACAAGCTGATTCCCCAACTGAAAAAACCCTGACCTTAACATGAGTTAACCAGTCTGATTTTTGTTATCTGAGCAATTCAATAAGGGAATTCTAAAAGTCAAACTTGCTGTTTAACTTTTAAATCAACACTCTTGTGGTGTATACAGATGGGGTCATGTTATTAGCATTGGAGTGTCTATGGAAGGTGGATTATATGATTTTAGAAAGGCAGCGATTATGCTAATACAAATGTTCATCTTCCAGCTATACTCAGTATTAACTAGATGTTTCCAGAAGTCTGGGCAAAGTAGTACTAAACAAAAGTATGGTGCCTTCTCTCCAATCTGCTTGTGTCCTTACATAAATCTCAGAGATATAAGGTCTAGTGGATTTGAACTCTCTACTTTACCCTGTGAGAGAGGAAAACTAGCTCTGGAAAACTGAGTTTTCCAGATCCATTTCACCCAAGTGTATTTTTGCTGAGTGTTTCATGTTGTTGTGGCAGAGTATGGTGTGTATGTATCAACTTGTAAATTCCAATTTGTATTTCAGACCTCCATTTTGGATTCTAACCTTCATTTCCTAGTGTAACTTCTAATGGGGATTAGAACACCTGTTTTGTAGTAGCAGCCTAGTAACTAGCCAATCAAAGCCAAATGACTGGCTATGGCTAAACAGCCATCATAGAGCAATCTTAAAGCTTTTTGTGTGTGGAAATTATCTAAATTTTTCATGGAAAGCAGATTTTCTCTCTTTCTTTCAGTCTTCCATGAAACACTCCCTAAACCAAACACTTGGATGACTGAAAAGGGAAAACCTTTTGGTCTTTTACTCAAAATTTTTTTAAAAAGGCACCTTGCTGAATTGGGGCTTCTGACTTCCACAGTAAGAATGCTGCCTTCTATTGCTGCTAGGGTGCATAAGGTCAATCCTGAAGTATTCAAAGCAGTAGTCTAGGCACTAGTAATTTTTCTTCCAAAAATGCTGTTCCTTCTTTTCATTGAGGGAGAAGTTAACATATGAAGCAATCATTCCTATGGTCACCCTTCTTTGCTTTTCTGAAAATTGTTCTATAATTTTTCAAAGAGAATTGTAGGTTATGCAATAAACCCATTAGCTAATTCCCTTCATATCACACATGTGCTTAATTCTCACTGGCTATTTTTTGTATAAATTCACATTTTCTAATGATTCCCTTACCTGACGGTTTATCAAAAGTTATTGTATAACATCATTTTTTGGAGTTGTCCAAACTTCTCTTCTTTATATTTCATGTTAAATACAGGTTTTAATCAGGGCTGGCTCCAGGAACCAGCCAAGGAAGCATGTGCTTGGGGCAGCACATTTTAAGGGGTGGCATTCTGGCCAATCTTAGGGCAGCACATTCTGGCCGCCCTTTTTTTGTTGTTTGCTTGTTTGCTTTTGCTTCAGTGGCACTCCTGGATGCTTTTTTTCTTTTTTTGCTTGGGGTGGCAAAAAAGTTAGAGCTGGCCCTGGTTTTAATCATCATCAGCTGAATTTGAGTCACCAATCTTTTTGATTTTCCTTATATTTTAAGAAGTATACTACTCTATTCTCCCTCTAGTGCCTCTGTTTTCCCTCATAACATTACAAAATCCTTTATTTTCTTTAACTCCTTTGGATAGCATTCATTCTGCTTTGTTTTTTTGTTTGTTTTTTTAAGCATTTCTCTTAATTCTCCTGCAAGCCTTTAGTGCCTCTGTTTAGTAGCTTCTCCACTGATAATCTCTCTTCCTACCCTGAGCTGCAGGATTTTGAACAGTTTAACAGTTACATAAACAAAACTGCTGGAAATGTAATTCTTTTTGTAGATCTCACTTTGCCAGAGGGATGAGTTTTCAGTGGGCTGGGAGAGATCAATGCTTGTGATTCCAAAGGGGATTTAATACTTTGCTGTGATGTTAACTGTTGCTACACAGATTCTTGCACATTGCAGACATTGTATTAAACGCTGTCCTACACACTTTTCAATTAAAAAATCAATCAATTTCAAAGCAGAAACACTTTTGCTAAGGGAATTAAAATAAATTATCAAACTATTTATGCTTTTCTGTAGTGGTCAATTTCATCATAATTTTATTATATGAATATTTTATTGGAGTATAAATCACAAAATACTATATTAGCACCAAATATGCTCAGGGCTTCCAAGAATTTTCTCATGGGATTTGGGGAAATGCTGCTATATGGTGAGAAGCAACGGGGTCTTAAAAAACTTGTTTAATGCACCAATGCACAATGTATTTCCCAATGTGCAGGATCCTTTTACCTGCTGGGCTTCATTTCAGATAGGCACAAAGATATCCAGTTGGTCTTGCTCTTACACCAGATTGCACCAATTTTATTCCAAAATCTTTAAAACCTGGGGTAAATTGGCCTTGCACTTACCATTTGAAACATTCAAGTCTTGTGTTGCTTTTACTCAAAGCAACGCAATTGAATTATTTAAACAAACATACAACCCCCCCCCCCCCCAAACACTGTGCCTTAATGCATATTGTCTAGTTAGTCTTAACTTCTTGGTTCTGAAGTGCCACTTCACTGACATAATGAAACCTCTCTTAGATTAAAATATTTGCAGTGTTTTTGGAGTGTTGAAACATTTAGATGATGTCAGGCCAATAACTAATCACCATCTGGTTCTCAGACTTCTCACCCATCTGCCATCCTCTTGTCTTCTACTCCTGGCTTGCTCTGTTTCACCCCATACTGGCTGCACACTTCTACCACCTTGTGTCTTTTCCTCATGCTGCTCGTTTCCCTGCATTTCTCAGGAACACAACCTGTCTCACTGCCCATTGAATTTGCAAGCAGTTGCCATCACAGACTACAATTCCATATCCTCTTTCTCTCTCTCTCATGTTCCTGAATTTTTTTTGGGGTGGGGGGCGGGGGGAGGAAGGGAGAAATACATAGGAGGGAGTTAACATCTGAAATGAACAAATGAAAAGGCACTGAAGAGAAAAATTTCAGTTAGACACATGATGGGTGAGATCAACTTCTGCTGACAATAAAGACAAGCTTTTGAGCTTTCACAGAGCTCTTCTTCGGGACTGGGAAATGTATTCAACGTCACAGCTAAATGCAAGGTGGAACAAATTGTTTAACACATATTTCAAGGGACTATTCAAGGTGAAGTGGCCAGCTAATACCTCTCCAGTGCTAGGGAAGGAAAGAGGAGAAAATAAGCTTGGGGGTTAGTGGTTTATAGATTGTTTGTTTGTTTATTTCAATTGACTTATCACCAACTGCTACTTTTATGCAATATGACTTCAACTGATTTTAAGGCCTTCATAGAAAAGAGGGACAATTTTTTGCACCAATACAAAGTTATCATCCTGCTTGAATATTTTATTGGATGTTTATGGCAACTTTAGAAGCTAAGAAATCTTTATATTGCCTTTTATGTTCCATGAACTTTCTTGTGGGCTGAATGTCAAGGCAACATGCTCACCAGCAACAGCAAATAAAATTCAACTGGGGAAAAAAAAAAAAAAAACTTACAGTGACAACAGATGTCATACTGTTGGTCACTCTGATTGAAAACCACTGCAACTTCCATCACAACAAATACTCTTAGGTAAACCTAACATTTTTAGGCACCAAAAAACAAGAAAATATGGAAAATAAATACTAATAAAAATAGATATGTAAATTCCTAATGGAATGATTTTAATAAAAATGTATTGTACTGGGCAAATATAAAGTGAGTGAGTAGCATTTTGCTGAGACCTCTATAGTGTACTTCTTAAAATGGAACATAGACAATCACTGTATTGGAGATTAAATAATGCCAAACAGAATGAATTCAGCACTTAGCTAGATGACTATTAACTTAAATCCTTTAAAGCATCCACAAAGAAACCCTCTAGAGAATAAATATGATTTTATACAAAGTCTAGTTATTAGTTGAAATACAATATTGCCAACTCTGAGTCCCAAACAGTAAAAATCATGTAACATCTAAAGAAGCATGATATTAGTTTAATAATCAAAACATTTTGAAAAATGAAATCTAGGACTATTTTTGTTCAGGTCTTTAGGATTCACGTTTTCTAGTTATCTGCAACTATGAGGACTAGAATTATTTTATTAATTAAAGCTGAAATTCTCACATAATCCAGGAGCTAGAGCTCTAAGAAATGCACCAAATATAATAAAACTCGTGAAAATATTCAAAGTATTGGAACACTGGATGTAGAATATGAAAAAATACATATCATTCACCTGTATTAGAAACCTCTGTAACAACACACACTATTACACACTATGGTACAGACTCTGAATTCATTCTTTTACTTCAGTTACACCAGCATAAATGAGAACAGAAACGGTCTCCTATATCTCTCATGTCCATTAAAAACACTGAATGTTACTAATTGTAAAGAGAAAATTTAAAGAATTTTAAAAATTTAAAAATAAAATAAAATTTTTAAAATTAATGAAAGCATCTCTTTTTTAAATCATTTGTCTTCCTGCATATTTGTAGCTTAAACTTTGTGCCACTGCTAATGCACAAGAACCAGAAAATGAAACTGATTATGAACAGTGAAAATGACCAGCTGAAAGCAAAGTACACAGAGCATAAATGATTAATGTAAATTAGATGTATTAAATCATATAATTTTGCCTAATCTAAGGTATTAGTAACAAAGAGGTATAGGTTAATTTTTAATATATAAGTTTTAACTTGAAGACAAATTATTATTGTACCCTATCAGTCCTCCAACGATGTTAGGATATTATGATTGTAGAGCTAATAAATATATCCATATCTTAATGTTTTGTCAGTTACATATGAATTATAATTATTGTAAATACCTTCTCTCTAGAGAGTTATTTTATGACTCCCTCACCCCAATCCCATATTAGTGATGTGCACAGATATCTTGAATATACTATCTTCACAATACCTGAAAAGGCAGAGCAGTACTATTATCCCCATTTTACAGATGGGGAACTGAGGCACAGAGAGGCTAAGTAATTGTCCATGAGCACACTGGAAATCCTTTCTGGGTCAGTTGAGAATTAAACACAGGTTTCTCAAGTCCTAGATTAGTGTCATTTCACTTACTTTGTGTTTGAGGTTTCTTTCCCTGGTCTTGTTAAGAACATGTTGTTCTTTTGTGCCCATAATAAATGCAATCCCCTCCCAGAGCCAGCTTCAGAGGTTGGGAGATTTTGTCCTTTGGAAGTGGGGGAACAAAAAGCCTTAGTCCCTTTAAGGACTGCAACTCCCCTCCCGTCCTTGTGGGCACTCAACCTTCTTATGGCCTCTTAAGCTGATCGATTGGTTAGAAGGGTGCAGAGTAAACTTATTGGCTTCTGCACATCCACAGGGAGGGCTTAGACAGCTCTTCCTCTTGCCTGGGACACCATTCTGCTCTGGGATTTAAAACTCTCTTTCCACCTGATCATTTTGGGATTAAAGTAGGATTCAGTTTTGGGGCTTTGTTGTATGCATCATTGTAGTTGCCTTTTTAGATCTGGGAAGACATTTTTCACCACATTACCAGAAAGGCCTGGGAAGTGTTGGTTTTATTTTGCCTCCCACTCAGCAGCTCAAGGTCCCAGTGGGTAGATTAGCTGTAAAATTCATTTAGTCACAACTCAACAGATGCCCAGAGGTGGTACACAAACAACAACAGTCTGTTCCCTGATGAACCAGAACTGGAAACAGATTAAGAGAAGGCATTTCCTAAAGAAGGTGAAGAATTGGGGTGGGTTTCCTAATGTCCGGTACATTAAGGAGACAACCCTTCTCCTCATCCACTTAAGAATTGTATGAGGAAAGATGTGCGATCAGAATCAGGCCTTTTAACAGTACTTGTAGCTCTTAACAGATCCTCCAAATAGTCAGTATTATGTGCTGTAATTAAACTCTTGCGCATGCCAATAAATTTACATGACTATCAAATTGTGATAAATATTATTACTCATGCATGCAAGTGTTTGCAGAAACAGGGTCATATGTGTAATTCATCATACATTTATATTAATTATGTATGCACTATCATTTTGTAACCACATTTTTCAACATGCAGATCTATTTTCCAAACATAATTTTCCTAAGAAAATATTTTGAATAGCTGGGATATTAACACAACAGAAGGAAAACACACTCCTGAAAACTTATATGATAAATCCTCATGTGTACTCGATAAATTTGGATGATCTTGCTTCCTGACCAACGGGCAGCACCTCTCTCACCTATTCTAATGTTTTGGAATATATTAAATGGCTTTCTGCTCATTTGCTGCTGAAAGAAAATGGTGCTATGGAAGAGAACTGGATTAACATACTACAAGGTTTGCAATCAAACCAAGATGTTCCTTTATATTTTCAAATGCTTTAGGGAATCAACTATAATGTGTTGTGCTAGCATTAAGCATTTTATGCTTATTTTCACTTCCTAGTCTGTATATATTGTTTCTAAGAATGGTATTTGGATTTTTCCACTATGAGAGACACAATGTAATGCAGTACCATGACAATTGTTTTCAGCTATGAGCTCTGTGGCTTAAAGCAGAAAAGATTTCCATGCTTACAGAGACATGTAGGTTTTGCTTGTCTTTGTATATTAATTTTAAAATAGTGGTACAGAATTAAACGTTAAACCCTACACAACTGGAACTTTTAGGCAGTCAAAAATAACATTACCAGACCATCACTAAGATAATTCAGTCACATTGTATCTTCGTTTTAGATGTCTGTAATGTAAAGTGGAAAGCTGCTCTAGGAACACTTAGTGAAAAATATAGAACAATGATTGACATCTCAGAACATTAGTGGAATTATGATCCAGTGCCTCAGTCTAAATGTTTCATACATCTACAAAATGTTTCTCAACCTGTCATCTTACTGGGCTTTCATTTCTCCTGATAAAATATCAAAATACAAAGTAAACAACATTTTCCATTTCCAGCTATCAATGAAGGAAATATCAGACCAGGTTAGCAAATCATCAATACAGTTTAGAGACTGTAATTCATTCTAAATTATCTTTAGTCACGTGTGTTACTTAGGGCTAGGCTACACTGGGTGGGGGGAGGGGTGACCTAAGATACGCAATTTCAGCTGCACCAGTAGTGTAGCTGAATTCACAATATCTTAGGTCGACTTACCTGACTTTCCCCATGGCAGCAAGTCAACCATGGCCACTCCCCCGCTTACTCCTCTTGCCAAGATGGAGTTCTGGAGTCAACAGTGGGGAGCACATTCTGAGATCGATTTATCACATCTCGATGAGATGCAATAAAATCGATAGCCGATATACCGAGTGCTACCCATCGATCCAGCAGTTAGTACAGCCATACCCTCAGTGAAATTCTCTCTCTTGCTGTTTAATTATGTGTGTTGTGTCAATAAATGTCATTTGTGCACAATACGAATTTCTTGTTAAATTTCTGTTAACGTTTCATGGTTAACCACAACAACCAGTGCTCTATTAGTATGAGATTTATAAATCCTGACACATGGAAAAGGGGGAGATATTTTCCTGTAGTGTTTGATCACTGCAGAACATTAATCAAATGAACCAAACTGAAAAAATACCCAGCTAGAACTGAAAACATCCCAGAACAAAATGTGGCTACATCATTATAATCTGTTGTTACAATCTGGCACTTTCTTCTCCCATTCCCTACACTTAATCCTCTTAAAGGCTTTTTAAAGCAATGATAAATACAGAGGCCATTACTATTCTGTTTACCATAAATATCTCTCACTATACCATTTATTTTTGGATCTAAAATTTATGCATTCTGAAGTATAGAAAACCATTTCTAAAAATTATGTAGACATTGCATTCTTCTTAGCATATGTGCAGCATACCTCAGGTGGCACGTGGCCAGGATTCATCACCAAATTTGGTCCTCTGGTTGGATCATTACCTTCCTGGCCTAGGCTGGGTACTGACAGGGAGCACAACATGAACAGTGATCCATACCTCTCCGACATTATATTGAACGACTTTAACTGAAGCTTGATTCCGTATTTCACTCAACAATGAGAAGTAATATAAATATCAAAATAAAATGAGTGACAGTGAATGCCCTTCTTCACTTATGCATTGTTGATCATCTGGCTCATTGGAACATTCCTAACTCAGCTAAACCCATTTAGTGCTCAGATATTCTGGTGAGGTACTCCGATGCCACACAAATGGACGAGGCACAAGAGTCTAGATACAATAGGACAGCATTACTCTAACATTTTCTGCAGCTTGATTAGAGGGAATATGCGAAGTGATTTTTCCTCCTCAGAAGTGACATCTTGTGACATAAAGGATGTTAATGTAATCATTTAAAAAAAAACAAAAAACACAAATTGCCTGAATAACTTCTTTGCATAAGGTCTCCCAAGATGTTAGAGAGGCTAAATACATTAGCTCATGCTCTCCACACCATCCATCTCTGGGGATCACAAGAATGGAGGTGACAGGGAGCCAAGCAAGGAACAGTGTGACACATATATTTTTTTTATAATTGCAACAAATGCAATCCTGTGTCTTGTGTCTGCTGTTGGGTCACTCAGCTTATGAGTAGGGATATTAATGCTATTATTGGCCTCATTCTGGAAGTCCAGGTAGTTATTTTCCACTCTCAAGCGAACTTTTTTTTTTAATTCGGTGTTTTCAGGACTGGTCTATTTGGGGGCCCATGATTCATGAACATATTCCTTTTAGATAAAAGTTAGACTGACATATATCTATGTCAAGGAACATGATTGCAAAGGAACTAATGTTTCCATTTAGGATTAAACTCGTCAGACACATATTAAGCTAATATGCCTACAAAGGCCAAATTAAATCAATGAAACATTTAGAAGACCATAAAAAAAATAACAGGGACAAATACAGGTTCATGATCATTATGCAGAGTGCAAGCATGGCCTTGCACCAGCAGAAGAATCAAAATATACTCAGTGCATAAGGGGAAAAGGAACAATGAGAGTTAACAGAATTGAGAGTGAGGAACAAACTTTTCTAGACAACAGATATACTTGTGATCCAGCTGAGATGCATGTAACTAGAATTTGATGTTTGTCTCTCTCCCATTTCACTGACTGCATTAAAAGAAGCAGAAATGTGTGCTGACTAGTAGTGAGCAAAAGCATTCAGAATATATGGTAAAAACATTATTTCCATAAGTGAAAAAATTAGAGCAATTGGATAGCATAAGCTCAAATAGTGTGAAATCCATAGCCTATACGTTATAAGGAAAAGGAAAGGTTAAAAAGACTGGGCATGTTTATTCCTGAGAAAATAAAAAGGGATGTTATAAAAAGTACTGTATAAGAGAGGGTTGACGGGCACTGTGGATTCTACAGGAGATTTGTAAAAAAATTCACAGAGCAGACAGCACCATTTTACCAGCTAATTGAGAACAACTTGGTCTGGACTGATGAACACCAAAAATCATTTGAGTCACTGATGGAAAGACTTTTAAATCATGCTGCGCTTAAATTCCCAGATCCATCCCATCCATTCATGGTAACCTGTCAGACACACATTAAGCTAATATGCCTACAAAGAAATCAGTGAAACATTTAGAACACCATCAAGAAAATGACAGGGACAAATAAACGTTGGGTTTGAGTGTTGGGTTTGAGCTCAGTAGGCACAGACTGGTGGCTTTTGGAGGATGCAAGGAAATGAGGAAAAGAGAAAAACCAAGTATTCAGTTATAGCACTTGCATATGTGTCTCTTTTGGAGGTCCTTATGTCTACAGAATTCACAGCGTACACAGACCACAGTCCAGTAGCTCCTTACAAAGCATAGCTCAGAAGGACATGTGTGGGGACTGATTCACATATATGTTCTGAATATATGTTCACAGTTCATCATAAATCTGGAAAGCAAAATGTGGGAGCTGATGTACTTAGCTAGGTCAGGACAATGAGAATGGGCCTGGCTTTGTGAAGATAGCTGGCAAGAACAGTGTAACGACCCCAATGCACCAACAGATTAACTGAGGGAGACCCAAAGCAGGGAGGTTCAGCGCAGTTCATGAGCTATTGTTCATTGATCTGGCTATCAACTTGCTGATGTCTGAAGTTAACAGGATTGTTTTGACAGTATGCTTAAATTGAATGGTATGGGAGCTTCTTAATGATTATGAAACAGCAGGCTGCCTGGGATATGAAAATACAATAGTCCAGATCGGCAAGTCACAGATGTTAAGGATTGGGTACTTTCCTGTCTTAATTGTAAAGTTAGGAAAGCACCAGGAAGATGAGGCAGAACTCTTTTAGGGGAAATGCCACACCCTAGTAAGAACTAGGAGGCCATATAGATTGGCATGAAAGGTCCACTACCAGGAACACTAGCTGGAAATCACTATTTGCTGGTAGTTTGTGATCCCTTTTAAAAATATGTGATGGTACAACCCCCGAAGGATAAAAGGACAGAGACAGTTACTTATGCATTGATGAAATATGCAGTTTGCAGTTCAGCCCAGTGAGCTGCATCTGCAACAATCAAGGAAGGAATTTGAATCACAGTTGTGACATGAAGTTTTCTGATATCTCCAGATAACGAAGGACCAGTGTTGCCCACTCTGTGAGTAACGGGGGAGTGGAGAGAATAAACTGCACTGGAGTTCTATATTTAAATTCTTAGCCAGTGAAGACCAACGAGACTGGGATATGAAGTCACCTTTTGTCATCTTTGCTGGCACTTATCCATTACCTTCTTCATGAAGTTATTTTTGGACACTGCAAACCCATGCTTTCCTATGACTTGATATTCAGGAAGCAAGAATTGGCAAGGCACACTGCACCTACACAGGTGAATGACAAGGAAGAATGTTACATCAGTGACCAGAGGATAACATTTCAGAAGGTGCAGGAACAGATCAGCCAGAAGTGAGCATGCCAGGCCCAAGATTTCATGAAAATGAAAAGTTATGTACCCATCCAAGAAGGATGGAAGGTGTGTCTGTGTGTAACAGGGTGCTGGCAAGAAAGCTCTAGACCAGCCCCTGTTCCCTCTGCTAGCTCCCTTAGCGAGGCTCCTGCTATCTCAGCTCCCAGCTGGGGGAGTTAATTGGTGCTGGTAGGGTGTGGCCCCCCGGGGAGAGTGGGGCTTGAGGCAAACCACCTGTGAGCTTTCCAGGCCAGAGGATAAAGGTGGCAGGAGGGAAGCCACAAAGGTGGGGGGGGACAGGGACAGGGACAGGGACAGCGACAGCGACAGCGACAGCTAGGTGTTGTTGTCCCTGGCTAGCTGTGGGAGCTAGCTGTTCCCCAAGCAGCTAAGTAAGTGGACTATCCTGTACAGAACTCTATAGTGGTGGTGGTGGTGGGAACAAACGTAGAAATAAAGGGCACTGGTGTTAGCAACAAGGTGGTCTTAGCTCATTTGTGACATGAGCGGTGAAGGGCTCGTCTATACGTGGGGGCTTGTCCAGGAGCCTGAAGCCAGTGACCGTGGTTGGCGGCCCGGAGATGGAGGAGACCCTGCAATGGCTCATGGAGCAGCAAAAGCAGACCCAGCAGGCCCTTCAGAACATGCAGCAGATGCACCAGAAAGAGAGACAGGCCTTTTTGACCTGGCAGGCAGACCAGCAAAAAAGCCTGCAGGATTTCATCCAGGAGCAGACCAGCACACAAGGGAAGCTCCTGCAACGGCTGGTGAATCCTGGGTCAGGGGAGGGCACCCGGCCGCCGGGCTGGGGACTCTGTAAAATGAGCCCGGTGGATGACCCAGACGCCTTCCTAGGAACTTTTGAGAGGCTAGCCACTGCTGCTGGATGGGAGAGGGTAACCTGGTCCCTCAGACTCGCCCCATATCTGACTGGGGAGGCTTAAGCAGCCTATATGGTGTTGGGGGAGGACCAAGCCCAGAACTATGAAGCGTAAGGGCTGCTATTTTGGACCGGGTAGGCCTATCAGCGGAGCGATACCGGCAGAAGTTCCGGGCGGCCCGCTGGATGGCGGCGGTGCGGCCCAGGGCGTTTACCCAATGGCTGAGGGACTAGGCCACGCGCTGGCTGAGGCTGGAGGCGCGTACCAGCGAGGAGATAGTGGACTCCCTGATCTTGGAGCAATTTTTGCAAAGTCTCCCGGAGACGGTGCGCACCTGGGTGCGAAGGCACCAGCCGGACACTGTTGAAGAGGCTGTCAGGGTGAGGGAGGAGTATACAGAAGCCGAGGGACCCTGGGGAGAGGAGCGACCTTGGAGGTACAGAGAGCTGGGGCAAAGGCCTATGGACTCTTTCCCTGGAAAAGGGAAAGAGAAGAAGGGGGAGCCCTGAGGAGCACCCGAAAGGCCCGCCCGGTTAACGTGCTGGTAATGTGGGAAGCCAGGGCATGTAAAACGAGGCTGCCCTGATATGGATTGTGGGTGGGTGGACTCAAGCGAAGGGGCAATAGCTGGGGATGCCCACCCCTGCCTGTGAAGGTGGAGAGAAACTCCCAAAGGGGTGTAGTTGACACCGCTTCAGGCTGCACGCTGGTGCGAAAGGCATTAGTAAAGCCACATTGGCTAATTGCGGGGGCTAGGATGGCGCTTGGGTGCATCCATAGGGACAAGAAGTCCTGTCCGGTTGCCCAGGTACCCCTGGAGGCTAAAGGTCGCTTCCGGTGGAAGTGAGTGGGGGTGCTGGAGAGGCTAACGTACCCAGTAATATTAGGCCGGGACTGTGGCCCAGTACTTGGCTCGGAGCCGTGGGGTGCCCCAAGATGGGGGGTGGATTCCCTTATGCTGAGACCCCAAGGCAGCGGGACGGGCCTAATCCTGGAGATCATAAGACTCCTAGACAAAAAAGCCCAGAGCGGGTGGACCCATGGGAAACGTATGTGGGGGAGCTGGTCAGCCTGAGCCCCCCAGGAGAAGGGATGGGTGCAGGGGAGCTCACCATAATCCCACTCCTGGAGGAAGAGGCCCCAAACCCACAGGGAGGGACAGGGGAAACTGAGGCACAGAAGGTCCTACTGGAAGGTGGGATGAATGCTGACCCCCAGCCACAGAAACAGGAGGCCCCAGACCCAGAAGAAGAATAGGGGGGAACAGGAAAGGGAGGGGCAAGGTGCTGTCGTTCCTGGCTAGCTGTGGGAGCTAGCTAAGTGGACTATCCTGTACAGAACTGTATATAGGTGGTGGTGGTGGTGGGAATAAACGTAGAAATAAAGGGCAGTGGTGTTAGCAACAAGGTGGTCTTGGCTCATTTGTGACATGAGCAGTGAAGGGCTCGTCTACACTGTGCAACTGGAAAAAATAGCCTGGAAAAAAAAATAACTCCTTGTTGGCAGGGACCTTACACAGTGATTACAAAACTAGGGGACTTTTTCCTTGCAGATACAAAAAGAAAGAGCTTTCTTTGTTTGTAGTGTACAGAGAACTGATGCGCAACTTCACTGAAAGTAAGAGGAGGGCACAACAACCACACCAGGGAATGCAGGGAAGTACATAGAGGTATTCCAGCAGGTAATGGGAGAGTGACTGTGGAGTAGGAATTCCTGGGGCATTCTGAGGACCTCAGTATACTGTCTTCAACAATCAGTCTGTCCACAACAGATAGGTGTTACTTAGGGGGACAAACCCTGCATTTCTGATAATTTAGATTCAGCTATGAGTGACTCTGACCTTGACAAATGCAATCTTGTTCTGCTCATATCCATTCAGAATGCTGCTGAAAAAAACTTTTTTGGTTCACCATTTTGATCATATCACCCCTTTCTTTGAATCCCAGCTTCCCCTTCTCTCTCATATCAAACAAACTGCTAGTCTTCTCTTCCAAGGCCATACACACACTATCATCTCTCATTCTCTACTGAAATGTTGCCTCACACCTCCCAGTGGCTAGTTATAACAGTCTTCCTCACCCACTTGTTACATTTTCCCTCATGTTTCTCCTCATGCTTGGGAAGAACTCTTTGTAAAAATCTCATTATCCTCCTATGAGACTTGTGGTCTCAAGTGCTCGAAAGTTGGAAGCTCACTATTGCACCTGTTGGTGAATATAGAATAAAGGACCAGAGCTGCTTGAGAACTCCAGATGGGCAGGTACTCTATTAAGAAAGAAGTTCTTTGCCATCATCTGTTGGGTGAATGGGCCAGGCCTCAGGTACATTATAGTTATGTTGAAATTTGGGGCATTTTGTTAAAATACAGTTAAGTTTACTATTCACCCTATTGAGAAGTGAAGGGACAAGAGAGCGACAAGTGTGCCAAGGGTCATCTTGACCAAGACCATATTCAAGACAAAGTTGGGTGAAGAAACCTAGACAGGGTTAAAAAAAGAGTGCCTTTCTGGTGATCAGGACTCTGTTAAGAGTCCTATTACCACTGCTTCTTCTTTAAAGAGCTGAACTGAACAGCCACAAAACAATGGACAATGCAGAGCTGAGGCAAGTTTGAGGTGATAGTTGGTGGAGAGCTGAGGCAGGCTGGGCTGAGGCTGCAAAGAATGCAACAGCTTACCTAAGGTGCAGGCCTCCCTATCCAGTAATTAAAGCTGAAATCACTTCAGCTGGGTCAGATAGTAGAGACCCTTGAGTAGCCCAGGCAGCACTGACTTCCCAGAATCCTTGGATTCTGAACCCAAGAAATGAAACTGAGTGGGCAAGCTGCGGAGGATGGAAGTGATGAGTATGCGTTAGCCACTCAACTCTCAGAGGACTGAGGTTGCGACTATTGTTAAGATATCTGGGGGATATCTGTTAATTTATTAATTGCTGAGAATTCCCAAGTTTATTCTGTTTCCCCCCTCCTTCCAGTAATAAAATTCTCTTTGTTTTAAACCCTTGGACTCAATGTTTGTAATTGGGGAAACTATTGCCCATTTCATGGTGCCCAGGACTGTGTATATAGTTTCCCAGGTTCCTGGGTGTGGGGGAATATAGCCAGTTTTACATAAGTCTTTAGAAGTGCAGCAGAGCAGGATCCTCAATTTCCCTGGGGTCCATCACAAGCCAGTCTTAAACACCTCTTGATTGTCAGCACCTCTGAATTTTTTAATTTGTTACCTCCATCAAGACACCATCACAATCTCTCTGAAGCACTTCCACCAACAGGGTCCTTCGAACATCAGCCCTTTCTTCAGGAAGAGGAGCCAATCTCACTAGATGGAAACCTGGCTTTCCTTGGGCTCTGTTAGCCCTCTCTCCTCTCTAATGCATTTTGCCTGTGCTTTTTAAGTATCTTCTTAGACAATGGGACAGTTAGCCTTTTAGCTCATCAACCCACCAAGTCTGATTAGATAAAGTCTTACAGCCCTCAAGGGGAAAACTAGTTAATGCCTAAGTGACCAGAGTGCTGGGTCAGCTAATAGCTCTCAACACACTGTCACAAGAAGGAATCCTCTAGAAAACTGAATCACACAACAAATCCTGCATCTTGGCAGGAGTTTAGAATAGATGACCCTCACAGTCCCTTCTAACCCTATGATTCTGTGATTGTATGAACCCAGGCCTTTTTGCTGACACCACCACCTGATAGAAGGGTGACATGCCTTCATTTCCCTCCTTAAAATTCTTCTTTGCCATAATGTCTACAAAAACTCTCACCCTTAACAATGGTTTCCCAAGTTCAGATGTGTTGTTTATGTTAACTTTCAGATTTATATTATTTCCCCAACTGATACTTGAAGGAGGCAAAATAAGCCTCTCTGTTGAATTATTCAAGAAGGCTCTCCTATGAAAGACATGTCTTCAAATTCTGTTGCAAGCCTCTAACATTAGGCCATTGGGACCTATGGAACATGCTTTCTTCCCATCACTTTATACTTGTGATGAAAACCTACTCCTCATTAACTAAAATGACCAGGTAATGAAAATTCTCCTCTTTCTGTCACACAGTAATGATCCAAATAGTCACCTGAGGTCTTGAATCAAAAGCATCTGACCAGACTTAATAATCTAATTACATGTAGCCCCCAGCTCTGGACCAAGAAGGTGTAGTATATTTCAAATGTACATCATTTTCTAGTTTAAAGTTTACCAGACCTGAATTTTTAGTCAATGTGTTTTGAATTATGGGATAAGGTAGAAATTAACTCTTGGATTTTATAAATATTCTTTATGGATCTTATCAGACCCAAACTGCATTTATACTACTAAGCTGTGGGCAACACTGGGCTTGACCCTTTTTCAGACATGGAATGAGAGGAAGGAACTTTAACCTCCCACTTACTAAGCCATTTAAATGCCAGGCAAAACTGTAGTCCCTCTTTATAGCAAGTGAGAAACACAGCATCTCAATAAAGTAGTTAGGAACGACAAGGGAGGATCTCAGCAATTTTCTGCCCTCTTTCTATACTGCCTCAGCATAATAGTGCAATGGAAGGAATAAACTGCATCTTCTGAAGAAGGTAGAAATAAGCAAGCTGGTAAATTCCAAGAAGAAATCCAGTTCTCTGAAGCAGAATTTCTCCCCATGGTACCATAAGGAGGATGTAATGCTCACCACTCTTTATTAACGGCTATGCCAAAATGGCACAATTCTGTCCTATATTAATACAGTTACAGCAGAAATAAAATATTATTTTCATTTACTGTACCTTTAAAAGATCCCTTTTAATCATGAAAACTGTAAAAAAGCTCCCAACTTCTAGTGAGTTAAGTTAGTCATCTAGTCGGTAATCACTTTCAAGTATCCATTGTTTAAATCCATGAATTAGAATGACTCTGAAATTTGTTAAAATTCTAAAACAAGCCAGAACACCAAAACTATCCAGAAAAAATTATTCAGTCCGAATGATCATTCTATGCCTGTTTCTATTTCTAAAATAGCAATGATGGAAAATGACAGTCAGTAAAAACGAATGTAGAAACTTCCTTCATTGTACATGTGACAACAATCACACTGAATACTTCGATTTGACATCTTGAAAATGAGAAATGGCACACTGGGGAAGGAGAAACTGATGTGATAAGAAAACCTAGACAAGTCGATGTGGTAGCAACTTCACATTGCACAGTTAAACCAAAACAACTTAAAAGAATGATTTACCTTGTTTTATTTATTTACTATGTTTCTTTGGATAACCTTGAAATGGCTGTAAAAGCAATGTCACAGAGTAATACTACATGTATTTAATCTGCAATGTTACCAAATGATGTTTTTCATATTCACAGTGCGCTGTTACTTTTTTCTGGTTTTCAAATAATATGTTTATGTCTCTAATTTTAAAAATAGAGAAAATTATATAGGAAATTATAACTTTTAAAAATGTAATATTTACTAATTTGAGATCCTACTACTGAAAAAATGTTGTATTGGCTGTTCCAGCTGTGATTGATTGCAATAATTATTTAGAAACTTATATAACATAGATTTAGATAACTTTAAAATTTGAGTTCACAGAAAACATGAACCCTGACATCCATGGAACCAACAGATAAAAAGAACAGTAATATCAAAATGATATTGTCAATACAGAAAGAGCTCTTGTGGTATAATAAAATGGATAGTAATACAAATTAGTTATGTAAAATAGTACAGTTTTATTTTTTCATTTTATTTGGCTGAGACCAAATTGCTCATGCTGAAAAGAACTGAAGAAGGCATAAAGAAAAATCTAATAAAAAAGATGAACGTGTCATTGTACAGTTATTTCTCTTTGAAATCAAAATGGCCCAAACTGAATATTTGCCATAGTTAAATATAATGCAATATTGTCAGTATTTCCCATTCCAACAAAGGAAATACACTGTGATGATGGTAAATACTGCTGTGTGTTACATTATCCAATTTTATGGCATTCACTCTACTGTCCTCCAACCTTTAAATTCCACTTCACTGCAAAGTATTTCTAGTCTTACAGGTTGAAAACCATTGAATATCTCCAAAAATTACTCATTATCTGAAAGAGAAGTGGTTTTAAGATTCCAGAAAGGTATATTTCATTATTGTAAATAGCAATGTTAAAAAATTTAAAGAAAAGCATACAGCTAAATGTATTTATTGCTATTTATTCCACCGGAGCATCTGCACATTAACCACAGTGTATGGTGTGCTTCTAAGCATGTGGGGTTTTGTGCTTTTTTTAAAGAAACCCAGCTTGTTTCTGAAGGCTAACGTACAGTGTATGCTGAAGGCTAATACAGTGTATGCTGCATGGCCATACTTGTGGAACAACGTCATTCCTGGAACAGAAGGTATATTTTCTGCAGCTCAATGGCAAAAATAAATATTTCAAACACTTGCTTACATTGCCTTTTTTCTTGGAAGATTTTCTAAGCAAATCTAGTGGACTTGGAGGAAATACTTTCTCAATCTTTTGTTTGACTGAATTTCTGACATCATGGAGCATTTAGTAAATACTGAGGTATCATGTTTTTCAGTGAAGAAGGCACAACATTTTTTAACAACATTCAATTCAGCTTGCTTAGGCTTCTTGAAACATCTGGTTCATGTTCAGATGCTTACATAGGTATTAGCCCACTTATTCCAGTATTAACATCATATAATCTCATTTGCATCACTCCCATCCTAGGAACTTGTGACCTACCTTTACAGCCACTATCCTTGCTTTCCTGCAGTACTCTGATGGCTGATAGCAATTTTTAACAATCAATATATATAAAAACCCCTCTTCTTTCTTCTCTATCAAACTACATTAAAAAACTACTCCCTACCTTGTACATTTAACCTTCTCAAGTTCTTATACTCTAATTTTATATGCTATAAACACTGGCAGAATGTACTGGCATTTAACTTTATAGTCCTGAGAGAAATAGATTTTACTGACTTGAAAAGTAGCACAGACCTTCTGATGATTTATTACTATTTTTAGTCTTTATATTGATTTTCTATCTACTCAAAATTATCTTGGAAATAATTATTTCATTCTTTTTTCTTAATGTTAATCTCTTGGAGAGTTTAAGGACATTCAGCTTTAGTAGCCAAAAATTATCTGCTTGCTTACTTAAAGATTTAGTCTTTCATCTTTTTTTTCTTTATAAAGGTGGAGAACAGTATCTTCTTGGTTTCACATGCTATTAGAAAGGAAATTGTTTCTGTTGTTTGTTTAAAAATATCATTTTTATAAAGTAATTAAGTAAATATGCTACAGATAAGCAAATGTGTGTTATGTAGGGAAACAATGCCATTAACAATAGTGTTCTTTTTCTGGCTCACAGTATCATTCAATACAAGCACTCAACAGCAATTTGAGCCAAATCCAGTGAAGTTCTGAGTGCCTGCAATTCCTAGTGAAGTCAACGGGAATGCAGGGACCTCAGGCATTCTGCCTTTAGGTTCTTCTTGCACCCTACACGTTCTACTTGTACCTTGGGTAGCAGTGTGGGACAGAGGAACAACTGTTGGACTGCTACTCTACTTCCTGCATGGGAGTGGACAAGCAAGGGCAAGAAGTGGATGGAGCCTTGACTCTACTTTCCCATCCCCAACTAATGTGCCAGCCAGTGCACATAAGGTAGCACCTTACAGGGAGTAAACTGAGCCAGTAAAATGCTGGGATAGGGTTCACACCCCATGAAACAAGGGGGTGATAAGGACCAAATTGTGACTGAATCACAAATCAGTTCCTGTGGCAGTGGAGCTATAGGATGCCTCATACTAAGGCCAGACTGTAATATTACAATTTAGCCTGCCATATTTGTGATACTATTCAAGTACCCTAGTATTTGAAGATATAGCATTTCATATTGGATAAGCTTAGAGGACAACACTGTAGAAATCTTGTTCTAAAATACTAAAGAGAATATATTAAATGTCACTATTTCACAATTAGGAAATTAAGGATAATTTCAAAAATACCACGGTGGCCTAGATAGATACAGCACCTGGTTTTTCTTTTCTTTTTTACGTTGTGTGACACATAGCCAGAAATGGTTAAGCATCCTGCAGGATAAATGACCCAGATTCAATCTTTAGGGTCATGGGTAGATAATATTTATGTTTTTGCGTACTTGCATACATATTGTTAGAGGATAACAATGTAATCCAACAGTTCCTATCTATGCTGTTTTCAGTCAGAAATGAAAAGGAGATCTTACTATTTAAATGAA
The DNA here is from genome assembly GCA_007922305.1 of Dermatemys mawii. NCBI lineage: Eukaryota > Metazoa > Chordata > Testudines > Dermatemydidae > Dermatemys > Dermatemys mawii. The sequence continues at coordinate 18,754,302 of ML677335.1, read as the reverse complement.
CTGTAAAGATAGTGATATCATTGTATTGACTTCTGTTTGAAATATATAGCACATCACCTGTGAATAATGGAAAACAGGCAAATGCCTTATATTAATCCATTTTGCTAATTACTTGTGATGCTTAAAAAATAAGTCTACCTCAAAGTCTCAGTGATTGCGTATTGTTCACTTAAGGACTCCAAGATGTCAAGAGAAGGCCTGGAACTATATAAAAACCTTCAGGTCTGCTTGATGCAGGGGAAGCTTGAGTTGTAAGACTGAAATCTCCAGTCCCTCCTGGATATGACCATTGGACTATACCCTAGGGACTAATTCTGATAGAACTCTTTGCAACTACAAAGCTCGCCATCTGTACTATGAAACTGATCTCAAAACTATACTCATATCTGTATGTATATTGATCTTTTAACCAATACACACACACTTTTCTTTATTTAAATTTTCAGTTGACCTAACAGGAATGGGCTATAAGCATGTATTTGGGTAAGGTCTGAAATATTCGTTAACCTCTGAGGTAACGTGTCTAATCCTTTGGGATTAGTAGAACTTTCTTATATGACAAATAAGATTTTTTAGTAATCTTCATCATATTTGACTTGGGTGTCTGGGTGGAAGCCGAAGGCTGAGTTGCTATAAGGGAACTGTGTTTCGGTTTCTGTGCAACCAGTAAAGTATTGTAGAAGTTGTTTTTGCTGGTTTGGTAAATTTAAGTACTGGAATATCCACCAGTTTTGGGAATTGGCTGCCCCATTCTCAGCAGTTTGCCCTAATCAAGTAACCTCAGTGTGCTCCCCTTTGGGCCCCAGTTACATTGTTGTATTTCTTATTGACCTGTATTCTAAAGGTCTGTTTGAGTCTTGAGCAAAGATAAAAATATATACCAGACACAATGTCTTTTATCAGACCACAATAAACCCAATAAAAATGTTTTGTTTAAGGAGGACTCCATAAATCAAGAAAAGAAACCACAGATATGTGGTCTCAGTGAGATTGTGTAAGTCAGCAACATGTTAGCCACCCTATATAAGACGTTATTTTTTAAGGCTCTATGAAGCCAAAACTACGTAGTGTGTTGGAGAATCACGGGGGATAAGGTATGCTTGCAAACGAACACTTCATTCATCTCCACACATTATTAATCCTTCTTTAACAGAATTTATATTCTTCTTCAGGCAGGATACTCCCGTTATATACTGGAAGCATTGCATAAAGGAGGTATTTTTAAAATATATGCTCTAACTCAATAAAAATGTATGGGTTTGATGCATGAATTACGGAATGAAATTTTATGGTCTGTGCTGTGCAGAAAGTCCACATAGTTAATCATAATGGTCCCTTCAAGCCTTAAAAATCTATGAATCCAACTGGTTATGAACATTACTGAGGAAAGGGACTCTCCTTCCTAAGAAATCGCAAATATTAGTCATTTCCCAGGTCAGGGTAGAAAAAAATATGTACAAATACATCTAGCTATTATAGTAAAAATTCATTAGTATGGCCTATTGAAGCATGGAATATTCTGTTGGTCCCTCCATTTGCCATATAGTTGTCAGGGAAGCAGGGAAAACCACAATAACAAACATTTATGGTGAAAATGTCCTCATTTTAGGAGGATGGTTGATCTCTATTCTATTTTTTTTGTTGTTGTACTTCATTTTATATATATGCTGTATACTGTGTCGTTAAGTGTTATCCTGGCTAATCCCCAAAAGCAGTCATGGACCTGATTACATATTCATGGACAGACTAGAAACACTAAGAAATGGAGACTAAAAATTATAAAAAAGAAAACCCTATCTTAAGTTGAAAGTGTAGATTACTGGAGGGTTTTTTTTCCACCTACTCCTTTTTCTCCCTTGACATATTATCACTATGGTATTAAGGAGAGAAGGAATCACATATCCAGTGGCTTGGGCAAAGCCTGATTTAATTGGGGTTGTGTGGGTTACAAGTGAGATCAGAATTTGCCTCCTTGAGTCCCAATTCACTCTTTTGTGTTTTATACAGACTCTTCTTGAATCCACAGTTCTAACCACATGGGAAGTCAAATGCTGATGATCACAGGAACACTTCCCACACTAGGTTATACATGAAAAACTGAATGGAGAGCACTACAAAAAATGACTGACATTGTCAGGCTTTCCTGTCTTTTCCAACAAACAGAAAGGGTGTGGTAAAAAGATAAAATACATCAAATGGAAAAGCAGAGAGACACAAAATAATAGCAGTCCTGACACAGTTCTGAAATGTTTTCATTCTTGCTTTGAGTCATGATGACAATTTAATTGATGCAATGTCAGAATGTCGGCCATGATTATTTTATGATTTTCTGAAGCTCCATTCAGTGACTAATTGGCTGTTCAACCGTTCAAGGTTGAATCACACTGGTCTAAGTGTCCAAGAAATTGCATATATTATAGGCAATATAATATGAGGGTTCTTTAAGTACATGCAAATAGCACATACTGATCATTAACATCATGGCATTTACACCACAAACTCTGTCTTCTAAGGAGTTCTTCCTACTCAGTTTCATCCAAACAATAGATTCTGAAAAGAAAATGTTAAAAATCCATAGCAATTAAATCAAATTTTACTCATGACCACGCTGAACTGTTTCAGAGATTGAAAAAGAATAAAGATGTCCTTCTTTTCTTATGAATTCCCTTTTAACTTTTCAAAAAAGCTGGGAAAAATTTTCAGACAGATTTGAACATTTTTTTTAAATGTTCATACTCAAATTTTGCACTTATCCTCAGGCAACTGCACATCAAATAAACTGATTTGTGCACACAACTGGATGCACCCACAACAACATAGAAGAACAGCAGGAGGACATTTAAAGCCACTTGCATTAAAGTGATGGGAGAAAGGCAGAAGGGCCATGCCACCCCTCCCCACTCCAAGACATACATCCACAGAGATAGAGTTGGTCAGGAAATATCTGTCCAAATGATTTTTCAATGCAGTTTCTAATAAGCAAAATGACTTAATTTGGTTCAACACAACAAAATGAAAAGTTTCAATTTGGGAATGTCAAGATGTTTGTTTTAATAGAAACATTTTGACATTTCTGAATCAAAATTTTTCTCAACTATTTTCCACAAAATAATTCAGTATCTGACTTTTTCCTAGTTTGAGATGAAAACAAATGGCAATATTTCAGAATTTCCAAATGCGGCAGAAATTCTGATTTTCAATCAAGTCTGCATATAGGACACAGCCTAAAACTGCAGCTTGTGCTCTCCAAACAAGACAGAAGGGCTGAAGCACATCTCCAGAAATATTGTACATGCCAAAGATGTTGTTAATAGCTGAGTTGGTGCCATGGCTATGTCCTCATCCCCCAGTTCACAGGGACCAGCTACCACCTAGAGGTTATACTAGTTGTGACAGATTGCCTACCCTCCGGGATGCCACTTGATGTACTAGGGTACCACTGCGCCCACCTGTTCCATCAGCCTGGACTCTCTTACATTGTCTTGCTGAGCCAGGCCCTCAAGCCTCCTCCAGCCCACACACTTAGCTGCAGAAAGTCACCAGCACTGAAATCATACTGCATAGGAAGGCTTCAGCTAGAGAGTTGCCCTCTGGAGTGTAAACCCAAAATTGTATTGTCTTATGCTGCACAGAGAACTCTACAGTGTCAGCTCATGAAATCCACCTCTTCCCTCAGTGTGGAGGAAGATATGCACAGCTTTTTGCCTCACAGTTATGAATGCCACAAACCGGTTTTAGAGAAAACAAAAACAAGTTTATTCACTAAAATAGATAGATTTTAAGTGACTATAAGTGATAGCAAACAGATCAAAGCACATTACTGTAGTAAATAAACAAAAACTGCAAACAGAGCTTAATTAAATAGGTAGGATATAAATTAGCAGATTCTCACCCTGAGTGAGACATAGGCTGGCAGAGTCTTAAGGCACAATTTGCCTTGTCTTTCCCAGGTTTTGGGATTTTTTTTTTCCTATTATTCTCCACACTCTATCCTGATTTTTCACATTTGCTGTCTGGTCACCGTAGTTGTACATGATTTATTTATATATAAGAGAGTCCTCTGTTAATTTTGATAATCAGGTCTTAAACCTTAAAAATATTAATACCCCAATTACATACTCAGCAAAATAGACACAGGAAAATAATTATTTAGATATTTGGTTGCCATTTATTCAATACTCGGGCAAAGTACATTGCCTGCAAAAATAACCCAGCATACCTGTTGAGTGTTGTTGCTGTTTCTTTTATATATTTTAACATTTAATAGACATGGCATATTTGATAAATAGCTGTAATCAGAAAGTTCACTTAACTTAATAAAAATCACCAGAAACATCATCGTTCGCACAGTGTAGAAAGGTTCACTTTGTAAAATGGTAACACCCTGCTAAATAGAGATATCTGATGATTCTATTACAGTACAATGTTTCTCTAAACAAAAGCTTACTGTTGTAATGATTATCATTTTGTCTCTGATATTTACATGGAATGACTTCCACATCTGTTAAACCTTCCTAAATAAATAAATAGATTTAAAAGGGTGATGCTGAGATGCACAACTATAATAACAAGTTTGAATATCACCACAGTGATATTAACTTTGTTCAGACTTCCCGCATGAGAAGCAACACAAAGTTCTTATAATAAGCAATGAGCACACCTCAGGTTTAGCTTTCCTCAGGGTTAGCTTTCCTTGAGGCCAAAACAATTTTATCCCCTAAAGAGGAAATGTTTTAGAAATCTATGTTTACAGGGAAGATAATAATGCAGAGATGTTATCTTTCAAGTCGTATCTCAACATACCAACTTATCTGCTTTTTTTCGCCATGTGGCATCACTTTTGTTATTTCTACACCAACGTTTTCAGAATGTTATTTTTAACAAATGGCTGGCAAATGATTAGGAAAGAATTCCAGCTTTGCTGGCTACACATTCAAAAAAGAGAGAGAAAACCCCGCCCTATCATTCTAAGTAATCCCAATTACATTCCTGACATATCTCAGGCACCACACCTCATCCAATTTCTGTATCCCAAAACGCTCGGCCTTTCATGTGACCTCTAAAGCTTCTCTGCTAAATGGAGACTACTCAGCTAGCTCCTCTCCCTCAGCACAAAGTACATCCTTTATACATTATGCTAATTTGCAGTCACTTAGGAAGCTAAAGTTTAACAGCAGCCCCCAACTCCCGGTTTCTCACACAATAGCCCAAAACGCTATCCTTTGTGCCAGTGACCAAGCCAGGATTAATATGTTTGGGTAACAAGGACACTTCATTGTGTAGTGCTCTTATTTCTCTATAAACATACCAACAGACTAATAAAATAAATATATTTTCATTGGAATAAATAAATTTTGCATTAGTTTTTTCATATGTAAGCAAGGTGTAGAAAAAAATATGTACGAGTTACAAAGCAAAAAGGATTACCTCCATGCCACTGAGCAAGCTTTAGATAAGACATGTAGAGTTTTATGCAGGCATGAGAAAGCATTTTCCAGAAATTATTATATTAACACAATTTCTTCTGAGAAACTTCATGGTGAGGGTGTTTTTTTTTAAAAAAAAATAATACATCAAAGGAACTGCTACTTAACCCACTGCATTAAGTATCAAACACTATTCTGACATACTTCTGCTATTTCTTTTCATGATGCATATGAGGTGAGGAAGATACTTATTCAAATAATTTTTTTAAGATAATGTAGGCATGATGGTTAACTAATGAAACATTGACTTGCATCTCTAGATGACTGGTTTAAAACTCACATGAGTATGACAGAAGCAGTGTAGTCAAATGGTCTGAGCATGAACCTGAGATCATGGAGCTCTTGAATTCTAATCATGGCTCTGCCACTGACTGATTGTGTGACCTTGGCAAGTCACTTAAACTTCTCTCTCTCATTTTCCTCATGTGAAACAAGAATATCAATGTTTACCAACCTCACCTGTGACCATTAATTAGGTACTGTTTGTACTGGACTTGACCAAAAATGAAAATACCAAATAAATGACAGATATGATTAAATCAATGGCAGAGAAGGGCAAATCAGTTAGAATAAAAGAACCACAAACTCAAAGTTTAACTAAACATTTGGAGTTTGAAAAAATGTATTAAAATCATTACATTTTATTATGACTACTGCATGTTGCTTATTGCTACACTCCCTATTCCATGTAAGCCCAGAACTGCATATGTGGCAATTCATTTAAATAGTTCTCAAAGTATTTCTAGCCAGACAAAAACATAAGGGAAATCACACAAGAAACCCTCTCCTAATCAGATTTCCAGCCTAATTTTTCAGGGTGAGGAATTTCAGATGAAGAATCTGGACTGAATGTTTACTAAAAACAAATTTATAAAAAGAATGAGGAGTTTTTGTGGCACCTTAGAGACTAACACATTTATTTGGTATAAGCTTTCATGGGCTAGAGCCCACTTCATCAGATGCCTGGCATGGAACATATAGCAGGAAGATTTTATATATATATATATATAATATTATATATGTATGTATATAATATTTTGTATGTATGTATGTATGTATGTATGTATGTAGTGGCAAAGCTCTGGCCTTGTCCCTGTGGGTCCTGCACTTCCAGGAGGTTAGTGCTAGCCTCAGCAGCTCACTGTGATCCTTCATGGAGCCCCTCTCTCTCCAGGCCAGGGTTACAGTCTACTGAGCCCTTCTCATCATAAGCCAGCAAAGCGGTTGGTGAGAGAATTCCCACAGTCTCTGTTGTCCCTCTGGGCTTATTTCAAGACAGTATAGCCTCCTATTCTGCTATGGGCCTGCCTTCCTCTTCCAGGAGGTGTATCAGTAGCAGGAGGTTGGGGAGAACCCGGGCCCACCCTTTATTCCGGGTTCCAGCCCAGGGACCCTAATGGTAGCAGCTGTTGGCAGCCAATCTTTCACTGACAGAGTTGCTACTTTTCCATGGGCCACTTCCCCATAGCTCTCCCACTTCTCCCTTACCTCAGGTCACAGCAAAGGTTCCTCTCCTCCAGCTCCTTTCTTCTTGGCTCCCCCACCTGACTAACTGGGAGGTTTTTAACAAGTTTCAGCCAGCCCCTGATTGACTTCAGGTGTTCCAATTAGGCTAGCTGTTTCTACTCCTTTCTAGAAGGTTCTTAATTGGCCTCAGGTGTCTTGACTGGCCTGGAGTAGCCTTTGTTTGGTTATCCAGGGAACAGGGACCTGCACATCCTGAGGCTGATATACCTAACTTCCAGCACTCTCTTATACCCTTCTGGTCTGACTCTGTCACAATATATATATACACACACACAGCACACACAGATATGTACAGCGAACATGAAAAGGTGGATGTTGCTATACCAACTCTAAGGGACTAATCAATTAAGGTGAGCTATTATCAGCAGGAGAAAAAAAAATGTTTGTAGTGATAACACTGGTCTACAATTTTTTAGAAGTCGTCTGCTTCAGAGATAAAATGTGATATTTATTATGTATTTTGATGTGCTGAATTCAAATATGACAATTAAAACAACTGATTGGCTACTGTTTCTAAGATATTTAAGTTTTTACATTTTATGTCTATGTATATTGTGTAGATAGTAGAGCTTTAATCATAAATTGTAAACCTAGGTCTTTTCATGTGTTTATGGTTGCTTTACATGATAATAGTTCACCTGTCCTGTTTATGTAACACTTTAAAAATCAGCAAAAGAGTTATATAAATAAAATGTATTATGAAACAACAGGCAAAAAACTATTATGTACATAGTTTAGTCCTTTTGAGTGTCTACTCAGCGCTTCTTGGCTTGTCTCTTGTATTCATTAAATAGAGCATCTCTTGTCACTGTCCAGCAATAGTCTGCAAGCATTGATGGGCTCCATTTGCCCTGATAGCGTTTCTCCGTTGTTGCAATGTCCTGGTGAAATCGCTCGCCGTGCTCGTCGCTCACTGCTCCGTAGTTCGGTGGAAAAAAATCTAGATGAGAGTGCAAAAAATGTATCTTTAGTGACATGTTGCAACCAAGGCTTTTGTATGCCTTGAGGAGGTTTTCCACCAACAACCTGTAGTTGTCTGCCTTGTTGTTTCCAAGAAAATGTATTGCCACTGACTGGAAGGCTTTCCATGCCATCTTTTCCTTGCCACGCAGTGCACGGTCAAATGCATCATCTCGAAGAAGTTCACGAATCTGAGGACCAACAAAGACACCTTCCTTTATCTTAGCTTCACTTAATCTTGGAAATTTTCCACGGAGGTACTTGAAAGCTGCTTGTGTTTTGTCAATGGCCTTGACAAAGTTCTTCATCAGACCCAGCTTGATGTGTAAGGGTGGTAACAAAATCATCCTTGATTCAACAAGTGGTGGATGCTGAACACTTTTCCTCCCAGGCTCCAATGACTGTCGGAGTGGCCAGTCTTTCTTGATGGAGTGGGAATCTCTTGCACGACTATCCCATTCACAGAGAAAACAGCAGTACTTTGTGTATCCAGTCTGCAGACCAAGCAAGAGAGCAACAACCTTCAAATCGCCACAAAGCTGCCACTGATGTTGGTCATAGTTTATGCACCTCAAAAGTCGTTTCATGTTGTCATAGATTTCCTTCATACGGACTGCATGACCAACTGGAATTGATGGCAAAACATTGCCATTATGCAGCAAAACAGCTTTAAGACTCGTCTTCGATGAATCAATGAAGAGTCTCCACTCATCTGTCTCCCAAGGGCACTCACCTCTCTGCACAGATCAGCTGAGCTGCCGCCCCATGTGAGCTGCTTCCGACGCCCCGTCCCCCTGCCTGCTCTATGTGCCTACTCAGCTGCAGCTGTTCACTTCTCCCCTGTTGTTTGAAGGGCCAGACAAATGGAAGCCATGCGCCGGATCCGGCCCACAGGCTGTTGTTTGGAGACCCCTGCTTTGGACAGTAGATGATGTGGTGTGTCCTGGATGGAAGCTGGAGGCATGTAGATAAGTATAACAGTCAGTAGTTTCCGGTATGGGGTGGTATTTATGTGACCATTGCTTATTAGCACAGTAGTGTCCAGGAAGTGGATTCCTTGTGTGGATTGATCCAGGCTGAGATTGATGGTGGGATAGAAATTGTTGAAATCATGGTGGAATTCCTCAAGAGCTTCTTTTCCATGTGTCCAGATGATGTCATCAATGTAGCGCAAGTAGAGTAGGGGTATTAGAACAACGCTTCCTTAGTTCTTGTCCCCTAAATCAGCCATAAAAATGTTGGCATACGTTGGGGCCATGCAGAGCAGTGCTGCTGACTTGAAGGTATATATTTTTCCAAAATGTGAAACAGTTGTGGGTGAGGAAAAAGTCACAAAGTTCAGACACCAGGTTTGCTGTGACATTATTGGGAATACTGTTCCTGATGGCTTGTAGTCCATCTTTGTGTGGAATGTCGGTGTAGAGGGCTTCTACATCCATAGTGGCCAGGATGGTGTTTTCTGGAAGATCCCAGGATTGTAGTTTCCTCAGGAAATCAGCAATGTTCTGAAGACATCTGGGAGTGTGGGTAGCATAGGGCCTGAGAAGAGAGTTTACATAGCCAGATGATCCTACTGTTATGGTGCCAGTATCTGAGATGATGGGGGTATCCAGGATTTCCAGGTTTATGGATATTGGGTAGCAAATAGAATACTCCTCGTCGGGGTTCTAGCGATGCATCTGCGCAGATTTGTTCCTGTGCTTTTTCAGGGAGTTTCTTCAGCAGATGGTGTAGTTTCTTTTGGTAATCCTCAGTGTGATCGGAAGATAATGGTCTGTAGAATGTGGTGTTAGAGAGCTGCCTATTCCAACTTATTCATGATGATGACAGCATCTTCTTTGTCAGCCTTTTTGAGTATGATGGCAGAGTTGTTCCTGAGGATGTTGATGGCATTGTGTTCTGCACAGTTGAGGTTACGGAGCAAGTGATGTTGCTTTTCCACAATTTCAGCGCGTGCACATTGACAGAAGCACTCTATGTAGAAGTCCAGTCTGTTGTTTCAACCTTCAGAAGGAATCCATGCAGAATCCTTTTCGTAGTGCTGGTAGGAAGATTTTTGTGCATTAGTATGTTATTCAGAGGTGTGTTGGAAATATCCCTTGAGTCAGAAATGTCGAAAGTAGGATTTCTAGGTCGAAAGCAGGATTCTAGGTCACTACAGAATTGTATCATGTTCGTGGGTCTGGAGGGGCAAAGGGAGAGGCCCCAAGATAGAACAGATTCTTCTGCTGTGCTAAGTCTATATCTGGAAAGATTAATAATATTGTTGGGAGGGTTAAGGGAACTACTGTTGTGGCTCCCTGTGGCATGCAGCAGTTTAGATACTTTAGTGCCGCAATACTTCTCTTTCTTTTTGCGGATACAGACTAACACTGCTACTACTCTGAAACCTGAATCTATAAAGTTGTTGTGATTTGACACTTGTAATTATTGACACTATCTGAATGGCTGCTTGGTAACTCATGTGAAATAGGTTAGTTCTTTAATTCCAGTTCTTAGAGGACAAGTACATATACAATTCCATCACAGCTGACACTAAGTTTTATCATTGGTGGTGGTCTCAGAAGACAGAGCAGGATGTGTGTGGAGAGTCATCCTCATACAGAAAACAGATCTCTGGTAGTTTGGCATAACAATGTGAAGAATTTTGCATTTCGACTACTCAGAGGGGTTTTGTAGGTAAATAGAGAACTCTTACATTAGGAGCTGAGGAAAATGGAAAGTAGCTGCGGCAGGTGGTTCATAACAGTCACTGGGCCATCATGCTAACCAGTCACTTAAGTGGTAATCAATCAATCACAGGTCTGTCCAAAGCTATTTTTTATGACTTCACCTGAACACTGAATTTAAAACTCGAAGAGCATTGACATTCTGTATAATTTTCAATGTAAATGATGTTCTAAAGCAAAAAAACAAACAAACAAAAAAAACCCACCAAACAGTTATGATGATCTTTCAGAAGCTTAATTTGTTTGTAAATGTGCTGTCATTTAGATCAGGTTGATTGCATTCACATATTAAGTCAACTCACTTGACAGATGGTCTAATCTTTATGTCATTCCACAATCACAAACATTTCCTCTTGGTAATTTGTTTACACTGAAAAAGTTCATACAGATAAAGGAAACAATGATGCAATAATTCAAACTACACCTAAATGTGATATAAAACCAATGATTTTATGTAAATGTGAAAAATGATCAAAACCCACAAAAGAGTTTTAACATAAATGAGACAAATGGATCATCTATTTACTGAAAAGTTTTGTAAGTATTCTATGGTGAAGTACAAAGAATATATTTTGGGTGCTGCTTTCTTATGTTATATTTATGAGATTCAAAGAAATAACTTACTATCAAAGTAAATAAGAGAATTTCTCCTGGATGTGTTATAGATTTCTTTATATAAATAATGGTTGTCTACATAGGGATACTGCTGAACTACTGTAGCAATTGTGGAATTTTTTTTTGTGCTATTACAAACAGTATTCAAACAATGGAAATACTACAATTTAATGCTAAAATAAGAAATACACTTTATCAAGTATCTGTAAAATAGTTTACAGAACTCCTCAAATGGTTGTCTGGCTTATGAATAAGTGCTTGATCTTTCTTTTCCAATATTAAGTATCTGATCAGGGGGATTGGGAAGAGAAAACAACCCCATCCTTCAAATTCACAGTACCCATAATTCTGAATGGCAGTCACATAATCATAGAAGGTTAGGGTTGGAAGAGACCTCCGGAGGTCATTAGTCCAACCCCCTGCTCAAAGCAGGACCAACACCAACTAAATCATCCCAGCCAGGGATTTGTGAAGCTGGGTCTTAAAAATCTCTAAGGATGGAGATTCCACCACCTCCCTAGATAACCTATTCCAGTGCTTCACTACCCTCCGATTAAAATAAAATTAGTTTTTCCCAATATCCAACCTAGACCTCCCCCACTGCAACTTGAGACCATTGTTCTGCCATCTGTCACCACTGAGAACAGTCTAGCTCCATCCTCCATCCTCTTTCAGGTAGTTGAAGGTTGCTATCAAATCCCCCCTCACTCTGCTCTTCTGAAGACTAAATAACCCCAGTTCCCTTAGCCTCTCCTCGTAAGTCATGTGCCCCAGCCCTCTAATCATTTTTGTTGCCCTCCATTGGACTCTCTCCAATCTGTTCACATCCTTTCTCCAGAGAGGGGCCCAAATCTGGATGCAATACTCTAGGTGTGGCATCACCAGTGCCGAATAAAGGGGAATAATCACTTCGCTCAATCTGCAGGCAAGGCTCCTACTAATGCAGCCCAATATGCCATTAGCCTTCTTGGCAACAAGGGCACACTGTTGACTTGTATCCAGCTTCTCATCCACTGTAATCCCCAAGTCCTTTTCCACAGAACTGCCGCTTATCCAGTCTGTCTCCAACCTGAAGCAGTGCATGGGATTCTTCCTTCCTAAGTGCAGGACTCTGCACTTGTCCTTGTTGAACCTCACCAGATTTCTTTTGGCACAATCCTCCAATTTTTCTATCCTACCCTCTAGCGTACCTACCTCTTCCCCATCTTAGTGTCATCCGCAAACTTGCTGAGGGTGCAATCCATCCCATCATCCAGATCATAAATGAAGATGTTGAACCTAACCAGCCCCAGGACTGACCATTGGAGCTCTCCACCTGATTCTGGCTGCCAATTAGATATCGAGCCACTGATCACTACCCATTGAGCCTGAAGATCTAGCCAGCTTTCTATTCACCTTATAACCCATTCATCCAATCCATACTTTTTTAACTTGCTGGCAAGAATACTGTGGGAGATGGTATTAAAATCTTTGTTCAATTCAAGGTATATCACGTCCAGTGCTTTCCCATATCCAAAGAGCCAGTTATTTCATCATAGAAGGCAATCAGTTTGTCAGGCATGACTTGCCCTTGGTGAATGCATGTTGACTATTCCTAATCACCTTCCTCTCCTCCAAGTGCTTCAAAATGGATTCCTTGAGGACCTGCTACATGATTTTTTCCAGGGACTGAGGTGAGGCTGACCAAGCTGTAGTTCCCTGGATTCTCCTTCTTTCTTTTTTAAAAGATAGACATTACATTTGTCTTTTTCCAAATGTCCAGGACCTCCCACAATCGCAACGAGTTTTCAAAATAACGGCCAATGGCTCTGCAATCACATCAGCAGGGCCGGCCCCAGGCACCAGTGCAGCGAGCCTGGGATGGCAAGCCGCACGGGGCAGCCTGCCAGTTGTTGTCAGGGTGGCAATCTGGCGGATTTTGGCAGCATGCCTGTGGAAGGTCCGCCATACCCGGGGATTCGGCAGCATTTCGGTGGCAAGTCCTCCGAACCAAAGGAAACTGCGGGTCTCCCACAGAAACGCTGCTAAATTTGCAGGACCACCAGACCCCCGCACGCAGGCATGCCACCGAAGGCTGCCTCAGTGTCATGCTTGGGGTGGCAGAAAACATAGAGCCACCCTTGCACATCAGCCAACTCCCTCAGCATTAGATCCAGACTCCTGGACTTGTACATGTCCAGCTTTTCTAAATAGTCCTTAACCTCTTCCACCACTGAGGGCTGATAATGGGGCAGTTTACTGTATAAGTTCCATCAGGCTGCTTCCCTGAACACATTCCTGTGCTTTCCCCGCCTTTTGGTAAATTTGATAATAATAAAATATTCTGGTCAACCCAAAACTAACATTTTTCAAAAATTTTGGTGAACCAAAAAGTTAAAGAAAATAAGTAAAACAAATCTTTTGTTCCACCTAAAAATGAAAAAAATGTTTAATTTAGAAAATATCAAAACGGAATCTTTCAACTTTTTAATTTTTCTTTCTATCCACAACAATGTGGTGAATCTACATTTTTTTTGGAGGAGAAAAATTTAGGGCAAACAATTTCACCCAGTTCTTGCATCAATCTCATCAGAAAATAATCTCATTGCTGCATATGGTAGGGGTGAGAGAACAGAGAAGCCACATGTGTGGTCTGGTTGCTAGAATCAGAGAGAAGATGGGGAACTGGGCTCATCAGTAAAGAGGTAATTATTACATATGAAGAAAGTGGAGCATGAGGATATGTTAGGGATGAAGATTAAACTTTAAGCCATCAACACCACAGCCCTCCTCCCCCATCCACCAACCAGGTCAGTTCCCCACTGCAACTACTCTTAGACCTCACTATAGTATTTTACTATACCATAATTTCAAGATGGCTGTCATCAGCTTCTATCTAGAAACTGGGATTAAAGAAAGGAGGAAGTGATTTGTAGGTGGAAAATAGTTTAATGAGGGCTTCAATAAACTACACTGAACTCTTAAAAATAGTAAGTTTTGCTAAATCCCATAAAGATCCTAAAACAGCGAATAAAACAGCTTATTTTTGCAATGCCACACAAAAAGGTAAAGTTTTCACTGGCACATGCAAGCTGCTTCCTCCACTTTAATAGAAATGCAGCGTAATCTTTTGTATTTAAGAGCCAATATTGCTGCTTTAGTCTTCTGTAATCCAAAACAATAATTTAATTTTCAGTTCATACTGCTTGAATTCAGAAAGCATTAATAATTTATCAAGTAATCTTCTGAAATTAAAAACTGTTCAAGACCTCCTAATTAGTTGTCTAGCTACAGCCTCTCAGAAAAAGCTAATGGTAAAATCTAAATATGTTTCTGCTCTTCTAATCTGTACACAAACAAATATTAATGACTGACAACATCATAACAGTATGATGCCAGTGGATTAGTGCTTTTAAAAATGATAATCTTTGAATGAATTTATAGACTTTTCTATTAATGTTATCAATCAGCTGAGGTTCCTCGTGTCCTATCTAATCTTCATTAATTTCCTCATCAGAAAAAAAAAAAGATTAAATCTTTAGTCCTGTAAACTGCTCTGTTTGGGGTTGGTAAGAATTAATTCTCTTAACATGCATATAATTTGCATTGATACGCACAGATACCAAGAGGAGAATAGAATCCCTCCCACCTTGTTAGTTAGCAAGACTTTGCCTTTGAGAGAGAAGTTCAGCAAGGCAAATTTCCAACCCAATGCTTTTGGGAACTTAAGCATGAACCAGAAGCCTTGAGGGGTAAGCTCTCACAAGTCTGACGACAGAAATTCCATTTCCTTATGCAAAAAATGCAAGCTGTGTGATGTATTCATTATGCAAATCACAATTATAAAAGTATTTATTTACAAAAAAATTGTTAAAGTAATGTTAGCAATCTGGTATAAATTGACAAAAGTCATACAAATGTCCAACACTTAGAATTCTTGGCTTACTATATAACCTCATCCTTTGAAACTATCACAAGATAAATAGGATCAGGCAAAATTAATTCTTGGATGGCAGCTCCCTAAAGAATACTGAGATGATGCAGGAAGAATTTTCAATGATTTAATAGGTAGCATTCATGCTTCTGAGTAACTAGTCAAGCAATTCCCCAGTAGGATATTTGGAGGAACAGTGCTTCTCTATTTCTAATGAAACAGACAGCTGAGTCCTGGCAACATATTGTCATTATAGTTTCAATGGTACTCTTTGCAAGAGTACAAATGTAGCTGTGGTATTCTTGCAAATTCCAGTGGAGGTAGCTAAATTCTGCCTACATAAAATTCCCTAGTATTCCCAGCTGGATGCAGTAGTCACTTCCTATCTTAAAATTCTTTTGTAGGACTGCTGTGCACTGTTAAACATATGTTACATTTCACCTTAGATTTGACTGAATGGCAGTGGTGGATGAAGCAATGCCTGTGTATAATTCAAAGATGCTTTTTAAAAATATTTTGAGTTCTTTTGGTATTAAAGTTTATATGTATTCGGTAAATGTAATATCAATATTACAAAATTCTAGATTTCACTGAATTAATGGGAAAACTGAATGAAGGATCTGCAGTCTCCATGGGGGCTAGCCATCCCTTTGTGCCCAAGTTTCTGAAATGTAAATGGGATTTTTTGAATGTTCCCTGCAACAAAAGGGTGCCTCAACCAATACCATGCTTTTGTTTGTCCCAAACTCAAATGAATTTAAAGTAGCTACATTTCAGTTTGAAGCAGAACTTTACAAAACAGCTACAAACCTCTGAAAATAGGAATTAGTAATCAAAAAGCTGACAGACATTTAATTATAGACCAGACTCCATCGGCACTATCTAGCATCCCCTCATTTTGATTATGCATTCAAAGAATTAACTTTTGTCACTGTTGTGTACCTCTTTTCTCCTGCTGAATACTAATAGACACATCTAAGCCAGGTAAAATTTTGCAATCAGCAGTACAAGTAAGGAATACTTAACATCCAGTGAGCATACAGGGTTTCTCTGAAACAAGAAAGACTCCTGTTTAATTGACTTGCAAGAGAATTCAAAATTCTGAAATGTAGCATTATACATTTATTTTCTATAAATAGCAAAAGTTTTGGTTCAGATAAGCATCTAAAATTTAAAATAACTATCAAAAGCTTATCTTGACCTTTTCATCTTAGAATTAGCCTAGAAGTCTCATGAGAATAGACCTTTTGAAGAAATTACAGATAGTTTCTGGCCACCTCTGGTTGACTGTGAGAATATACTTTCAATTAATTTTGATGCTTCAGGCCCTGACTAAATGCAAAAAGTGAACAGGCATATGAAAATGAGAATAAAGATAAATTTTAAAAAAACAGGAAAACATTAAAATCATCTTCTTCATCTTAAGTTTTTGGGGAGGCCTTGAGACAGTTGTTTTACCTGAACCAGTTCTCCCACCACTACTAGGAATAGAGGGGTTTTTTTTCTGAAAAAAAAAGATAAAAATGCCTTTTGACTGTTTTTTTTAAAATGGAACATTTTAACTTTTTGGTTCAGAATCTCCTTTAATTTAATTTTAAAAATCAAAACTTTTTATTTTCAAAATAAAACATTTAATTCAACCCCAAAATTATTTTTTTTACTTTTCAATTCATTGAATATTTTGAAAATTTTCATTTTTGTTCAACCTGAAACTTATTTTTTTTAAAAAAAAAAAGAGTTACAAGTGAATCATAAAATCTGATCGAAAGTATTTTTTGTACCTGTTCAGAAAATTTAGTATGGTATGTTATTTAAATACAGCACAAATTAGGACATTTGTATATTAAATGCCATTTATCTGTATTTTGATTGCAGTATTCTGTCCTAGGATACGAGAGAAGTGAGTATGTATCTTTCATTGGACTGATTTCAGGTCTGGGCAAGATAACCAGAGAATCTAAGGGTATGTCCGATCCGGCGGGTAGTGATCAATCTTTTGGCGATTGATTTACTGCATCTCATCAAGATGTGATAAATCGATCGCCAAAGGCGCTCCTGTTGACAGAATTCCAGCTCGCTGAGGCGTGCAAGCTGGAGTCGACGGGGGACCCCGCTGCTGACCGCTGCTGCCATGAGGATGGCAGGTAAGTCGGCCGAAGATGCGCTGACTTCAGCTACATTATTCACATAGCTGAAGTTGCATATCTTCGGTCGACCCCTCACCCTAGACCAGCCCTTAGCTAAACACAAGTTGTGACAGATTGTTAAGCAGAAGAGATTCATAGATGCTGTAAGAGACCACTTAAAATGAAGTGGTCAGTTAAGGGTTAGCAGGCTGTAGCATGCATTACAAACTGTTGTAATGAGCCATAGAACCAGTGTCTGTTAAGTCCATGGTTTTTAGTGTCCAGTTATGAATTTAAGTTCCCAGGCTCATTATGTTGAAGGTGGTGTGCAGATATTTCCTTTGAGGATGAGGTCTGAGAGGTCAGACATGGAGCGATCACTTTGTGAAAGTGTTTATCCTCAGGTGATAGGGTGTTTTTATAATTTTTCTGTGTCAGTTTATTCAAGAATGTAGTGCTTGTCTGTAGTTGTTGCTGGGACATTTGATGCACTGGATGCGGTACACTACATGTGCAGGACTTGTGACTCTTGAAGTGGGGAGTTTTGATCATCACAGAAGTGGAGAGACAACTGCAGGTTTTACATCTGTTCTTCTTGGCAGGGCCTAGTGCCCCTTTGAGTTGGCATGTCCTGGTCTGTGGGGAGCTCGCTTCCGAAGAGCTTTGCAACATTGTGGAGATTGTTTGAAGGCTAGAAGTGGGGATTCAGGAAATATTTTTCAGAACATGGCTGTAATTGTTTGAAGATACCCTGCATGGGTTCTTGTGTGAGGTGGTAGGTGAAGACTAGGCACTGTGGAGTCAACGTCTCCCTTGCCTCCATGTGTTGAAGGAGGTTCTCATAGGGTATATTGGTGGCCCACTAGATAATGTGATCTACATCTCTGCTGGAGTGTCCTTGTTTGGTGAAGGCAGTTTTAAGTCAGTTAAGGTGTATATTTTGGACGTTCTCTTCAGAACAAATTCTGTAGCATGTCTGGGATGGTTGCCAGAGGTGATCAATGGGTTTCTTGGATATAGTCATTGATAGAGTTCCACTGTTGAAGCTGACCATCATGTCCTGGAAGTTGATGCTGGTGAGAGAATGTTCTAGAGAGAGTTTGAAGAATGGGTGGTGGTTGCTGACATAGTAGTAGAGATCTATGATAAAGTTTAGTTCTTCTGCCCAGAGGATGAAAATATCATCTATTTATCTCAGTTATATCATTGGGTTCATGGTGCATAACTGTTCTCCTAGAACATGTGTAAACCCCTTATGCTTAATAATTAGTTCAACTTGAATTTAGCTCAGAGACACTGGTAATCTTCCCCAGATCTGAAGTGCTTTGTGAAGCTTAAAATCTTGTTTCTACCACCAACATTAGTCACTCCAGTAAAAGATTTAGCTCATCTACCTAGTCTCTCTCATTTATATATATTCTGTCTGAAAAACATCTGAAAAACAATGACATGCAACATGCAAACTACACACATCCACTGGCATTAAAATCCTCTTCCCCAATCAAACCCCCCCCCCCCCCCCCCCACAAAAAAGATGCATGGCAGACTGTGGTATCCTAAAAGATATAGTAGCTACTGCAAAATATATACACAACTGCTCTGCACCCTGGTTATAGGTTGGGAGGGGTTTGCATGAAGTTCCCCCACCACTCTCTTCACAGGTCCTGACACAAACCCTGTTTACTCTGAACTTCCATGGGGATGAGAATTTGGTCCAAAACCACAGAAACTTTTAAAGTTAAGGAGAAGACTCATTGGGCTTCATTGTGGCCTGAGTTATATGTAAGCAAGTATTTTGATGTAGCCTGGAAATCATAATAGTGCCTTCACAAGAATCAGGTAGACTTATATTCATAAACATTTTGAAAAAAAATTAATGGATATGTGTGATGGGGTGAACTCCCAATACCCCAAAGAGTTGAATTAGTTCAGGTGGGCCCAATCAATCAAACTGCAAATGGAGGAAATCTAGGTTGTGTGGAGGGTGCTAGTGAGAAGGAAGCTCATCTGTGAGGGAACAGGCAGGGCTTTTATAAAGCCAGGAGCTTGATCACTCTTGTTTTGTGGGCACTGGTGAAAGCCCAGATCCTAAGGCATGCCAGAGCTCCCCTAATCCATGAGGACAGCTATGTAGCAACCATCACAGGTGAGAACAGCCCCCGGGTTGCTCAAACTTCTATCATTTTGCAACAGCTCTCTAAGAACCACCACATCAGCAGGGATTGCTAAAGTTAAGTATACTACAGCCATGTCCCTTTCCATCCACAACACATCCCTGTGTCAGGAGCGGGTAGCATAGTGCTATGCAATGGAGATTTGTGCCCTGTTAAGGCAGTTTTGTGGCCTCTTTGTGCTATGTGAGTGGTGCAAAGGGGTGAAAGGAAGAAGAAAATGAAAGATAACAGATAACAGAGTATCTGACATCGAGGAGAAAGTTTGTATGAATCCCACTTCACCTGCAATGCTTTAAAACTTGAGGGTTTAGCTCCAGAGGAAGAATTTGCCCAGGCCAACATTTTCCTCCAAATAAGTCAGCCTAACACAAAACTAGGATGTGAGAAGTCTACAAGATATTTTTGGCTGAAGTAAACCCAAAATTTGAATACAGTGGATAGTTAAAATCTATACAAAAAGTCATCAGTAAAATAAAAAGCACTTGAGCAGATGTCTACATCAGGGTGGTCAAACTTACTGAACCTTTGAGCCACATATGACAATCTTCAGAAATTCAAGAGCCGGGCATGCCTACTTGGGCTCAGGGCTTCAGACCTGTAGGGAGGTGGGTCTCAGGTCTATAGTCCTATGTGATATGGCTTACCAGGCCAGAAGCTTCAGCCCTGTTCCTGCTGAAGCTCAGAACCCTGTCAGGCATGCCCCATGGGGCTGAAGCTCTGAGCCCCCTGTCTCTGATGGGTAAAAACCAGAGGCAACATGTGAGGGAGCACATGGGTTCACATACCCCCAGATATTTGTCAGGGTTTGCTGGTCCCAGCTGGTCACATGGTGCTGCTGGCCCGCATCCATATATGGCAGCTGCTAGAGCCCACAAGCTGGGAGCTGTGGCCATGAGGAGAACCAGCGGCAAACAACAGAGAGCTGCAGAAAGAGCTGCTGTTTTTGCTGCTGCCTCTTCTTCATTAAGCTGAAGCAGAGGCCCCTCCCTGCAGCTCCCAGCTGTTTGTCATTGCCACTCCATGGGACATTAACACCTGGGAGCTGCAGGGAGAGGCCACGGAGAGTAAGAGGGGGGTATACCTGAAGTTGTTGGGCGGGGAGCACAAATCTTTACATTGTGCCCCACCCAGGAGGCACCAGTTGCCTCTGACAAGAGTTCCCAGACCCCCTACCCTACCACAGGGTGGCAGGAGCCTTGAACACTCCTCCCCTCCCTGCCCCCAATCTGGTAGCCCAAGAATTGGGAGAGGTTTGGGGGCTCCATGAGCAGCATTTTAACTGTAAAAGAACCACATGCAGCTTGTGAGCTGTGGTTTGGCCACCTTGGTGTATATTTTTGAAGAGAGATTCTTTCACCTACCTGTTGTGTTTTTGAGAGGAACTTAATGTCTGAATGAGGGACTCATACACACAAACATTCTTTCTCCCATCCTGTTGCCAAATAAAAGAATGCAGGATTTTATTTATTTATTAGAAGTGCAAGAAAGTGAGGAATTAGGACTCTTAACTATTTCACATCATTGTAAAGTCAAACTTCCAAGCTCACCAATTCAGTCAATGACCTTTTAAACTACAATAACTAGATAAACTACAATAATTTTAAATAAAAAATCTCAAACAAAAAATTTATTCAACTACATTATAGAGTAATTGCTTCCAATTTTTAATTTCATTCAATTCTTTTTGGCAGGCCTGACTTTAAATAGAATAAATATTTTTCAAAACTAGTAAACAAATTCACTATATGCTGAGATTTGACATGCTATAATTTCAGCCCAGAGATATTGTCTGGGGGAGGATTTATGGGTTCTTAAAGCTTGATCTTTCACTGCACTAGGCAGATGCACATCATAACGTATCTAGAAAATAACATAAAGTAAGCAAACATAATAGATTATTTTTTTAAAAAAATATTAAGTGATGCATCCCCTACATATCTGGTGGTTGGATGAAGCTTATAAAATATATTTCTGACAGAAATTTTAATGGAATTAACTACACCATCATGAACGTGACATTAAAATAAAGGCTAAGTAATCATCTACTTCACTGAGAGACTTTTGGGTATTGTGAAATAAAGAGATTATGTTATAAAATATTCTAATTTTTTTAAAAACACCTACATTGTTTGCCACAGGCCTTTGAAATTCAGCCAGGAGAAAACCCTTAGCTTCAAAGAAATGCCTCAATATTGTCTCAGATTTCTCTGAGTTATAAACTCTTAAAACTTGCCATTACATTTGTCTTGCTTGCATTTGTTCACAAAATTTTGGCAGGCAGACAAAACAACAAACTGAATACTTATATGTTCTCCAGCACTGTAACTATCTGTAATATGTTCTCCCATGAGGTAATGCAGGGCTACTATCCCCATTTTATAAATGGGCAACTGAAGTGCAGATATGCTAAATGAATTGTCCAGCATCACACAGGAACCTTGTGAATTGAACCCACATATTTCTAAGTATAAGCTAGTGCCTCAACCACTAGATCATTCTGCCTCTTTAAAAAAAAAACACAAACAGGCTTATGCTGCTGCCAAAGCAGCAGTACCCCATTGGGGCACCATATGGGACAGGAGCTCCCACAAGTATCAGAGTGGGAGAAGGAGATAAGATGAGTTTACCCAACCCTGGACCCAGCACATAGTGCCAATGGCCTGTACTTGGCTGTGATAACAGCCTTCCCCTGGTGCCAACTAACATAGTTAGTCCTGGAGCTCAACTGGCAGCAGTCTGTGCCACACTGCTGAAGATTCAGGGCCCAAACCTTACTGACAAGCTATAAGGAATGCTGGGGAGGAATTATAAGCTCTATATAATGGAATTTATTTTTACTTTTTTCATTAAAAAGGTACAAAATTAAAATTGCAAAAAAAAAGATAGTTATTTAAGTGCAAAGACAAACACTCAAAAGTAAGAAAATGTCAGGTTCCACAGTTTACTCATACGACAGTAATTCTGCCCTCTCCCTTGTCTGTATGTATTATGATACAGTTTTTAATTACATCATCATATACTACATTTTCTACAGACATCACCTTCATTCATTGCACAAACTGGATGCAGAAGGCAGAATTAAAATAGCACTGGCACTGTTGGCATGCATGATTTGACAACCTAAATTATTTTCTTTTAATATAGTTTTTTGCTAAATATTACTTTTAAAACTGGAAGCATGAATTGCTCAGTGCAAGTTTACAATGACCTATAAATAAGAGATAAGAATCTAGAAATTTAAAGCTATAAAGCAATTGTAATTTGATTCTTTTTTTAAAAAAAAATCACCTGGCATTTCCAGACATCTTAATACAATATGAAATTATTCACACTGTATTTCTATTTGAGAATTAAGAAAGAATCACCGGAAATTACTGAAAATTGACACTAACATTAGATCCAGAAACAATGACCACTGTCAAAGGGTTATGAAAACAACGTCTACAGATTTAAACAATCCTAAAAGTACTCATCATGGATCATGGTTCATTAAACAAGTGGTTCATTTTCAGCAAGCAAAATGATTTTGCCTTATGATTGAACAATGCTTCTCAAATCTAGCTTTAGAAAAAGGATCCTTAAGTCTACTGAACAAGTATTAGTGAAACACCAATACTTCAAATGTTTTCAGAAGGAAGTGCTATTATATTTATTTTATTAGAAAACTTTAGTGAATATAACTAAGTCAATCATCAAGATAATTTACATGCAAAGTTCAATAGCAGCAATCCTCTTCCAGTTGTCTAATACTGTACACTATGTATTAACTCTTATTTGTTCTATAGTCAGAATCCTAAAACATCATTTAATTTTCAGTGCAGTCTTCCTGGATGACTCTGTAGGTATGTGAGCTCTTAATAGGAGAGCATATTTGTTGTGGAGGGTTGAGGACATAAGGCTGGGAAAAAAGTTGGAAGCTTTTTGAAAAAAAAATCTCACCAATGAAGGTTTACTTTAATGAAGGAATTTCATATAATAAAAATCAAATAATATTACTAAATAATACTTAGAATTTATATAGGGCCTGACCCCAAACCAAACAAGCTCAATGGGAATCTTTCCATAGTACCTTCTATACATGGATTTCAAAGCACTTACTGAAAGATGCTCTGATCTTGCAAAGAGACATACTTTATGCCCTTATACATTCTCATTGATTTATTGAGATTCTGAACAGCTGTAGGAGTATCCCTGTGTGCATCTCTTCATGGGATTAAGACTAGAGCAGACTTATCCATTACTATTACCCTAATTTTAAAACTAATTGATTGTGTTTCTCAGATCTTTTCTCTTCCCAGCCCATAAATATTTCAGTGAACAAGTTTACTGACAGGAATATTTGCAAAAAATAATGAATTTTAAATGAAAATTGTGAATGTTTGACAAAATCAAGTTTCAGATTCATAATCATGAGTATTTGCAACTTATCTCAGAGTCTAAGAGTTACACTCACCCAAGCAAGGAACAAAAAAACCCCAAAACCTCCATGTAAGACACTTGGTATCCTCAGTAAAGAACTCAAATTTTGAATAGTGAAGAGCAGCAACAAACCTCTTGTGAAGAAGCTACAGCGTAGGAATCAAGTTTTCTGCTGCTGAACATCAGTTTAGCTCCACTAAAATATAAGGAGCTGTGTCAAGTTACACCAGCTGCAGATCTGGCTTCAGAAATCATTCAGAGAAATTATTCTGAGTATAATTTGAAATAACTAAATTTGTAATCGGCAAACAGGCATCTTGTGAATAGAAAATGAAGCAAAAATTGTCATTTATTTGTTACAAATTATTCACTCAGCTCCACTCAACATCCTTTTGAAGAAAGTAAACGACAGGTGAAATGATTCAGGGGGGAAAAAAACATTTGTTACTCAGTTCTCTTTTTTCTTACCGAATCCTTATCAGCAATGAACAGCAGTTAACACATTACAATAAAGTTTCCCATTCAGGGCTAGTAATGCAGCCTTGGAACCCTGGGTCCAGCATTCTATGAAGATTTCCTGCCTTTGTGCACTAATATATATATTTATGATTGTATTATCTATACTATATAATTAGCATGCATTAAGCATAAATAGCGCTATATGGCCTAAATTATCCTATGATTTTTATATAACCCTGCTCATGTATGCTAAATATTCCATGATCCCTTGCATTAATGGAAATAAGTTTTGGCTTGAGCAAATAGGGAAGCTGTCAAGGTCAGGAGAGATGAGTGGTTTACCATAGCAACAGAAAGGGAGTTACTCTCAGAGGCCTGTACTGGAATATCCCAAAGGAAGAGGACAAGACATATGATTGATCTACACTAGCACAAATCCAGGAGGAGACTTCACATCTTTTAGTGTCTAAAATGCACATTGGCAGAGCAAAAAGATAGGAGGTACACCATAATACCAGAAAAAGAAAGGCTGAAAGATTAAATATAGTTTTAGATCATGTACATTGTATCTTTACTTGTGAGCAGGTAGAGTATAAAATGATGGCTTTAGGGATATAACTTTGGGAGCACATCTTTTACATAAAATAGATGTAACATCACTGCATGAGATGGCTTCTCAGAGACTGATATCATCTAGAACCCTTTTCCTATACTATATTATTATTGGGTTAGAGCAATAAAAATGATATTATTTATTT
This sequence comes from Dermatemys mawii, assembly GCA_007922305.1. Taxonomy (NCBI): domain Eukaryota; kingdom Metazoa; phylum Chordata; order Testudines; family Dermatemydidae; genus Dermatemys; species Dermatemys mawii. Next base: position 18,729,136 of record ML677335.1, on the reverse strand, counting down.
AGCCTCTTAAGTATACTTCATAACGAACCCAAGTGTGGTCAAGCAATCGACTATACAATTTATCAACTCTTTTGTTCCTGGAGGAGGTGCTTTTACTGACCCTCCTTGGAGCAGCTATATATGTATAAATTGTTATTTGCCTCGGGTTTACAAAGACAGGGTAAAGCATACGCACTCTAAGAAAGAATGGTAATGGTCTTCATTTTATGGAGGTGTAACCAAGTAACAGAGTTACATGCTCTGTTTGTCTGAAACAATGATTATTGTATTGTGGATATAGGAAAACAGAATTTAGCAAATTCTGTAGCTTTCTGTGGAAAAAAGAATGTGTAATTAAAGACTGCCTCATAATTAGACATAGATGGGCAACATTTTTCAGACAAAACCTTGTTTTCCTACTAATACACACAGATTCAGATTCACAGAAACAGTTTGTGAACTCATGTTGAATTTGCCAAATTGTTTCAATAAATATATTTTTCTCAAAAACTCAAAACATTTCATTTGGACACTTCCTAAACAAAAAGCTACAACTTATTGCTTCAGAACAACTTAATTTAGAATTTGACTTCATTGTTATTAAAAATTGTTTTCTAAAAGGTTAAACTCAAAATAAAACCAAAATATTTTATTTTGATCAAACAAAGCATTTTGTTCAACAAGACTCTTTCCACATTTGTTTTTATATTTTTCAGTTTACCAAAAAATGAAATGATGCTGCTATTCAAACTGCTCTAATTATAATGCATATATACAAGGAACCTGAATGAAGTTTACACAGATTACCTTAATTCTGGCATTTCCTAATTTTTGTGTGCTAGATTTTTGCAACCTTACTAATGTTCTTTTAACAAAGATTTGTATGTGAAATATATATTATCTTTATCACTTGATATTCCCAGTTATTACATATTTCGTCTTAATACTGCAGTTAGACATTCACCATGATTCTATTTCTCACTTTGCAAAAGGGAAAGCGGGGAGATTCAAAGAAAGGACCAGGCTGGCTACCACATCCACATTACTGCCTCAAGAGGAAGCAAGGTGTTTTTAGGAATATAAAATGTATATCTCCCAAGGAAACCCTAAAAGGAAGACATAAAGGCCAGACTATAAGAAAGAGAACACAGTGAAAATGTAAGTGTTGTACTAATTGAAAGAGCTGTGTGTTTCTTTTTAGGGATTTCAATTACCAGTGGTTATTTTGCAAAATATCTTTTGCCCTTGAGGAATGTCATGCACTGTACATTTATCAAAGAGTTGAAATTAGATATTATACTTTTTTGTTGTTAATACAATGTTTTTTGTGACTAAGTGAAAGTTATTTCAAACCAGAAAGAACAAATAAGAGCGTGGTGGAGTGGATGAAAGAGAGAAAGTTTCTCTCCAAGTAATACAAAGAGAATGGTATTAAAAGGAAAAAAGTAATTTTACATCTTGAAGTAACTGTTCACTATCAATTATCAAAACAAGCTGAAGTTACTTATAGCATTCTTATGAAAAAAACAGCAGGACTTGCAATTAAGTAATTCTTAATGCAAACTCATAGTTCTACAGAATTTAGGACGCATGACAAAATCCTGTACAAATATTAAATAATGAAGAAATCTTTACTACACTCACAGAGGTTAGGCATATGTTACCTCTGTTTTGTGAAAGCCAATTCATAGAGAAATTAAATTTGCCCGAGACACACTATGTCCATGATTAGAATTTAGGCGTTCCTAAATTTAACTTCTGAATTCAGTGTATTAGACTGTAGTGGGCCTCCAGTATTAAGTAGCCCACACCTGCACTTCGTATACTGTTAACAACTAGACTGAAAATCATAAAATTCGCCTATCTGATTTCAGTTATTGTTTTAAACTTGGAACACACACCATATAAAAGGAGAGACATTCTAAAGATTGCTAGCCTTTCAGACACAATCTCGACTGAATGTGATCTGTTATGTGTTTTTTTTGCTCCAAAATCATAAAACAGTCAAAACTATCACATCTCTCCTGCATTTCAGTCTGAGATTTAGGGTTTTTCAAATAAAACTTGTGGGGTATGAAACCTAATGAACTAAAACCAAAGAAAGGATTCACACAACCAGTCTGAAAAGGAACACGAGTTTTACACCGCTTTGTAATTTACACGCAAGGTCACTGCTTGGATATGAATCAGAGGGGTAGCCATGTTAGTCTGGAATTGCAGAAGTAACAAAGAGTCCTGTGGTACTTTAGTTAGTCTTTAAGGTGCCACAGGACTCTTTGTTACTTCTGCTTGGATATGAAGTCTGTATTACATAATTTTGTTTCTGATTTGAGTTACAGTAATATAAATTTCAAATGTGGCTTTTGTGGACACATCAAACCTCCATCAGGAACCCAAATACTGTATCTACAATTGTATTTCAACAATGAACTACTGGCACACAAGGACTAAGTCAAAGTTTTTTCTTCTTGATAGTTTCTGATATACATGTCAGCCAGAGGTCACAGAACTGACAACATATTAGGGTAATACAATTGTCTATATTAGAAGGAAGGGTAATGCTGAACACTGCTAACCTGGGGGATACCACTTCCAGATTAGAGTGCCTGATCTGCCAGAGTTTTTTCTTTCTGAAATCTATATTGCAGAAAAACATGGCATGAAGCACCAAGAGAGAGATGGGGAGGATGAACTTGAAAAGCAAAATATTCCACCCTCAAAAATCTGGATTTTGATATTTTTAATGCCCTTCAAAGTTGACTTGAAGCAGACATCAAGCAGGCAAAGGGATTCACAATAGAAGAACGTAGACAAAAAAAGGATCAGCAGCAAGAGCTAAAAGGTAGACTTTCAAAAAGCAATGATAGAACAAGCAACACCTAGGAAAATCCAGAAAACACCAGGATCTTCCTAGACGTGATAACAGTTGGTCGGATAAGAAGCTAATGTATCTGATTGTGTACGGCTGGGTGTTCTCCTTTGGACAATGGTATACATGTGGTTTAATTTAATCTCAATCTACAAATTACATTTGTGTCAGAGACGCAGAGTGCGGAAGGGTTAATGGTTGTATTGGTGGCATTATGACCTCACCAGCAGCAAAAGGTTGTGAAAAGTCCTATCTTTAAATTTTGGAGAAGTCAGTTTAGTGCCAAAGAAACTCTCATTTTTGAGTATGGTTTGCAATCAAAGACAATTTATAACAATGTTGTGAAATGCTACAGATCCTAAACACCACAAACTGGCATTGGATTCCACCCATGACAATCAAGCTGAGAAAAAAATTACAATAATCAGAACTGAATTTGGGGATTATAATATTCTAAAGAAGATAAATACTCTCCCTGGTATTTTTTCCTCTTGTTTATTTCCTTCCTGACTCCAATTAAAAGACAGAAAAGTAGAGAGGAAGAAAAAAGTAAAAATAATATCATCAGGCCAGTGTACACCTTTAACAATGTACCCTCTGCAAACTTCACTGGAGAATCACGTTAAGGAAGTCAGCAGAACTGAAGTTCTGAAACTATGCTACAGCAAGAATAAAATTCAGGTTTTTGCCCTCTAATAGCATATGAATTTGGATACCATTTCCACATCTCAGGTACATTATAAATAACCTTGCAGAATAGTTCCTCTCGAGAAGAATGAAAAATTCTGACATAATCAAAGCTTATTAGGATTTTTGACATTTATAAACCTATAGCAGTGAGCCATGACCACATTATTCCCTCGATAAAACTGCCAACTACTGAATATAACACTGCTTTAACAATGAACATAGTATATTGAAGTGACAGCTCTTAACTATGAATCTCACTTGGCAAGATAATGCAAAGATGACAAAATTTTCAATCCCAGTAATCAGAAATATATATCAAATATTGAGGGCACTAAGTAGATTTCAAGTGTGAAGAGATATGTTAAATTTTATACCTGAATTAGTACTTCAGTTGCTACTAATGGGAACCCTTGATTCCTGCAGAAGTGGGCTTGTTTGCTTTTTCCACTCAACCTGCTGCTTGAAAATAAGCAATTGCCTTATTTATATCCTAGAGAGTATCATTTTTATTTCAGCAAGTATTCAAAAGCCTTAGCAGTTGCAATATTATAGTTTAGGAAATTTGATATAGAAACAAAGCAGTAAAAATCTGACATGAAAATTGTTAGAGCAGTTTCTCAACCTCTTTAATATATTTTTTTCTTTTGAAACTCTCATTGTGTTACTTTGTTAATAATGCAGAACATATAGGTCCTCAGACTGATTTCTATTTCAATTTAATTTAATACATGAGATATAATTGGCCTGGTGTCATAATTTTCCAGATTAGCTTCTGTTATGGACTAAAAGAATAAATATTTGATCAAAAGCATAGTGTCCTTTAGAATGATTCAACTTTTTATTTAAATAAAGTCCTTTCCCTAGTTTTGATTAAAAATATTATGTTACTAGGTATTCGAACTGGTCAGAACATTATCAATAAACTATGCTGTATGGTTAAAGCTGAAACATTTTGCAGAAATATACTGGATTCCTCAATATTTTTGGTGGAAAGGTTTTTTGGGTCCCGTGTTTCTCTGGTCAATTATGAATAGTTCGGGGAAGAAAGATGAGACTGAATCTCATACTCTACAACCCAGTGGATTAGGGCACTGTCCTTGGATATGGGAGATTCAGATTCAAGTCCCTGCTATGCCTTATGTAAGTGAGCCTGGCATGTCATGGGTAATTAAACAAATGGAGAGGAGGAGTTATTCTTTAGAAGACAGGATTAGGGAGGTAAATGAATCATCAAGCTTAAAAGAAAATGTTTGTGCTAAATACAAATAAGTAAATGGATTAATAAACTAAAACATAGCATGTGTGAGCCAGTTAAGATAAGAAATAGAATGCCCATGGAATCATTTACTATGAACAAGATAACAATGGACAAGATAAATTAGGAATGTAACAATGAGGAAAACCATAGGTTAAATATGGAAAATGCTTGCATAGAGCATGCTGACAGTGATTGGTTCTTGCAAAGTAATCAAGTCAATCCAAAAATATGTAATCCAATGCAATAGTAAATGCAATGAGATGTGTAATGAATATAAAGGAAGAGAGTTTCTGTGTAACTTTGGAACTGTGATGTACCCTGCATTCACCCTCGTTGCCAGTGCTGGAGTCTGATCAACTCAGAGTAGCATTACTGTATACCAGATAAAGATACCTGAGGGACAAAAGTTGAAACTGAACAGAGTTCTTGGGAAATTGAGTGGAAAGAGGGAATCTCAATGCCTCATCTGGTATTCAGGACCTCCCATCTAGTCCTATTTTGTTATTTCAATGTTGTTCCAGTCTACAGTGACTAAGACACACTGCGGCAAAGTAGACACATTCATCTGATATTCTTAGATCCTCTTAATTTCTAAGTTACTTGAAGTTGAAAATATGTAATTTTGGAACTTATATGAAGTCTGTAATGCACTAATAATGCCTTGTGGACATTGACCTACTGTCAGGGTTGCCTCCCCACTCTAAACTCTAGGATACAGATGTGGGGACCCACATGGGGAAAAAACCCCAAGCTTATTCTACCAGCTTAGGTTAAACCTTCCCCAGGTACAAGCTTCTTCTGTACCTGAAGGAACAGTATGCTGCCACCATCAAGTTCACCCCAAAAACTAGGGGCAGGCCATTTGAAGCTCCCTCTTTCCCCAAAAATCACCTCAAGCCTATACCTCCCTTCCTGGGAAAGGCTTGAGAAAAACCCCTCAGCAATCTTGCTAGGTGAGCCTGATCCAAAAGCCCTGGATCTACACAATGGAAAAAATCAGTCAGATTCTTAAAAGGAAGATTTTAATTAAAGGAAAAGGAGAGAAACAAAATATCGCTATAGGAATCAGTGGGAAAACACTTTATGGTAACAAAAAGGATCAAAGAAAAACCCACACGACAGAGGAATTCCCCCCTTTGCTGAGTTCTCAAAGTTACAGAGAAAACACAGAAATATGTCCCTAAAAAACCTGAGAAATTCACAAGTGAGAAACAAATAAATAATACACCTCGCCTTACTAAATTACTTACTGATTAGAGAATATAGAATTAGGTGGAGAGAAGAAAAGCTATCTGATTCATCTGAAAGCCCCAGGGCAAACGAGAGACACAGGCAAAGCACTTTCCCTCCCCGAGATTTGAAAGCATCTTCGGCCCCCATTGGTCCATTTGATCAGGTTCCCCCAGGTTCCTTTTAGCTTCTTAACCCCTTACAGGTAAGCAGGAATTCTAGGCTACTGTATGATTATGACACCTATATGGGTGATCTCAATACACTAAGAACAAAATCAGTTCCAATGCAACCTGTTGACTGTATTTTTAACACCCTCTTGTACTGGCAGGGGCAGGGAATCAAAGAAGCCTACTTGCCTCTGTTCTATGAGACGACTTTAACACAATTCTGAAATATTTCCTTTAATGAACAAATATAAGTTCACCCTTTACAATCTGAAACCTGAATTTGGTTAAACACTATTTATGTTTTCATTAAGTCTCAGATATGAAGTTTAGGATAACAGGAGTTAAACTCAGCCATTTTATCTGTCATTGATGTCAGTTATTTTATGGATGGTGACCTTTGGAATTTAAAACTTCAGTAAAGTTATTTTCAGTGTTATTCCACACAAGCAACTCTCAAGCTTTCACTGCTCTTACTGTGGGTGCCGTTCACAGAATGAGTGTGAAATGTGCAACAAAAAGCCATATTATATGTAAAGATCCATGGTGCCTTGGAATTTTGCCCATTTTTTTGACTTACATAGATCATCAAAAGAGTTACAAAATCAAGAAAATACATACTAAAATAGGACTAATAGGACCCTATAGCATGCTCTATGCAGCCTTCTTCCCTATGGAGAGCACTGGAAATTCATTTTGGACTTGAACCTTTGGGCCCTCCATTCATTGTAATGAGGCACAGGCAGTGGCTCAGGCTAGCTACCTACCTGAGAAAATTCGTCCCAACCCCTGCATCTGTCTACTTGCAATGGCAAATACTTGCCAAGTTGCTATTTAGATACATATCTTAAAAAGGTATAATACACAAACACAACTACAAAGTTACATTCACCTTGTAGGAAATAAGAAAACGTACCAGCTCAATTCCTAAACTATTTCCTATTACCGTGTTGCCAAGTCCCATAATTTGATCAGAAGTCTCATGATATTTAGTGTTTTTCTTAAAGCCCCAATTCCTGGAGTTTTGTGATGATATGAGAATCTCAGCTTTCATCTTTCAAAAAAGCAAGTTCCTAGCCCTTCTGACTTTGGAGAAAATCTTGAAAACATTAATCCTAAAGTCTTAAAAAATAGAAGGCAAATAAAAGAAAGAAATTTTTTAAAATCCCATGATTTTAAGTGCCTGACTCATTTTTTAAAATGCTTAGGATTGGCAATACTGCAGTCAAAAGCCCAATATTGTACTCAGGCAAAACCATCTTTAAAGTCAATGGAAGTTTTTCCTGAGAAAGAAATTCTGAATAGGGCCATAAAAATAAAATTATTGTAGTTATTTCTGCTACTATTTAAAGAAAAAAAATATTATGTGAAAAGTAAAAGCTAATTATTTAAAGGTAGTGTATTAGAGCATTTAAATGTATTTTCTACCTTGAAAATGTTCTTGCCACTGTCTTGTTATGGGAATATTCCCTGATATATCCTCTGCATTTGGAATCTTAGAAATTACAAAGCATAAAAATAAACATGACAAAAACTCCTCTATTTCTAGAGCTACTTAACACTCATGGGAGCACCCACAAAAAAAATAAAAAGAATAATTTACTTCAGGGATTGTTCCTATCACCATTCACTCTCTGAAAAAAACTTCACAGCATTGCTATCACATGCATCACACAAATGTAAATAGCTATTATGAGCAGATATTGTTTTTTCCAGAAATGTTGCCCTTAAACTTATAAAATTCCAATTAACAGTCTGAATTGAGGTGTTCTGCAATAAAATGGATGCAGAGTATATGGAAACTTAAATTAGATTATTTTCATATACATGAATTAAACAATTAAGTTTACCTTAAAGGTCATGCTGCTGCATACTGTCACTTCAATCAAAGGAATTAACATGGAAATTAAGTTACTCTTTATCTTCATTAAGTGTCACACAGTTTATATAATCCATTATTTCTTTTCCTCCAGATAAAGTCATACAAATAATGAATTAAACTCATAATACATAATAAATGGCATTCTTGCCAAAAGATTTTAGATGTCAGAATTTGGTGCAATGAAATTACCAACTTCAAATAAAGAGCAGACAGCTGAATGCTAAATAATCTTTACTGTGTTACATGAAGAAAATGTGCCTTTAATGAAAATAAGATTAAATAATAAAATTAAGACTTCAGTGACATAATTTTTACTTTTATTGCTGTGTTATTCATTGTGTTTTTAATGTGCACTCTGATTCCATGACTGCTTGCTTTGCTTAAGAGCCTTTGGTGAAGAATTTTGTCAAAGGCTTTCTGAACATCCAGGTACACTATATCCACTGGAGTACCCTTGTCCACATGCTTGTTACCCCCTCAAAGAAGTCTAAGAGATTGGTGAGAGATAGCATATTTCAAAATACTACAAAAACTGTATTGACTGTTTCCAAATAAATTGTGTCTATCTACGTGTTTGATAATTAAGGCTCCATGTTTGTCACAGCGGTCACAGAAATCATGGATTTTGTGACTTTCTTTGACCTCCATGACTTCTGTAGCAGCCAATGCAGCTGGCCCAGGAGAGGCCTGAGCAGTCACTCAACTCCCTCCTTCCCCCACCAGCAGGACTGGGGGGGGCCTCAGGATGTGGGGTGGTGCTTACCTGGGGGGGGGGCAAAAAGGGCAACAGGAACTCCCCTCCCTCAGTTCCTAGCTCCACATGCTGCCTCTGCCTGCAGGAACTGCCCTCGCAGCTCCCACTGGCCACAGTTCCCAGCCAATGGGAGCTGCAGAACTGGGGATTGGGGTGGAGTGGAAGCAGTACGTGAAGTTAGGAGCCGGAGGTCACCACTTCCCAGAAGCTGGGTAGAGAACCCGCCCCAGCCCTACCAGACCCCACCTAAGACTTGCCATGCCCCCTCAGGCACCTGCATCACCCGCTTGAGCACCCATGGCACCCCTCGGGTTGTACTCTCCTGAGCATCAACAGTGACCCCACCCCACCATCTGTGGAACTCCCCCCAACACCTGCAGCACCTCCTGGGCCACTCCTCCAAAGTTGCTCCTACCCCATGGTTTAGTCCAAGCTATATAGTAAAAGTCCTGGACATGTCATGGGCTGTGGATTTTTGTTTACAGCCTGTGACCTGTCCATGACTTTTATTAAAAATACCAGATACTAAAACACAGCCTTACTGATTCTATTTTTTACTGTTGGTTTCCCTTATTTAACTAGTAGTGAAATTAGGCTTATCAGCTTGTTATTGCCAGGATTTCCTCTGGAGCAGTTTTAACAATCGATGTTACATTAGCTACCTTCCAGTCCCCTGGGACAGAAGCTTGTGTCAGTGAAAAGTTACATAATACAGTTAGTAATTCTGCAATTTCATACACGAATTTTTTCAGAATTCTTGAATGAATGCCATGTGACCCTGGTGACTTATTACTATTTAATTCATCACTTTGTTACAAAACCCTCCTCTACTGACACCTCAATCAGGGACATCTCCTCAGATTTGTCACCTTAAAAAAAAATGGCTCAGGTATGGGAATCTCACTCTCATCCTCTGCAATAAGGACCAATGAAAGTAATTTATTTAGCTTCTCTTCAATGACCTATTGCTGAGTGGTTCAGTCATATTTACCTCTTGTACTAGTTCCTGTGCTCTATTTAGTACTAAATCAAGAACTGCCTCTTTCCTTGTGGGTTCCAGGACTAGCTACTCCAAGAAGCAATTATTTATGGTCTCTAGAAATTTTATCTCTGAATCACATCCTGAGGTGACGTATACCCAGTCAATATGAAATCATCCATTATTGTTGCACTTTCTGGTTTTGTAGCTCTCTAACCTCCCTTAACATTTAACAAGCACTATTATCATCCAGGTCAGGTCATTAGTATTGTTCTACTGCAATATGCCTTTTATTGAAGCATGGAATTTCTATCCATAGACATTCTATGGTACAGTTTGTTCCATTTAATATTTTTACCTTATTTGACTATGCTTTCTTTTACATATAATGATGCTCCCTCATCAGCCTGACCTACTCTGTCATAACTATATATTTCATATCCTGTTATTACCGTTTCCCATTGATTATCTTTATTCCACCTAGTTTCCATGTTGCCTATTATACCAATATCCTTACTGAATGACAGGCACTCTAGTTCACTCATCTTAGTATTTAGATTTCTATCATTTGTATACAACTACTTGTACATTTTGTCAATATTCGGTTGCTTGCATTCAGGTGTTATTAGTGAGGTAAAACTGAAATATGAAGAATGAGGTGCAAGGTAAATTAATCAGAGCAAAAACTAAACTCCACTAGTTTCACAGTGTAAAAATAAATGATTGCTACTATATTCTACTACACCAAGAATTTGCTACTGTATACCTGATTATATTTAATTTTTCATTTCAAAAACACTAAAGTGGAATATTTAAGTTAAGATATTTTAGGAAAACATCCTACTAAGATAATCTGTGTCTAATTTTTCAGGTAAATTTACTATTTTTTAAAAAAACACTGAAAAATACCCTTTTATTCAGCTACACAGATTATTTAAAAAGCTTTACATAGTGACTGCAGAACTTTTGAAACATGATATTTACTGGATGTTGGCTTTTCCTTGTATCTTGTCTTTTTGTGGCTATTTCTAAAAATATTATTTCAAACCGTTATATTGACTTGCTATGGTTACAATTTTGGATAAAATATGCTTACCTATGTGTATTTCCTAATCTTTATCTTTTCAGATATTGTGTCCAATAGTTCTACATCTGCCACTGTCTAATGGAAAAAAAAAATCAGTGAAAGGAAGCAACCACCTACGTGTAATAGAAATGGAACACAGTGAACAACCAAAAACCACAACATAATGAAAAGAAAAGATATAAACAATCCAACATGGTAATGCAATTGTATGAGAGAACACCTATGGAACAAGTATTTTATAAGAAAAGGAAAATAAATCTAAACAACATTTAAGTAAATATTTAAAGAACTAGATTTTGCATTTAGAAGCAATCTCCTGTATTATGTATCCTTACATATAGCTCCATCAGGCATTGTGCATCAGAAGCTTCGATTCATAATATCTTCCCAGCTTCCTCCTTGTTTCAGAGGGAAGAGGTATTAATTGCTGCTATGCCAGCAACAAGTTATGAATCATCCCGCCTTCCCGTACTGGCTCATCTGTGCTGACCAGCATGTAGTGGGGAGAAGAGCTAACCATTCCACAACCACTTCACCCTTGGAGGGATGCAGCACACAGCATCCATTTACTTGTGTGGGTATAACCTGCACACCTCCAGGGTGTGATGTTCTGCCCTCTCTAGTGGCAATGGAGTGGGGGTGAGGAGAAGGGAGGGAGGGAGAGAGAGAGATTGAGATTAAAGAATTTGCTCTACAGCCTTAGCTAACAGCCAGTTTGCTTTCAGCTCACGTGGTAGAGGCTCATGCAGTAAGCTCCAGAGGTCCCAGGTTCAATCTCACCGACTGGGGCCGGTCAGTGTTACAAGTGGGAGCTCATCCAGGATTTCAACTGGGAAGTTTCTGGAGCTCAGAACACACTTCATCAGCAAGGGGAAGTACGTAAACCACACATCTCCAGGGTGTGGTGTTCTGTCCCCTCTAGTGGCACCAAGACCACCTAGAGAGAGAGATTAATGAGTTTACTCTACAGGCTTAGCTAAAAACCAGTTGGCTTTTAGCTCATGCAGTAGAGGCTCATGCACTAAATTCCAGAAGTTCTGAGGTGTCTCAGCATTACATGTGATTGGACCCATTGCCCAAGTAGCCCATGTAGGAGTTGAGTTTTCATTCTCCCTTACTCACCTTCCTGGGCTTAAAATTCAAGTCAGAATATTGTCCTAAATGTTTTCTTTAAGAATACACCATACTAAACCACACAAGCAGAAGGAACAAGGCTCTTTAGAACTACAATATAGCAGAAAATGCAGTGTCATTCAAAAGGCTAATTAGAAAGTAATCTACAAAGTACAGATAATACAAAGATGGATTCTTGAGACAGTAGAGAAGCAGTAGATAGGCATCTTGCCAGACCAAGGAGGAAGAAGAATGGTTTCAGGAAAGCATGGAGCAATTGGATGAAATATAAAATAAATAAATATATGTATAGATTTGTAGACTGAACAATAGGAAAAAAAAAAAAAGCTTTCCCCTCACTGTAGAAAAAGACTTCTAAGAGAAGTGGCATAGAAATCCATTGCCAAATCTTATATAACAAGACAACTATGGAAAACTCACAGTAGGGAAACATTCTGCCCTACAGGGTGATGAACTACTGCAGATGATGTAAACTGATTCCCCCTTCCCCATTTTTAAAGTCTGTGTTCAGACTGTGGCTCAGAAAAAAATTATAAGCTTTGAAGCTTAACCAATGTTATAATTATGCAGATCTAAAAGTAAAAAGATCAAAAGGACCAGAAGAGTATGGTAATCATCTTAGCAGTAAACATTTGTGTGCATATTTTAGACCTACATATAACTCCAGTTGACATTGCTGACAGTCTCACTGTAGATCAAGAATGTATACAGTATTCTATGTTCTTTAGTGAATTCTGGAGACAAGTGAGCAAACACAACCAGTCCTTCTACTTGATTTACATCTATCTAGATGTTTGGGATTAGTAAATAACCAATACATTAACATAATTTTTGTTTTAAATAAACTTTGTTCTTTCAAGACTAGAATAATTTAAACAAACAAAGCATTTAGGAAAATCAACATATGAGAAAGCAAAAAGGGATAGAAGAGATTTGCAAAAAAGGATAGAAGAGATTTGCTAAATCAGTTCACACCTTCTTTTAAAATATTAATAGTATAGACTAACACTCCTGAGAAAAATGAGTTATCAAATAACTTAGGATTTGAAAATGAAACTTCCATCATAAAAAAGGCAAAGAATAACTGGAATTTTTATTAGAAAGCACAAAAATGAAAAACAAAAGACTCTTGATATGACAAATGTATGGTGGATGCTGAGATGCCAAAAGGGATGTAGAGTTATGCATGCTTTATGCTGATATTTCTCCTTCATTAATCTTTTAATAAAGTTAGTCTTTTTAATAGATGCCAGATCAGCAACCCCGAAAAAGCCCTTTTTTCAGAACAGGAAGAACATGAGCAGCAGTGATACAATTTTACCCTGGCAGTCTACCTGAACTGTGAACTGGAGAGAGACTAGTTCAGTCTCCATGATCCTTCAATTCTTGGCATTTCTGTTGAGTTTCTGAAAGGCCAATTGGTAAAGCGGAGTCTAGTTTGTAGCCATACCATCTTAAATTGTATAATCTTGTCTGGTATCGTAAGCTAAAATGGATCAGATCAAGTTAGCATTTGGATTTGAGACTACTAAGGAAAAAGCTCAAGTTGGGAAGTGCTGCTGGTGAAATTAAATGTTACAATCTTCCTTCTCATTCATTTCTGAATCTATGCTACATACATGGTATGAGGGGCATTGTGCTCTTGAGGCAAGGACTTGCAGATGAGATGTAAACTCAAAATCCAGATCAGCTAGAGTCATTAGTGGTCTCCAAGTGCACTGCCCAATTTTCAGACCAAAAGAGGTTTAGATAAGCAGCATATTTTCTGTTAAAACACCTATTTTAAATCACTTAGCAAATGTAAAATATACACTAAAGTCTGCAATAAAGTGGTTCATTTTGGGCTGTGTATATGCCAACATCTTTGGACCAAAAAAAGTGTAGATTTAAGAATTTGCATAAAATATGCCTTAGTAGGGTTGCTGATGGTGCAGTGTCCTTCAGCCTAGTGGAAAAGGAGAAGCTATGTACATCCCATACCCTTAGAACCTCCAGTCCATATCTAGGGAGAGGAGATGAAATTTCTAAGTAATCTAGTTCTGCTTTAGGTAAGTGGGATGAGTGTTTCAGGAGCATATGAACGCCTCTCCCTTTGAGTGAAGGTGGATGTTTCCCCATTCTCTCTTCTTATCCCTTCTAATCTTATACTTCTCATTATAAAATGGGGTGAAAAGTAAGAAAATGGGTTGAACAGAATAAAAAGAGGGAGGAGTCTAAAGATTCATATGTCCCTTCATGCCTCCACCACCATTCCAGAGGTTGATGATGGATTCTGCTTGATAACTATCCAAAGCAGAGAGGACCGACGCAGATTCATTTTCATCATCTGAGTCAGATGTCACTTGCAGAAGGTTGATTTTCTTTTTTGGTGATTCGGGTTCTGTAGTTTCTGCATCAGAGTCTTGCTCTTTCAAGACTTCTAAAAGCATGCTCCACAACTTGTCCCTCTCAAATTTTGGAAGGCACTTCAGATTTTTAAACCTTGGGTCGAGTGCAGTAGCTATTTTTAGAAATCTCACATTGGTACCTTTTTTGAGTTTTGTCAAATCATCTGTGAAAGTGTTCTTAAAACGAACATGTGCGGGGTCATCATCCAAAACGAATATAATGGGAAATATATGGCAGAATGCTGGTAAAACAGAGCAGGAGACGTACAATTTCCCCCCAAAGAGTTTGCTCACAAACACATTATTTTTTTTAAACAAGCATCAGCAGCACGGAAGCATGTCCTCTGGAATGGGGGCTGAAGCATGAAGGAGCATATAAATGTCTAGCATATCCAGCATGTAAATACCTTGAAACGCCAACTACAAAAGTGCCATACAAACGCCAGTTCTCACTTCCAGGCCTTTAAGCTCCTACAGACTAGGGGGGAATAGATTTGTGTGTGTTATTTTGTGAGTTTTTTGTTTGAACAATAAAATTGTGCCTTGAAGCAAGAACCTAAAAAGACTTTGGTTATGATGTAAGGGAAATATAAAACAGATATGCTTTGAATGACTAGTAACTACTGATTCTTTCTGGCCTTCAAAAAAAAATTAGAAAAGCTATACATATCTCAGTTTATCCCAAAATAGGACCCACCTAGGAAGTAAAGACAATAAGAAAATGGTTTGTGCAAAATGAGACATTTTATCTAAGGACTGCCTGATCAGTCAAGACTAGGAGTTCCTGTCCCCAAGAATGGAAACCAAAATGGCTAAAAATAAGAGTATTGTTAATCACCTTGCCAAGAATCTTCTATAGTTTTCATACAGATAAAATCTCTTTTTCTCCTTCACAAACTAGATAAAAAGAACTCAAAGTAACCAAGCAAGAGTGACACCTGCTTTTTTATATCAAATACCCACTGCACATTGTGACTGGATCAAGAGATGGATGGGGAAACTACAAGTTAAGTAAATTGGCAATGACTGGCTGTAAGATTGAAGGCCAAATTGGACAAACTACCTATTACCTCAAGATAGCCAAGCCTCATGTTTTCATCCCAAAATTATAAATACATTTATATTAATTGTAAATTAAATATACCACAGATAATCTGTCTTTCATCCAAGATTATAAACTATATATCTCTTGGCTTTTTGTGTCAGATCTACATCCTACTATATGTGGAAAATGTCTCATTCTATTGTAAGTCCCAAATAATGTGAAATGCTTATGCATAATCAAAGAATGTATGGAGTATTTCCTCCAATATAGAATATTATAAGGTTACCATTACACAATGGTTTTTGTTGTAAATAATTGTTGCACTCTAGAAATAATAGGAATTGTCTGGCACAAGGAAGAAGGAATGTGGAATGATATTAATCAAAGTATAATATTGGAATATTAAGAGAGATGGTTCAAATGGGGGCTCTCAATTGATAGTAGGGGCTAATAATAAAATCCAATCATTGAAATGCATCAAACATAAAAAGACTTTGATAAGAAAAGGATTAAAGAAATTTGTTATACACCATCATCATCTACTGAATGCCAGTGGAAGCAGCAGGGAACCTGAACAGAAATAGGATCACTGACTTGGCATATGTCCAATGGGAATAGAGGGTTCCCCCCCCCACACACACACACGTGACCTGTGATTAGGATATATAAAATTGAAGTCGTCATGTTCTCAAAGGAGTGACTGAACCCCACACAAGTAGCTGCAGAATTCTAAATGCAACCAAACCCTGGGCAAGTCTGTGTGAAAAGGACTCTCTGCCATCCCAAGGTTAGCAGTGATGAAGTTTCAGTTCAAATATTATATTTCTTCTTCTATTTCTTTAATATGAATCACTGCAGGTTATCTTGCTACAGTTCAAATATATTTCCCCTTCTATTTCTTTAATATAAATAACAGCAGGTTATCTTGCTGAGTCTACACTCTCTAATGAGACCTCAAGTAAACATATAAAAGGAGTTAAAATCTAAAATAAGTCCAAACAAATTGGCCTAAGAGAGATTGAATACAAAAAATTTAAGCAATTGCTTTTTGATATGCTAAGCTTGTGCCTTTTGGACCAATCCATTCAAACAATAGCAACTACATTCTTAAAAGCGCCTTAAAGACAAGCGCATCCTTGCAAGTGTGATAAATGCGTTAGGTACTAAAGAACTGAGAACTGATTATCATAACTAAGTGTAATAAAAAACCATGGTCATTTGGATGGTTCCTTGATATTACTATTGAGCCTCAACACTAGGCTGTGATAATTGCTTGCAACCAGGCCCTCTCAGAGTTCCAGAGAGGCCCCGGGCCACTCCCAGCTTTTGAGATCCTTGGCCATAATAAAAAATTTAAAATGCCAACAGGGTCTTGTGCCAACAGAACAGAGATATATTAATAATATTTATGAACATTTTAACTCTTTAATATGACAAAATCTGTATCAGTTAACAAAGAAAATGTCTTTTACCAAATCATATCTCTTATTTGCTTAAATTTGCAGCTCTAAGCTGAGAGTGTGTATTACATTTTGGTCTGACATGGATTCACACAAAAACAAGCTGTGAAATTTATCAAATGCCAAAAAATTAAGAAGTGCCTAAATTTGAGGCCCCCTTTAAGCTCAAGGCTCAGGCCAAATGGCTCATCAGCCCCACCCACCCCCCGATTGGTCCTGCTTGCAAGACTGTACTAGGTCTGTAGTACACACTTTGAACATTGACTGTGGCTACAATGGAGTGGTGAACTGTTGATTGTATACTAATATGGTTCTGGGTGAGTTAATAAATTTTTGGTTGATTAAGAATAAGCGAATGTCCTGATTAGAGAAATATTGGTCAAGTCAAAAGTTGACCTGAAAAGAATTCAGTGATAAAATTAGTACACTAACAATCCCTGGACTCAGTAAAAAGGGCTTATCCCATTAATTTCTACTCTATATTGGCTATAACCTAGTTTGTTAGAATTCAACTTGAAAATCTAACTGGCATCTTGGCAAATTCATAAAAAATGACCCCCTTTATACTTGCAAGAGCAGGGTGAAAGGCCTGTGCTGTACTTTGTTTTTCTAAAGGTAGAAGGATATCTCAGAAGAGAGAAACCTTCTGGGTTCCTTGAATGATTCTCTCTCTTCCTTCTGTCTTGACACATTTCACTGTATAAACACTACACTGAGAGAGAACTATTACAGAAGATACAATGCTAGCACACATTTCACTTATAAACATATATAATGAGAAAGCTCTGTATAATTTATAACAGTTCTAACAATTTAATGTTTGGAAGTGATGAGAAAGGTGTCAAACAGTATTTTGCTTTCTTCTAGGTATTCAGATGTTTATCCAATATAATATATAATACATAAATTTTTCAGGTTGACAACTCTTGGGAGCCAGGACTATTTCCCCCCTGTGTATGTATGGGCATTGCCTTGCTCATTATGGTCTTTTAGCAAAATGTAAATATAGCAATCATCATTTAAAAATACAGCGGTGCTGTACATTATATATGTAAATTGTGATCATAATCGTTACAAATGTCAGATGATATTTGACTACAGTATATATGAACTGTGAAAAATGACTAATCCAAATCATTTTATAAAAGCTCTCTTTTTCAGGGGTGGGGAGTGGGTGAGGGGGGATATTGTTAAAAAAAAATCTATTTTCAGATGGCCCATTCAGTACTGCTCTATATACTTTGGACTGCCAACCTCACAAACCTTTCATCCATCTGTACGCACTGCTTCAAAAACATGATTTAGTGAGTTTTAATACTATGTATACTCCACACATGTTCATGGAAAACACACTAAAGGAGAAGAGACAGCAATTTACTTAAGTTACCCCCACCCCCAATACCCTTGAAAGCTGGTTTATGAACAATTTGGGCTGAAAGATGCAATTTAAACAGATGTTTTAAAAAGATAGTAAAAGTCCACAAAAACAGGAGAATCCATGGAATAAGTTAGGAGCATTTACTGCTAAATTTTTATAGCAGTGTGAATGCATTTAACCACACAACTTTCAATAATTTCAATAGGAGCCAGGCTGCTAAATCCCCATGAACTGTTTGAAAATCTGTTAAAAACTGTTAGCAACTCTTTGATAGACACTCCCAAGCAGTTTTTCATTCTAATGTTAGTTTAAGTCAGAATTTAATAAACAATCAAGTTACCTTCCACTGTAAGGAATGCCAGGCACTGTCCTTTAGACATTTCTCTCATATATAACCTTGACAGTGGGAAATAATTGTTTTACTTTTAACCTGTTAATTCTTGATTAACTTAAATTCAAAAATTGGGGAATAGGGGCACAGTGATAACTGGGAGATATGAGTGAAGAGACTGCCAGGCAGATGATGGCAACTGTGCAGGGAGGAAGAATAGCAATAAGGTAGAAGAGGAGAATCAGAAGGATGAAAGGCAGAAAGGTGGGTAGTTAAACAGAATCAGAGTAATATGGGAGACAGAGTATTCAGTGGCTGCAAGGTGACATATAACATATAATTTTAGTTGAAATAAAGTGCATGAACCTGCAGTGTGCTTGCAATACTCATGACAATGGGATTTTGATAAAAACACCCTGCAAAAATTAAGGGATACAGATAAATTATGGATGAAGTTAGTTGCAAACAGGAAAGTAGACCCCCTGCTCCCAGTCACCCCACATAACTTATTTCAATGCCATCATGTATTGCTAAAAATTCCCAAAAGGTAGTTCCCTGGATGATGGCAAGTTGCACATTAGGATAATTACCCATAGTGCACTGTGTTGTGCATCGATACAACCACTCCTGGTGAACATGTATACTGCCGACACAAGGAACCAAATATACATGCATGCAAATGATGCAAAAACCTCAGAAGCTTTATGCTGGTGTAACTTGCATTAACTTAAGTTTGTAGTGTAGGCATGGCACTAGTCTTTTGAAAGCTGAGTCCCCCTTCAGGAAAATAAAAACATTCACACCCACACCCTGCAATTTCACCATGTGCTGTTAAAAGCCTATCTACTTTATTCTATACATCTATCAGACACGCCTGTCAAACTTTTGTGCCCTTGGGATGCATGCCTTAAACTCTGAAAAACCTAGAGCTACAGTACCACTCTCTCTAAAGGGCATGCCCATCATCCCATCTTGTGACTGTAGCCTACAGGGTATATGCACTTACTAAATAACATGAATATTACATGGATTAACACTGGTATACAAGAAATCCCTAGGCAATTCAAAGGCCACCTGGAAATAAATTAAGAATTTATCAGAATGGAATGTTTATTGTGAAAGCATCTGTAATACTAGCTGCACAAGGACTTCATTTTCCAGTAGCTTAGGTAATGTGAAGTTCGTGAATTATACTAGCACCTCATTATACAATTAAATTACTCATTTTAACCAAGAAATGCAGAAAGGAAATATTAGGTTAATTATCAATTCTTGGCTATTCATAGAGGAAATAGCATTACAAATAATTTGAGAAGGCTTGCCTGTTTTTTTTAAGCTTCTCAGCAGAATTATGGCAAGATGAATGTGTTTTCAGGTTGTTGTTTTTTTCAACTGATTTAATAAAAATACAAAAGAAAGAACTCTATGAAATTAAGATGCATTAGCAGAAGTACCACAAGATATTATTTTTACTTCCAAGAAAACAAACCAAAAAGATTAGGTTTTTAGATAATTCTTTTTATTGTCAGCCATGAAAGAGACTCTTTTGTAGATCTACACCTATTTTTGTCCCACTATTGAAAACAATATTACATTTAATCTCATGTATTATGTTACATTTCATGAAAATATACTGATTTAAGTATCATTTATAGGTTCATTTACCTAACAAGTTTGATATGAAATCTTTGTGAATCCTGGCACTTTCTTCTAATATATTATCCATTTTAATAAGTTTGTTTTTAGTTCCTCTTCTTTTCTAGCTCAATATGTTTCAAAATCATATCAATGATGCATTACTATTTTTAGTAAAATAATCTCCTTGCTTTTGCTATTGTCTAACTCTTTTTTCTAATAAGTTATATCTCTTCTTTTTCAATGTTTCCAACATCAGCATTACCAGCTCTTGCAATTTTATTCCACATCTCCAAATATTTGGAGTTTTTCTTGAGCTCTGGGAGGCATGTGATTGTGTATCTGGGCTTTTTCTTTAAAAAAATAAAAAAATAAAAAAGGAAGTTTCAACTCCTGAAGGTCTCAGAGAAAGGCTTAAAAATGTGAACCTTCCTGAAGACAGAAATCAGAAGCCAAAACAAAAAGAATCTGGAATTTATTTATTCATTAAATCTGATGATTTTTAAGCCAAATGTATAATTTTAAGGCCTCACCCAGGATTTTTGAGTGCCTGAGGTTGGCAATACTGAAATAATAATATTCCATGTCTATTTTTGGTCTCCTTTTTTGCACGCTGTTTTTTGCAAAGCATCTATATATTTTTCTGTTTAAAAGGACATCCGTCATAGTTTATGAGTCTGATTTTGACTCTTCCTTTGCATTTGCCGTAAAGTTAAAGACATAGTGCATATGTGCAGAGGGCAAGCAGAATCCTGCCATTTGTGCTCTGGGAATGCAAGGAAAGTGAATGTTAAAGTTCCCAGCAACACCCCAAATTCTACAGCATTTGTCACCTTGAGGCTATTTAAGACAACACTTTAAAACTCTCCAGAAACTGAAGATGGTGCAGAATGGGACAATCTGCCTGGTAAGTACAGTAGTATACCTTACCAAGAACACACAAATGGAATCTGCACTGTCTGCTTGGCGATGCAGGTAGTGTTTGGAGTATTATTGTGTTTTTCTCTATAAAACCTTAAATGGCCTGGGATCTGCCCATTTAAAAGAGACTCTTCATTCCCCCACCCCATCCCATCCTCACCCACTTTCCTGCCTTGAGCTGTTTGCAGGATGACTTTCAAGGTTTTAAGATTGATTTTTAAAATCAGTTTTAAAATTTAAAATTCATTCTACCTTGGAACAAAAACCTTCCGAATAAAAGTGCCATACAAACCCGTATATCGCCATGAAAGATTCAGGCTTCGATGACACCGTATATTTTTGTTATTGTGAAACTGTTCCAACCAGCTCTCCTATTGCCACAGCTGTGGTGGCAGAGGAACTTGAGCCAGATCACCTAGGATTTAACTGAGGAGCTCAAGACAGAGCACTCTCTGAGAGGCCCTCAGCTGTGAAACAAGTTTTCTTTATGTGGTTAAGTTGGTGAGGGAGATTATTTTTAGGGGGTGGATGCTTTCTGGGGGGTAAGTCTGACTTACTGGGTTTTGTCGGCAGTGGAATTTTCCTGGGGTTGCTGCTGATTTTGTTTTTGTATTGTTGTATTAAAAAATGTCAGAGGCATTTTGTGTAGTAAACTGGTGCCTTCATACAGGAGATCATTCACAATAAATAAATAAATAGTTCAGTCTTCCAGTGCAGGGAAAAGTGAAGCAGCTGTTGCTTCTGCGTATATTTTGTAGGCATCCCTAGAGGTGTTCTGCATGGATGTTTTTTACACAAGCTAAATGCCTCTCATAAAGCCACTACTACTCAGTGACTTTCGCAGTCACAATAGTATCCTATCATTGCAGTGTAATGGACTATTATTGCCTCAGAATAGACAACGGTTCATATCAAATACTTGTCACTAGAGTGCAGATTTTGGGAGAGATGCTGTATATGGCAGACAGCAACACAAAAGGTCTTAAATGACAAACATATCAGTGATTGAGTACGATTTTAATGTAGTAACTGGAAGGAGGTCCATGCTATTGAGACATTTTGCATTTTATTATCCAATCGATATCTGCATAGCTGACAAGTCCTCTGAAACACCTTATGATTTCAAGAGTTAGGTCCACTCACGTTTTGTTCACTTCTTTGCTTGTAGTGGTCTGTAACAGATGTCCACTGCCATTTCTTCTCTGTATTTCATTGTGTAATCTTTCTCAATTAAATGTCACAGCCATACACCTCCACTGTCAAATTATATTCGCTAGCATTTGTGAATACATTGGGCCTAATGCTACCCTCACCCTGATCTTTCTTCCTTTTCCTTAGGCAGATTGTGCCCACTTACAATATAATGGAAATCATGTTACCCGTCTTAAGTTACTCCAAGTGGACCAGAGCCTCTTTCTTCAGTAACATTGCCAGTTCTTGTTTTTTTCCCATCTTCCTCCTATTTTTGCATAGATTATATAGTACATAAACGTTCTTCTTAATCTTCATCTTCTGTTTCTAAACAGTTCTATCTTCTCCCTTGTATTGTATATTGGAAGTGTAGGTGAGAAAAACTGAGATAGACAAAAGCTTCTCTGTCCTTCCCTCTTTACTTAGTTTACAGCCTGCCTGTAAACTAAGTAAAGGATTCAGGCTGCATCCATCTGGAACCAAGAAGGCTAGTAATCTAACCTTCCAAGTTGTAGACCATCTAATCTGAACAGGTTCTCATCAGAGAAAGCATTCCAACCCAAGATCAAGTCCATGGATGTAATTTGAGAGGGACTGGGGGGAGGGTGGATCATTGCTCCAACAAATTGCAAGCCTCAGGCAGGCATGGCATTTGTCCTCCGTCCTCCACCCCACCCTCATTGACCTGACTGGAGCTGCCCCTCCCCCTCCCCCCCCCCAAAAAATATAGAAGTCAAACTATGCCTGTAGTCAAGTCCACATCCTTCTTGTTA
The DNA here is from genome assembly GCA_007922305.1 of Dermatemys mawii. Lineage (NCBI taxonomy): Eukaryota > Metazoa > Chordata > Testudines > Dermatemydidae > Dermatemys > Dermatemys mawii. Next base: position 18,705,986 of record ML677335.1, on the reverse strand, counting down.
CATCACCTATACACCCATTAGCTACTCTCCAGCCTGTGTGTTCTTTCACTGCTAAGAGAGCAAAAAAGTCTCTTGCCACCTCTATCAGAGTTCTAGCTTGCCTCTATGTTCCTGATATAATTCTTGACTATACTCAGAACCCTCCAATTCTGTGGTTGAGTAATCAGCTGTGGAATTCACCCCTTCCAGAATAATGCTCCAAAATCTGTTTTTGTTTTCATTTTTTAAAAATGTTTCTAGCCCTCATGATTTCAGGATTACCTTGAAAAATGTGAACTGAGTGTAAACCAGTGCTATGATGTCTGCCTGAAGGCATGAAAAAATAGCTGTAGATTGATTAAACTGACTGTAAAATGCTATGGAATTCAGAATTTTTTCTATGGAGTTTCCATAACCAGGCAGCTAACTTTGTTTTCTGTCTCTCTGCCTTGCTGAGACCTACCTACTGAGATCTTGTTCCAACTATCTGTTGCACTCCAGCTCTTCCTAAATGGGGAAGTTAATTGGATTACAGAGAATGCCCCAGGCACTGTTATCTGGAGCAAGATAAGGGGGTCAAAGAACCAGAGTTGGACTTAGGGTGACCAAATGTCCTGATTTTATAAGGACAGTCATGATATTTGGGGCTTTGTCTTATATAGGTGTCTATTATCCCCCCATCCCATGTCCCGATTTTTCACACTTGCTGTCTGGTCACTCTAGTTGGAGTCCAGCATGCAGCCAGGTAACCGGGAGGAAACAAAAATGTAGGTTGGTGACCTGAGCTTTCTGGATCTTGGGGAGCCAGGGAAACAGGTCACAGGAGCTGGCTAAATGCTTCCCCTTTCTCTATCATGCAGGCTTCCAGGACAACTTTGTGAGTGCTGATGCCACAGGGGATATACTACCTGGAAAGCACAACAACCCCGTCCCCTTCCTCCCCAGTTAGATTGACTAGTTTTATGTTTTACTGTGTGTTTTTGTAGAGTAAGCACACTGGGGATTTCATGGAGACAGAATAAATTAACATTGCCACAGGGATGCTTGCCGCAAAATTTAAGGGTTCATTCCAAGGAATTTACATTGTGCTGTAGACTAACCGGGGGCCTGATTATAGCATCTCTTTCATTTATGTTATTGTGACACGTGGACAATAATCTGTGAGAATTTCACAACATTCTTCATGATATCAAACTCTTATTGTGAGGGTTTTTCCTAGCACCCAGAAAATAAGACAGCATGTTGTTTATTAGGGTCCAGATGTCCTTAGCTGCATTTCTTTACTATCAAGCATATTGTCTCATCTTAGTGCTAGCACTTCTCTTTGGGGTCTTGTATCTTGGTCACTGTTCAAGCTAGTGATCTCTTCTCACTTGATCTTAACAAGAGCTGAATATCTACTGCAGGTATCAAGGTTAAAAGGATCCATACAGCTTCCAGCTCTGCTCTTGTACAATTTTTTTTTTCCTGCCCTGATTGCACATTCCTCCATCTGTCCTTACTTTTCATTCCAGTGTCACAGCTAAGTATTGGAGACCTAATCCTGGTAATAGCAAAACTCCAACTGACTGTGATAGAACCAGGTTCTGGCCCTATGATTTCAGACATAAAACTGCATTGAGAGTTAATCCAATAATACATACTTGGCATTTACATAGTGCCTTGCATTTCTTTCTTCTTTTCCTGTGTGACATTAATGACTCAGAACAGTTTGACTGGGAGCATACCCAACAGTATCACATGAACTTCCCCAATTTTCTGATGTGGGTGAAAAAAGAAGCCAAATATCATTAACTGACCAACTTCTAGCAATCATATACAGTTCTAAGGTACTTCATATTATTATTTTGACTGCTGAACAGAATCATACTGAGCTTGAGGAAACATGCATGCACACCACAACTCTCAGCTTCAGTCTATACTTTTCCTTGATCAAAAAAGCCTTTGTTTTTAAAAAATCCCACAGCATTCTTGATTTGAATATTCAGTGCCTTCCATAAGGAGCTATGCTAGTAAACCATTGGAGTGTACATCTGCTGTGAAAGTGGAGAGTGAATCCATAGGAGCAACATACTCATGAGCCAATCATTCTTGATTTAGAAATGTTTTGTGTGCTAAAAAGGTGACATGTCAGAGAGTTTAGAATTTTGGCTCACCGGCAGGAATAGGCCAGTAATAGTGAAAGCTGATCTTAAGATACAGTTTGTCATTGTAAAAGTTACTAAATCACAATTTAAGTTAGGAAAGTGTAACGATATCAGACAGGTAAAGCCGATTTCCCTGACATCCATCATCTATCTTATGCTATCAGAATCCATTTGCCAGTTTAAAGCAAAATGACTTTTGCATTCACTTCACATTTGTGTTCACACTTGTCAAACACATGATGTATTAACACTGTCTTTTTTCATACAGCCAACCAATTAATTTCATTATATGAGTTGAAACATTTGGAAATGGATCCAGAATGCATTTAATGTTCATAGAAGATAGTAAATAGTCAAAAAGATAGCTTTGCCCCTCCAAAATGTTAACCCATTCATGTGAATTTTAATAAACAAAAGGCAACTTATGAAGTATTACCACCATTAAGTTGTAATTAAACTATCACTTAACGTGATAATCAAGGCTAAGACAAAAACAGATTCAAGAAGTAAAACAAATTCAGTATTGAGAGTTATTTATGACTCAGTAGTTTTGGGAAATGTCCAGTTAACTCATTCCCTCTTTCTCTTCTTGGTGGCCCACTACTATTGCTTCCACACTTTGGGTATTATTAAACAGTCCCTACACTCGAGAAAGCACAATAATCCTCTGGAGCATCAGATTCTACACCCATAAGGGCTGCTGCAGGAAGCACACAAAGCTTTATCCCCCACCCTTCAGAAGCTGGCATAATTTTCATAGGAAGTAAGAGGATATGAGGGAGCAGAAAGAAAGAGCCCAGAATCTCAGGGTGGCTGGCATCTTCCCCTCCAGCCCAACCCGAGTGTAACAGGATAGCTCCCTCTGCTCCTCCCCGTTCCTCTTTGCAAAACCCAGCTTGGAAAGGGGCGCGGGGGAGGAAGGACAAAGGAAATACAATAGGCCTAATCTATATGATTTTGAGTAAGGCATTTGATACACTTCCACATGGGAAATTATTAGTTAAATGGGAGAAGATGGGGATTAATACAAGAATTGAAAGGTGGATAAGGAACTGGTTAAAGGGGAGACTACATTCAATCATACTGAAAGGTGAATGATCAGGCTGGAAGGTTTTACTAATGGAGTTCCTCAGGGATTGGCCTTGGGACCATCTTATTTAACATTTTTTTTAAATGGCGCAAAAAGTGTGAGTGTGCTAATACAATCTGCAGATCACACAAAGTTGGGAGGTATTGCTAATACAGAGGATGACCAGAATATCATACAGGAACGTCTGGATGACCTTGAAAACAGGACTAACAGAAATGGCATTAAATTTAATAGTGCAAAGGGCAAGGTCATGCACTTAGAAACTAACAGGAATTTTTGCTATAGGCTGGAGACTTACCACTTGAATGTGACAAAGGAGGAGAAAGATCTGGGTGTACTAGTTGATCACAGGATGACTCCGAGTTGCCATTGTGATGTGGTTGTGAAAAGGCTAATGCAGTCCTAGGATGCATCAGGCGAGGTATTCCAGTAGCAATAAGGAAGTGTTAGTACCATTATAGAAGGCACTGATGATGTCTCATCCGGAATGGAGTGCATAGTTTGGTCTCCCATGTTTAAGAAAGGTGAATTCAAGCTGGAACGCGTGCAGAGAAGGGCTACTAGGATGATCTGAGAAATGGAAAACCTACCTTGAGAGGAGACTCAAAGAGCTTGGCTTGTTTACCCTAACCAAAAGAAGGTCTGATGAGAGAGGAATAAATATCAGGGAGGAGAGAAGTTATTTAAATTAAGTGCCAAGGTAGGCACAAGAACAAATGGATATACAAATAGCTATCAAGTTTAGCCTTGAAATTAAATGAAGGTTTCTAAGCATCAGAGGAGTGAAGTTCTAGAACAGCCTTTCAAGGGGAGCAGTGGAGGGAAAAAAACCTAACTGGCTTCAAGACTGAACTTGATAAGTTTATGGAGGAGATGATATAAGATTGCCTACAATGGCATGTAGCCAATCCACGACTGCTAGTAGAAAATATCTTCAGTAGCTGGTGATGGGACTCTAGATGCAGAATGTTCTGAGTTATACAGAGAATTCTCTCTCAGGTATCTGGCTGTTGGGTCTTACCCACATGCTCTGGGTTTAATTGACCACCATATTTGGGGTAGAGAAGGAATTTTCCCCTGTGTCAGACTGGCAGAGAACCAGGGAAGTTTTCACCTTCCTTTGCAGTTGCAGTTCCTTCCTAGGTCACTTGCAGGTTTAAACAAATGTAAATGGTGGATTAGCTGTATCTTCAAGTCTTTTCATCATGATCTGAGAACCTCAGTAACTCAGCCATAGGTTATAGGTTTATTACAGGAGTGGTTGGGTAAGGTTCTGTGGCCTGTGAGATGCAGGAGGTCAGACTAGGGGATCATCATGGTCCCTTCTGATCTTAATTCTATAAGTCTATGAAAAAAGGACGCTGCAGCAATCCTGGGAGGCAGATGAAGTGCCCCTGGAGCTGCAGATATGTGGACTTTGGGGACAGAACTAATGGAGAGGCAGAACTGATGTAGAGGCTGGGGGGAAGAATTAATTGCAGGACAGTGAGTGGGCATATGTAGACGTGAGGTCCTGTTTTGGAGACCAAAATCACCCCACCCCAAAACATTGTCACATATACACACACAGGGATGGGAAGGGGGAGTTCAACAAAATCAGATGACAGTCCAAAACAACAAAATATAATCTTAAAAAATAATCCCATGATTTGAAGGGCAAGTTCATGTTTTTATAGTGACTGTCTCATGGTTTTTGAACCTTTGAGGTTGGATGTATTGCACACACAGTATGAATGGTTCTAGGAGGAGAGCTGGAGGGGGGTGAGGGAGAGACTGCAGAGTCTTCTCCCCTAAAAGATCATAAATCTACAAGAGGATTCTGGCAAGCGTGTAGAGCTCAGCTATAAATCAACATGATATACAGCATTCTTCGTTCATTCCCTTAGTAATATGTCCCTTTTCATTTGGAAAACTACACGTAACAAATTAGGGTATTAATGTTTATTATCATAAGTAGTAATTGAAGTAGGCTGAAAAGGGGCTTTTACTACATCAGCCAAAGTGGAAGTGTTGTTCCCTCAAACCAGGGAGAGGAGTGTCTCAGATTCTTTCTGCTTTTTAATAGAAGAGGGAAGGCTGTACTTCTCTCCTACCCAACTTTACTTATTTTATCCCCAGTAACAAACATGACACATGGAATGTGATCCAACATGAAAGGAAAATCAAAGTAAGTTTGTCTTTTCAACATTTTAATTACCCAAAAAAGGGACCCCATATACTGTTAGAGGACTGGGAGACTTGGATTCATGTTCCTGCTCTGCCACAGACTTCCCCTGTTACTTTGGGAAAGTCACTTAGCCTCATGTACCTTATCTATAAAATGGACCTAGACTTGAGATGGATGGCATGCTAGGTACTTACCTACGCCAAAAAACCCAACAGAGGTCAATTCTACGCAACCTTGGCATTGGAAATTGGAGATAGTGATGATCATATATACTGTTAGAGTTATATTGTTCATAAACATTCAGCTTATTTGTTTCAGTTCAAATCACTGTTACAGACAGAAATTCTAGTGCATTTCCACGTGTGAAGAGTGTCTCCCAAGAGACGCTGCTGCTCACTTACACGTCCATCTCCTTCCTCTGCTCCTGTCCTCTGGGATGGATCAGGACATTTGTATTTGTAATCTTTAAAAATGATCTTATGTCTCCTGTCAGTATATGCTCATACTGGGCATGACTACATTACATGAATCAGTGTTCCAAACAGATTTAACTCTCACTAATATTTGTCAGAGAAAAAACTAGAGAGTTTAGTTGTCGTAAGTGGAATCAAGTGTGCTCTCAGAAAAGACTTCAGCACAGCTTTACTGAACTGCAATAATTGAAGCAGCAGATCAAAATTTTACAGACTACATTATACCATGCTCTTTGTTCCAGTTTACTAACAAGGCTTCCCTTCCAGACTGTTTTAAAAGGTACTTATTCAAATACAGTAGGAAATATTACTGTTTTGTAAATTGATCCTTATATGCCATTTGTTAAAATGCAATCTAGAAATAACTGCTCCACAAAGTAGTTTGTTAGGTCAATCCTTGCCAAGTTAGAACATGGAAAATGAGAAGTGCAATTAGAGGATCAACACCTGGGGAAAGGCAGTGTAAACAAGTTGCTAATAAACTGGAGAAGGAGAAAGAGAGAGAAAGAGACATGTCAAACTGTTTCATTACAACACAAACAAGAGACACTTGGATCTAGAAAATAAAAGAAAAAAAAATGTTTCAATCAGTTCTAAATAGCAGCTGCCTTAATGATTTTAAGAATGAAATAAAATAGAATATTTCAACTATTGTCATTATGACATTAGTAGTAATACAAGTCATTTTAAAAATATATAAAAATATAATATTTGAAACAATTTCAGAATTCCCTGATATTTTTTTCCAGTTTTATTTCAAAACTTTTTTTCCTGTGGGAATTTGTCAAAATATGAACTTTTCCCCAAACAATTCCATTTGGTCACAAACAGCATTTTCCACTGAAAGAACATTTTGATGAAAAAATTACAACCGGTTCTACTAGCAATACCTAATATTAGTAAAACTGCTTATTAAAAAATAAAGTTTTCCCACAACTTTTCCTGTTTATTTGCTTTGCACATTTGACACTGCCTCATGTATAGTCAGCTTCATTGTTAGTGCTATTTTTGTTGCCGTCCATTCCTCTTGCTATATTTGTATAGTTTCTATCTAGACTGTAATGTCCTTGGACAGGGATCTTACTGAAATCCTGTGCCTCCTAAACACAAGAGTTTTGCCATTGAATATAATGAAACCAGGATTCATTCCCTTATCTTTATACTGGTCTGTAACATGCTTAGCATACAGTTTGTGCTATACAGATTAAAAAAATCTTAGCTTCTAAACTGATTAGTTGAGAAAGTTTAATACCAAAATTCAAATTACTTCATAAAATATAGTATTTTGGTTAGAACTTTGCATGAATGACAAGAAAATGTATTTTAAATTTGTTTTTTCACTTTGAGGCACATCTATCTTGATTCATTAGTCCTTCAGTTCAAAACAAATAGTAGTTCAATAGAACAGTAGCAAAACAAATGTATATTTAATTTGTGAGGCATATATATATATATATATATATAAATATATATATATATATATATATATATATATATAAATTATGTTTCTTTAAAACAAAATCCAGATATTTTGCCATTGAGAAAAATGACATTTCTTTTGAAGATAGTGAAGGTAGTGTTCTAATGGCAATATTTTTCCATCCTTTATTTTAAAAAAAGTTTTGGACAAAATGGGCTGACAACTGCTATAATACAAGACATTTTAAATGTATGTATGTATGAATGAATGAATGACAGTAGCTATTTGCCTAGCATTGAAACAATGTAAATGAATATTTTTCCCATTGTGTTTCTTTTACAGATAATTAACAGAGAACACATACTAGTGTATTATGGTATAAATGTTTTATTGGCATGAGTTTGGGTTGGTTATATTGCTTGATGTTGGTGAAGCCATGAATGATATGCAGATCACACCAAATAAATGTCAGTAAAACCTTTACCCAACACTGCACCATTATATGTGCTGTATATTTCAAATATCAAAAGCATTTATTTTAAAAGTTTTAAAATTTTAGGCCACATTTTGTATCCTTCCATCAGTAAAGCCAAATTCTTTTCGTGTCATCTATCCAGTTGTTAAGGGAACAGAAAACTGTAATTAATTTTTAAAACCTCTAAAAATTATCTAAGGTAGATATTTATAAATAAATGGCATATATTTATAAATAAAATAGCTTAGATATATGCCACTTATTTATAAATAAAATAGCTTAGATAAGTTGCATGAGAAAATCTTGGGTTCCAGGGAAAGCTGAGAATCTCCTCTTTCCAAAAGCATAAATGTGACAAGATATTAGATGTTCAATCTTTTGATGAGGCAGCAGTGAATATCATCAGTAACGGGCCTCAGTCCAGTATTTTAAATTTGGAGAAAAGTGAGATACATTTTTGCAGGAGGCTTTTTGCAAGATCTGAGATGCTAGAAATAATCCTGAGATAAATGGATCATTGGACAGGGTGGAGTTGTGGCCATCAAGGGTATGTGAATGAATGCATCACATGGCTGTCATCACCAAATATGTAGTTTGTATTTGTTCCATACACAAATATATGCACAAAGGGCAGAATTATGGGTTCAAAGGCAACCTTAATTCTGGGATTTCCAAATGTTTGAGGGCTTTGCTTTGCAATTTTACTGTTCATATATATATGAACAGTAAATATATATATGAACAGTAAAATTGCAAAGCAAAGCCCTCAAACATTTGGAAATCCCAGAATTAAGGTTGCCTTTGAACCCATAATTCTGCCCTTTGTGCATATACACTATGGTACAATCTTTACATGTACATGACCACATGCTTTTTCCCCACAGGACCTCATTCAGATGCACACCATTATGTCTAGTCTAGATTGGGGAAAAGGTGGTGTGTTTGAAAAGTTGTGTTAGCTAAGGCCTTAGTAGCGACATCTAATTGATCTCCCTTTCCCTCTCCCCTACCTGCTTTTAGTTTTGGTCTGAGACAGAAAATACATTTGTTGCATATCTGTTGTCTTCTGCTACATAAATACTTTAATATATTAAACTACTTTACTCTGTCCTGCATATTATTATTTGTTGTTCACCAGACCAGGATAGAATATGTATCACTTCACTTTCTATTGTCTGAAACACTAACATGATTATAAACGTCACAAGTGAGATTTTCAAAGCCACGTATGGGATTTAGATGTCCAATTCCCACTAAAATTTAATTTATTTGAATCCTCTAGCTTGGAAGTGAGTTTAATATTTGTTCTTAGAAAGTTAAACAAGTCTATATGGTGCAACCAATCACAGTCTAATTTTTCCAAAGCATGAAAAAGTAGAAAGTTCTCTTTTAGATTGCCCCTCCTAACGGGGGGACTGTACATTTCTATGAGCAACAAATATACCAGCATCACACATATTCTTTGACCTCATGGCTGGTATGGATATTGATTTACAAGATTCTTCCATTTAAGGTACATCTATAAAATATTAAGAAGTCAGTTTTATCATGATCATCAACTATCTACATTGGAAATAGCACAATATGTAAATTATTTACCGTATGCTCTCCAGATCAAAAGTGAACTGCACCATTGATTTGTAAAATAACAGGCAACAACTTATTTGCTTTGTTCTACTCCTAATTGAAATATTTCTCTTTAGTTTCTATCTTGTATGGCTGAATATTATCTGATGTAATGTATTGTAATGGCATTCAGCAGTGCTATTATCAGTGACAATCTTGTCAGGATTTAATTTTCATTGTACATCTTATTTGCAGTGGTTTATTATTTTGGCATCAAGGCTCTCCCTGGACTTAGGTATTCCATATGAATGCCCAGCCCAAGAAGGATTAGTTCTGTAATTTAAAAAACTCCATGTTTATTGATTAACATAAAATGTTATAATTTCAGAAACATTTTTGTACTTAGAACATTTTTAAAGTAATAACAATCAAATGTGTTGAGGGGAGTGGTGACTTTTGTACATTAAAATCAGAAAAGATTTTTAAACAACCTAAGTAAAGAATATACACCATTCTATTTAATAAATTGTTTCTATTTATGTTGGGTAATATATATGTATACACACACATTAAATCCATGACCATGCTTAACTCATTTATGCAAGTAAAAACTACTACAAATTTGTGGTTTTCTTTCGTCCACTTATAGACACCATTTTTCAGGAATTACTGTATGCTTATGTGACTTTTAACACCATAATATCTTGTAGCTTCACAAATATTAATGAGAGGGATCTTCAAGTGGTAAAGAGCAAAGTTAATGGGTCTACACTGCTTTACACTACCTGAGGATCTGCCCTCACAAACCCCTTTAAATATAGAGAAGTATCATTATCCCCATTTTAAGATGGGGAACTGAGGTGCAATGCTCATATAGGAATTTAGTGGCATAGTTGGACCACATTCAGATCTCTCTTACATTTACATTATGAATAACTCTCTCCATAGAACAGGGATACATTGTGGAAGGACTATCAGTTTAGTGTTCTGAACTGATCTAATCCATTGAAGTGTTTTTACTAAATGTCCTCTTATGCTTTATCCCCCGTCCTCCAAAAACTGCCAAACAAAGCAAAACAAAACAAAACGATGTTTAAAAAGTAAGCACTTAATTTTAAGCATGCACATTCTTTGACTTTCTTTTTGGAAATCTTATTCTGTAGAGAAATATTTTTAATCACAGGACTAACAATGGGATTTTCTAGTCTAACTATGAGTCCTAGAAATACAACATAACCCTATTAGGATGCTAACAGAATTTATCCATCAACAGGTGGTTTGTGAACAGCTATTAAGTGAAATTGAGTCATCTTTCTTTTGTAGTATGGATTATTTGAGGGAATCAATAAACTTGATAAATTACTTGATAAACTATATTAGGGAGATGGAAACGTTAAAAATGCAGCATCTGTCAAAAATTCTGGTGAAATAAGGATACAGGGATCTACTAAATGGGAACATCAATACTCTATACACAGGCTCTATATTTATAGTCTGAAATGAAGATTTGTGTGCTAGTAAAACAAGCCATTGCTTTTTAGATAGGTGATAAACCAGACCGATGAGTGGGTTAATCAGCTCAGAAAAAACAAACATATGCCTCTCTGATACACTGTGAACTTTGGGAGAGGAGTATCCAGGTTTGCAAGATCCACAATCACATCAATTAGCTTTGCTACTTTGCCTTAAATGGATTTTGTCAGCATATGATTAGAATCCAGCCCAATGGCTCAGTCAAACTTTCAGAAACTATCAATGCCAGGGAAGCACCAATTATTATTATTAATAATAATAATTTGTTAAGCACTAAGTGCTTAACAGCATTTAAGAAAAACAAAAACAGTCACTTCTCTGGGGATCTTATAACAAGGGCTACATCTTCCCAATTCACCAACCAGATGCATTTCAGTAGGGTTCCACACAGGCCCAGGGCTGTACACAGATATATCCATCTGCAGGCTATAAATCTAAAAGACAAAAATTAGGCCAACATACCTTGGGTGGCCTAGAGGACAGTGGCAGTAGAATGTTGTCAACATTTTTTAAACATTTATATTGGGAAGGGGACATCTGTGTTGGCATTTATAATGGTAATGCTGATCTGGGTTAGCCTTTGTGGGCCTCTCAGAAAACATGTTTTCTGGAGGGATTTAAATATAAAGAGGAGGAGCCCAGAAAATTGGGAGAGAGCTGTTATTCCAGGCATATGGATCAAAGGAGAAGGAAATGATTGGAGTGGTGAAGCTGAAATCATGGCACAGTGGATGAAGAGAACTTGATTTAGTAAATGAAGCGATGGATATGTAGATAGGAGCTACATAGTCCAAGCGGGACAGGAAGAGGATAATATCAGTTCAACACAAGCAGAAAATTGTAGTCAGAAATTTAGCCATGACAGTCACAAATGAAATGCACCAGTGGAGTCTGCAGTAGTCACGCAGGAAAAGGACTTATTGCAGCCAGTCATTTCCTTGAAAGAATTCATTAGGGAGAGAGTGTTCCTGCTGGGAAATGTAACAGTCACAATAATATTCATGATGTGAGTTTGTCTACTAGTCTACCTTACAAAGTGGGATTGACATAAATCACATTGTACCAACCTACTTGTGCATGTCTACAATCAAATGAGTCTCTCAGCGATGTAATCTCCCCATTACAGTGAGACAGAAAAATGTCCTCCCCAAATAACTTTGAGCCACTTACTGTGGTCAATGCAGTGCGAGTGTAGACACAGCATGACCATATAGCAATCCTAACACACTTGCAACAGCTGTCCCACAATGTCAGACACTGTTCACTCTGGTCACAAATATGAACACTGACCAGGATCCATGGAGACCAGATGCCATCCCCCACCCCAACCCTTTAAAACCCTGCATATTTGTGAAATGCCTTTTCCTGATTTCATATCTCTGTGCCATTTTTTACCTTCAGGAGCAAGATATCAGCTAAAATCACCACTCCCTATGGAAAAGAGTGCCAGTGTTCAGAGCCATTGCCCTGGATGGAAATAGGGGCTGAAATTGCATTGTTCCCCCCGCCCCCTTGGTGCCTCCACTGGGCCATACTCACCATGGTTTCGGGGGGGAGACCAGTGCTGCACACAAATGCTCCAAGACTGAAGTGTCAATCAACATGCCTTGCTTAAAACTTTAGGAGAGCAAGAGACTAGAGGTCTGAAACTTACCTTTTGCCTTCTGTTGTGACTATGCATGCAATACTCTGTGTTTTATTTACTGCCATTGTGGGATCCCTCTCCACACCCACTGAATGCCTGACCCCAGTGAAGACAAAGAAGAGGACACCGGAGCATTCAGAGAGATCCTGCAAGGCAGTGCAGCAATTGACTATGAACAAAGAGTCTAGAGGGTTAATATTGCAGACAGTATGGAGAGGGAAATAGCAGACAGGAGAAAGACCCAGGAGTCAGAGAGGAAGATGCACCAGGACATGATGCCACTTTTCCGGCAGCAAACACAAATGACTGCAAAACCTTGTTGAACTACAGATTCAACAATCATGGGCTTGTCTCCATTTGTAGTCAATGGAGAACTCCATTTGAGCACCTCCCAATTGGCATTGGGGCTGCATTCCTACTCCTACCACTGAAAGAATCACGAATATTCTTTGCCCTTTTTAAGTTCTGTTCCATTAATTTGTTTCAGAAGTTTTTATTGTATTTATTTTTTTTAATTGCAGATTGGATGTTGCACTGATTTTAGTATGCAATAAACATTTACTTTTTCGGTAAATAGGTCCTCTTTATTCCTACGCTACATATGCAGCAGAATGCTTAGCACTACTGAAAGCACACATTATTTGTTATTGTTCAGGGTGGCAGAACTCATAGGATCAGTGACAAACTGCATAAGTATAAATGCAGAGAAACCATCACAGAAATAATCGGTACATTAACAAACCATGTTATATTCATAAATGTAGTCGAGGCTCCACGCAATTCCTAAGAGCCCCCCAAACTTCAGGACCAGGTAGAATACATCATGTCATACCACATTACTGTGGCTGACTATCAAAGTGCTCTTTCAAGGCCTCCCTCGGGCACCTAGCTTCATGTAGAGCTCTTCTAATACCCCTTATGACTGGCTGCTTGAACCCAGCAGAGAGCCATTCCACCTCCACCCTGGCAGCAACTTTTCTGCCTTTGCCTCACAGATATTGTGCAGTACACAATAGGCAGCTATAACTAGGTGGATATTTTTCTCACCCAGATCTGATCTTGTGAGTAAACAATGCCAGCATCCCTTTAATCTATCAAAAGCACATTCAACAGACATTCTGCGTCAGCTGAGCTAGTAAATGGGTCTTTCCTTAGTGCTATTAAGGTGGCCAGTGTACTGCTTCATCAGCTACGGCAGCAGTAGTTGTCTGGGTCCCCCAGGATCACTATTGGTATTTTGACAGTGCCAGTGATAATCTGCCAGTTGGGAAATAAATGATTGCAGCTTCCTGAACAGTCCTGCATTCTTAAAGATGTGATCATCATTGAGCTTTCCTGACCAGCCAACACTGAAGTCAGTAAGAATCTCAGGAGATCCGCCAACGGTTTCATAACCATAGAAAAATAGCCCTGCCTTTTGATGTACTCTGTGGCAAGGCAGGCTGGTACCAAAATAGGTATATGCATACTATCATCCCATTATTGCCAATCGATCCAATATGTCCTGCATATTACCATGAGTCACAATCCTGTGCGGCAAGAGTCATTAATGGGCCTGAAAAATGGTATGACAATGACCCCCACAGTGGATTTTCCAGTGCCAAAATGATTTCGCTCTGACTGGTAGCAATCCTGCGCTGAAAGCTCCTAAAGAGTGATCACCACTTGTTTCTTCACTGTCAGTGAAGTTTTCATTCTGGTGTCCCTGTGTTAGAAGGCTAGGGCAAGCTGGGTACACAGAACTTAGGACTGTGGCCTTCTGCATCTACAAGTTCTGCAGCCACTGCTCATGGTCCCAAAGCTGCATTACAACATGATCCCACCAGTCAGTGCTTTCTCGGGCCCATAAGAGGCTCTCTACTGTTTGTAGCTGCTCCATGAATGCCACCAACCTTGAACTGGTTTTTGTCCTCCACAAAATCATCATGTCCCCCACTGCTGCAGTTCTTCCTGTGGCTCTGCTTGTTCATCCTGTGTTTGCAATGTTCATAATACCGCAGAGGTGTATGGGCTCCATGCTTCTGTCAGAAATGGCTAGCAGCAAAATGTTTTGTGGTATTTTTTAAAAAGGCACAAAAATTAAAAGGATATGGATGGCATTGTGGGATGGAGAAAATTACGATGAGAACTTGGGCCACTGCTCCTGGGCACACCTGTGCTGCTCATTTCTGCTCCACACACATTGCTAAAATTTCAAAAGTGCATTGGATGATGGAAAATTGCACACTGGGACATCTACCCATGGTGGACCACACTGTGCATTGACAAGCATTCCTGGTGAGTATATGCAGCACTGTCACAGGGAATTATAAGCAAAACGGGTGGGTGAGGGACTCAGCTTGGTGATGATGGCTTATCCTCTTGGAACACAGGGCAGAAGGTTTAAAAGACCTAAGCCTGGGCATTAGAAGTCCTTTATCCAGGCAGCAAGCAAGGCAGCACTTGCCTTCCCTTCTGCCGAGGTGGTAAATATCATGTTTGGTTAGGACCTGCTGCAGGCATTGTGCTAGTCACTACTTTTAGGGATGCTGGGGAAGAATTTTTCCCTCACCCCATATTGGTCTAAGGGGAGTGGGTTTTTCTCACCTTTCCCACAGCAGGTGTCAGTGAAGACCTTTAATGGTGAAAAAGAAAGGAGATTAGGCCATATGTCACAACTCATTTTGTAAGTGTGGGGCAGATGTCCAGTGCAGGTATTTTATAAGGAACACATCCAGTGACCAAATAAATGGTCTGGTAAAAAACTTAAAAAGGAAGTGCTGGATAAAAGAATGGAACTGAGGGCGTTTCAGGGCTCCTATGATCGGTACGTCAGGGAGCCAATCACCCTTTTTTATATCTCACCTTAACTCTCCTATGAGGGGGGATGGATGGTCAGGTCCAATTCATGGGTTGGCTGGGAGATCTGGATGGAAAGGTGGATTGGTGAAAGCCCCGGGTAATTATTGGAATGAACACGGAATTGCCTGCACTGCCAGCTAGCCTCAGACATCGAATAATAAAGTTGTGGCCTGATTAAATCCATCCCAAGTGTCTCCTGTCCTTTTGGTATAGCTGGACAAGCAATTTTTCTTGTTTTTTAACTAAGCTGTTTTCAGAGTTTTGAAATTTTAAAATCCTGGTTCATGGTTTGATCAAGTTATATATTTTTTAACGAAAAAAGTACCCACTTCTGTTAAAACTGTTTTCCCCTAGAGTCAGGTCACTTTCAAAAGCGCATACAGTCAAAGCTGGTGATGCGGCTAATATACAAATAGCAGCTGCATATTAGGACTAGCCATAAGAGAGTTTGCAATAATAGAAATGCTTCCCATCTTGTTTTAGTCTATCATATTGGTGACAGCCTGTCTCCTGAGCACCCCAGCCACATGAGCTAGAAACACATTTCTATTTAACTTAATTGAACGTTCTACTATGGAAAAAGCAACAACCGACCTTTAGACCCTGGAGGCTGTTAAATAATATGCTAAAATAAATGGAAAATTAAAAAAGAAAAAGAAAAAGGAAAAAAAGAAAAGGGAGAGAAAGAGAGAAAGAAAAGAATATCTTGAACTGTGGTTACATTATGAAAAATGTCAGTTAAAACGACACCATCATCTCTCATTGATTCATTATCATGTTTTATCCATTTACAAGTAAAATATGGCTCTTTTGCAGCTCTATAAAATCACTGTTGAATCTGAAAGTCAAACTGGGTTCTTTCTCCATTGTGCATCATTGACTGAAATGTGCTTACACTGTGCCAAGAAAATTGTTTTCTAAATAGAACACATTTGCTTTGGATTGTTTATCTTAAAAATTTAGATTGAGGAAAAGTTTGACTTCAGCATTTTAACGCACACAAATAAATCTAAACAAAATCTACAGGTGTGCAATGATTTAATTAAAAAAATTAAAATGAAATGATTTTCTATATAACTATGCTAATACAGTGAATTGTTTGAATTAATATATGAATTTATATTATAAAACTCTTGTTTCCAAATGCAAGAAAGCTTATCCCAAACAGCTATAGATAAAAATATATTAAAAATGCCTTGGAATGAGGACTAGCCTTATGGACAAGATAGATATACACGGCACATGCATTCATTGTGGGTAATCTAGACCGCTCACAAAAAATGTACATTAGGAAAAATGATTAGGAACTGGGGTTTAAATATTTCTTTGGTACCTTCTGGCTTGTCTGAGTTCAAAATACTGTAACGTAATTCCCCATTAAAAAGAGTCATGAGTATCTGGCTAATGGTTGAATGAGATCAACAAAACCTCTTTCTCTCCTTCCATTTTCCCTTTTAAAACTGTTAAACATATAGAGGGATTAGCACGCCTTGAGAATTTTTAAAGACTGAATATTTAGTCTAGAGAAAAATATTAGAGAGCACTTGATTGAGTGTGTCAAAATCACAGACTATAGTAAAAACTGATCGAGCCTTCATTTGACCCTTACTACACAGATATGAACTAAGGAGCAGTTGAGGAATTTAAAGGTCAAGAAAAGCAGAACTGGAAAAGACAAATTCTCAGCTTTTAGAGTGATCACTTGCAGGAGATAGAAAGCTTCCCCAAACCTCATATACAGAGCTGGGCAATTGGTTCGGTCAAGAGTTTCTAATTTTTTTTAATAGCAAGGACCACATCTTGATAAACAAAGCCAGCTGAATGGACCTTTTCCCTTTTCTGTTTGTGGTTGTAGAGATCACCTTCCTTCTCATTGACAATAAAATAATTTACCTATGTCAACTATAGTGACTCATTACATGGAATTTGTGGAGACTGAGGGAAATATCTGCCTTTTTTATATAAATATCATGTGCATCACATGTCACATGTGTGACTGACTGCATAGCACTAAATCAAAGGAGACTGTAAGGAGGAAACTGAAAGATATAATACTATGATAGAGAATGCCAAGGGTCCTTGCGGAAACAACAGGGAAATATATTAACTGGGGAATACCTGCAGCCTGGCTCCAACTAGGCTGGTGACATTTACTCTTCCCAGGCCAAACGTGGATCCAAAGAGATACTAAAACCTTAAAGAAGATAGGCAGAAAGGTAGGGTTAGATGATTTGACAGCAGCTGCTGTATGTGGCTTTCTTACAGAGAGAGGGAGAAAATGCAGCTGCAATACAGTCTGCTTCTCCTGCCCCAGATATGGAGGTAACTGAGCTAAATAGAACTTCTTAAAACTTGCAAAGAAAGATCATAATTTAGACAAGACAAAATAGGAGTAAAGAGTTTTATTATTTTAACAGTTTTCTCTGCATGCTATATGCCTTTGAGCGAATTAATAATCCTTTATTTTGAGGAAGCTGTTTTGAGTCACTTTAATCAACTACTGGTCACAGGTTCCCAAGGGTAAAGGGTTTACTGGTCCCAAACATTTTGGGCTTGTTGTGGTAACACAGTTGGGAAACAGGGTGGCTGCAACCCAAAGATCCGGTCTAAGAGTTCTTGAACCGAACAGTTTAACCTTTGAGAAAGGTGAAGGAAGCCAGGACTGTCACCTGAAAGGGCAGTTAAAAGAGTTTGAAAGGGGTCTAAAATGCAGCTCACCCTGTAACCATGAAAGAAAGTAAATATTTTAGCAGTCTTTTACAGCAATTAAGCAGGTAGGAAAAAAGAGATGACAAATCAGTACCATGGGATCAGCCACTTCACTGCTGACCACCAGCAAGTGCGCCATGTAGACACCAGTTTGGGAGCTACTGAATTAGGTGCATTATGGAAGCTTTTCACCATCCTCTAGAAGCAAGACACTAAGTTAAATGGAAAAATGGTATACTAAAAGTCTGGGATTTCTAATAAAACCTAGCATGGTGATAGGTTTCAGAGCGGTAGCTGGGTTAAGTTGTATCAGCAAAAACAACAAGGAGTCCTTGTGGCATCTCAGAGACTAACAAATTTATTTGGACATAAGCTTTCATGGGCTAAAACCCACTTCATCAGATGCATGGAGTGAAAAATACCACAAGCAGTAAATATATGAAAAGATGAGTGTTGCCTTACTTGCTTATGGTATTTTTCACTCCATAGTTCTGATGAAGTGGGTTTTAGCCCATGAAAGCTCATGCCCAAATAAATTTGTTAGTCTCTAAGATGCCACACGGACTCCCTGTTATTTTTAATAAAACCTAGTTAAGTTCAATATATATGCTAATTAGCAAAATCGGCTTTTTCTTTTTTTTAGCAGTGAAAAATAAAATAAACACATTTTAAAATATTTGTATTGTGGTAGAATAGAAATATGAGCAAAAACACCAATATAATTAATACACACGCTATTTGCTATGAAGTAGTTAGCTACTATGCCTCTTTTGCCCTTCTGCACACAAACTTTTACCAGGATATCTTTTTTTCCCAACAGTAGGAGCTGTGAATGTTTGATATATTAGTTGGTTGTGCTAAGAAAGGGTGTTTTGATAAAGGTTTTTGTGCAGAAGGGTGGTTAATTAGAGTGGATAGAAAATTGGCATCCCTCAAAGTTAAGGCTTGGTTGAGCAGTCTGTGCTGTATGCTAATGGCTGTGGCAATGGTAAGATTTGCATCTGTGCGTAGAGAAGAAGAGTGTATGTATCCTTAGGTGGCTGAACTTTTCATTTCCTTAGTTGTATGCTTTTCTGTCAGATATATTGTATTTGTAGCAATCTTAATTGCTTCCAACCAAGGCCTTTCATTTACTAATTTCCTTTGCTTGTTTAAATGCTTAGTAACACTGGTCTACAATTTTTTAGAAGTCGTCTGCTTCGGAGATAAAATGTGATATTTATTATGTATTTTGATGTGCTGAATTCAAATATGACAATTAAAACAACTGATTGGCTACTGTTTCTAAGATATTTAAGATTTTACATTTTATGTCTATGTGTATTGTGTAGATAGTAGAGTTTTAATCATAAATTGTAAACCTAGGTCTTTTCATGTGTTTATGGTTGCTTTACATGATAATAGTTCACCTGTAGTGTTTATGTAACACTTTAAAAATCAGCAAAAGGGTTATATAAATAAAATGTATTATGAGACAAAAGGCAAAAATCTATTATGTACATAGCTTAGTCCTATTCAGTGTCTACTCGGCGCTTCTTGGCTTGTCTCTTGTATTCATTAAATGGAGCATCTCTTGTCACTGTTCAGCAATAGTCTGCAAGCATTGATGGGCTCCATTTGCCCTGATAGCGTTTCTTCGTTGTTGCAATGTCCTGGTGAAATCGCTCGCCGTGCTCGTCGCTCACTGCTCCGCAGTTCGGTGGAAAAAAATCTAGATGAGAGTGCAAAAAATGTATCTTTAGTGACATGTTGCAACCAAGGCTTTTGTATGCCTTGAGGAGGTTTTCCACCAACAACCTTGTAGTTG
Organism: Dermatemys mawii; assembly: GCA_007922305.1. Classification (NCBI taxonomy): domain Eukaryota; kingdom Metazoa; phylum Chordata; order Testudines; family Dermatemydidae; genus Dermatemys; species Dermatemys mawii. Next base: position 18,686,134 of record ML677335.1, on the reverse strand, counting down.
TCTGCCTTGTTGTTTCCAAGAAAATGTATTGCCACTTACTGGAAGACTTTCCATGCCGTCTTTTCCTTGCCACGCAGTGCATGGTCAAATACATCATCTCCAAGAAGTTCACGAATCTGAGGACCAACAAAGACACCTTTCTTCATTTTAGCTTCACTTAACCTTGGAAATTTTCCATGGAGGTACTTGAAAGCTGCTTGTGTTTTGTCAATGGCCTTGACAAAGTTCTTCATCAGACCCAGCTTGATGTGTAAGGGTGGTAACAAAATCTTCCTTGATTCAATAAGTGGTGGATGCTGAACACTTTTCCTCCCAGGCTCCAATGACTGTCGGAGTGGCCAATCTTTCTTGATGTGGTGGGAATCTCTTGCATGACTATCCCATTCACAGAGAAAACAGCAGTACTTTGTGTATCCAGTCTGCAGACCAAGCAAGAGAGCAACAACCTTCAAATCGCCACAAAGCTGCCACTGATGTTGGTCATAGTTTATGCACCTCAAAAGTTGTTTCATGTTGTCATAGGTTTCTTTCATATGGACTGCATGACCAACTGGAATTGATGGCAAAACATTGCCATTATGCAGCAAAACAGCTTTAAGACTCGTCTTCGATGAATCAATGAAGAGTCTCCACTCATCTGGATCGTGAACGATGTTGAGGGCTGCCATCACACCATCGATGTTGTTGCAGGCTACAAGATCACCTTCCATGAAGAAGAATGGGACAAGATCTTTTTGACTGTCACGGAACATGGAAACCCTAACATCACCAGCCAGGAGATTCCACTGCTGTAGTCTGGAGTCCAACAGCTCTGCCTTACTCTTGGGTAGTTCCAAATCCCTGACAAGGTCATTCAGTTCAGCTTGTGTTATGAGGTGTGGTTCAGAGGAGGAGGATGGGAGAAAATGTGGGTCCTGTGACATTGATGGTTCAGGACCAGAAGTTTCATCCTCTTCCTCTTCCTCGTCTGACTCAAGTGAGAATGATTCTGGTGCATCGGGAACCGGCAGTCCTTCTCCGTGGGGTATTGGACGTATAGCTGATGGAATGTTTGGATAATGCACAGTCCACTTTTTCTTCTTTGACACACCTTTCCCAACTGGAGGCACCATGCAGAAGTAACAATTGCTGGTATGATCTGTTGGCTCTCTCCAAATCATTGGCACTGCAAAAGGCATAGATTTCCTTTTCCTGTTCAACCACTGGTGAAGATTTGTTGCACGAGTGTTGCAGCATATGTGTGGGGCCCACCTCTTGTCCTGATCTCCAATTTTGCAGCCAAAATAAAGGTGATAGGCTTTCTTAATCATAGTGGTTATACTGCGCTTTTGTGAGGCAAATGTCACTTCACCACAAACATAGCAGAAGTTATCTGCACTGTTCACACAAGTACGAGGCATCTCTGCTCACTTTGGCTAAACAGAAATGTGTCCCTTTGCAAAATCAAACACTGACAAATAAGAGAGTACGACACTGTATGATTTCTAGAGCTGATATAGGGCAATTTGTTCAGCAGAGTGATGTAAGCTTTGTTATGATTGCATCATCCATGACTTCTAGGAATAACATGATGCAATTCCTATCATGTATGACGCAATACCAGCTTCAGATTGCATCATTCATTGTTTTGCCTAAAAAGCAAGTACTGTCCAAACACAGTCATAGATTTATTCATAGATCCAGTCAAAGATGTATATTAGTCATTTCTGGTTTAAATTTCAATCCCTTCCCTTTATAACTCACTTATCCTCTGCCATTCCCATGTCAAGGGTCGTATATACTGACCCAATAGCACATCTTGAAAACTAGAGCCAATCAACAATTTTAAGCATCATTTTTGTTCTCAGTGACCCAGAATTAGTAAAGTTTGACTACATTTATTTCAGAAGCATTTTGGCTGTAGAGCAGTGTAATAGCTGTTAAAGAAGATGATGAATTGAGAGAGAGGTGTAAAAAAGTGGCTGATGGAAAACAATTTATCCAAGAGTAGCTGCACATCACCTTCATATGCGAGAAGCTGTGTAAAGCTTCTGTTATAAAATGAAAGCTGACAGAACAGTGTAGTACCTGACAGAGATGGTTGTATGCATTTTGAGACCCATCAATCTGGCTTGCAGGCATTCAGCCTCCATTAACATCAATCAGACTTACGTGAATCAGATCCCTGTCCATCAGGCTAATGCATTCCTGGCTTCCACAGGGTGTCTGTGTGCATGCACTGTGCATAAACTTTCAGTTATAACATGGAGGACAACTGAAAATGACCTTAAATCCAACATAAATCTATCCATTGCATGAGTTCTCATGAGAATCCACGTCTACCAATTTTTGTATTGACAATGTTTGTCTCTCTTCAAAATTTTTTTTAAAAAATGGAGACACAAAACAAAAAGGTAAAGGGTATAAACATTAACTCTGTATGAAACTTCATACCAATTGGAGAGAAAAACAGGATTTTTAGAACTTACACTCAGTATACATTCACTGGCATGAAAATGCTCAGGGTAAAACAAACAAAAAAAATATTTGCTTAAATCCCAAAACTTTATATTGGAAAAAATGCACAAAAGTTGTTGGTTTACTAAAAAACAATCAATTATTAGTGAATTCAGATATGCTGTAGCTAAACTCTATCTAAAGTAGAATAAAAGTCTGGATGTTTCTATACATGACAAGGTACAAACTGCAATTCCACTTACAATAGAACCTCTGCTTTTCTAGTGAAGTGCTGATAAAAATGACTTCACTATAAAAAAGTTTCCTTTAAAATGCTGTTTAAAAGGTCATGTTGATTAAAATGATAGTTGTGCTATTTTATAAGTGATAGAAAACTAGAGTATTAATATATTATTGTCTCTCATCAAGTGCTTTCAGTACAATTCTTACTTAATTTTAGAACATAAGAAAGCCTATATGGGTCAGATCAAAGATCCATTCAGCCCAGTATCCTGTCTACCACCAATGCCAGATGTCCAGGAATGAGTGAAGCTAACAGGTAATGATCAAGTGATCTCTCTCCTTCCATCCATCACCACTCTCTGTCAAACAGAGGCTAGGGATACTATTCCTTACCCAACCTGGCTAATAGCCATTAATGGACTTAACTTCCATGAATTTATCCAGTTCTCTTTTAAACCCTGTTATAGTCCTAGCCTTCACAACCTCCTCAGGCAAGGAGTTCCACAGATTGTGATCTGTGTGAAAAAGAACTTCCTTTTATTTGTTTTAAACCTATTGTCCCTAGTTCTTACATTATGAGAACAAGTAAATAACTTTTCCTTGTTCACTTTCTCCACACCACTCATGATTTTATATACCTCTATCATATCCCCACTTAGTTTACTCTTTTCCAAGCTGAAAAGTCCTAGCCACTTTAATCTTTCCTCACATGAGACCCATTCCAAACCCATAATCATTTTAGTTGTCCTTCTCTGAACTTTTTAATGCCAGTATATGTTTTTTTGAGATGAGGAGACCACATCTGTATGCAGTATGCAAGATGTTGGTGCACCATGGATTTATATAAGGGCCGTAAGATATTCTCTCTCTCTTTTTAAAATATTCCTACCATCCTGTTTGCTTTTCTGACTGCCACTGTACACTGCGTGGATGTCTTCAGAGAACTATCCATGACGACTCCATGATCTTTTTCCTGATTAGTTCTAGCTAAATTAGCCCCCATCATATTGTATGTATAGTTGGGATTATTTTTTCCAATGTGCATTACTTTATATTTATCCACATTAAATTTCATTTGCCATTTTATTATCCAATCATTTAGTTTTGTGAGATGTTTTTGAAGTTCTTCACAGTCTGCTTGGGTCTTAATTACCTTGACCAGTTTAATATCATCTAAAGACTTTGCCTCCTCACTGTTTACCCCTTTCTCCAGATAATTTATGAATAAATGGAATAGGATTGGTCCGAGGATTGTCCCTTGAGGAACACCAGTAGTTACCCCTCTTCATTCTGAAAATTTACCATTTATTCCTACCCTTGGTTCCCTGTCTTATAGCCAGCTCTCAATCCATGAAAGGATATTCCCACTTATCCCATAACAACTTAATTTACGCAAGAGCCTTTGGTGAGGGACCTTTTCAAAGGCTTCCTGAAAATCTAAGTACACTCTATCCACTGGATCCCCCTCATACACATGTTTGTTGACATCTTCAAAAAAACACAAAAAAACTCTAATAGATTAGTAAGACATGATTTCCCTTTACAGAAACCACGTTGACTTTTGCCCAACAATTTATGTTCTTCTATGTTCCTGACAATTTTATTTTTTTTACTACTGTTTCAACTAATTTGCCTGATACAGGTGTTAGACTTACTGGTCTGTAATTGTCAGGATCACCTCTAGAGCCTGTTTTAAATATTGGTGTTACATTAGATATCTTCCAGTCATTGGGTACTGAAGATGATTTAAAGTACAAGTTACAAAGCATAGTTAATTGTTCCACAGTTTCACATTTTAGTTCTTTTAGAAGTATTGGATGAATGCCATCAGGTCCCATTGACTTGTTACAGTTAAGTTCATCATTTAATTCCAAAACCTCCTCTAATTGTACTTCAATCTGTGACAATTCCTCAGATTTGTTGCCTACAAAAGACAGCTCAGGTTTGGGAATCTCCCTAATGTCCTCAGCCATGAAGACTGAAGCAAAAAATTAATTTAATTTTTCCACAATGACTTTATTGACTTTAAGTGCTCCTTTTGTATATTGATCATCCAGGGACCTCATTGGTTGTTTAGCAGGCTTCCTGCTTCTGATTTACATAAAAAAACATTTGTTATTATCTTTTGAGTTTTTGGCTAGCTGTTGTTCAAACTCCTGTTTGGCTTATTACATTTTTACACTTAATTTGGCAGTGTTTATGTGCTTTTCTATAAACCTCACTAGGATTTGACTTCCACTTTTTAAAAGATGCCTTTTTATCTCTAACTGCTTCTTTTACATGGTTGCTCTTTAGTTCTTTGACTGTTTTTTTCTTAATTTGGGGTATACATTTAAGTTGAGCCTCTATTATAGCGTCTTTGAAAAATATCCATGCAGCTTGAAGGGATTCACTTTAGTCACTCTACCTTTTAATTTCTGTTTAACTAACTCCCTCACTTCTGCATAGTTCCCCTTTCTGAAATTAAATGCCTCAGTGTTGAGCTGTTGAGGCATTCTTCCCACCATAGGAATGTTAAATGTTGTTATATTATGGTCACTATTTCCAAGAGGTTCTGTTATAGTTACCTCTTGGACCAGATCCTGCACTAGACTCAGGACTAAATCAAGAGTTGCCTCTCCCGTTGTGCACCAGCTGCTCCAAGAAGCAGTCATTTAAGGTATTGAGAAATTTTGTCTCTGCATTTCCTCCTGAGGTGACATTTATCCAGTCAATATGGAGATAAGTGAAATCCCACACTGAGTTTTTATTTTGATAGTCTCTATAATCTCCCTTAGAATTTCATCATCACTATCGCTGTCCTGGTCAAGTGATTGATAATAGATCCCTACTGTTATATTCTTATTAGAACATGGAATTACTATCCATAGAGATTCTATGGAACATGTGGATTTGTTTAAGATTTTTACATCATTTGATTCTACATTTTCCTTCACATATAATGCCATTCCCCACAACTCCCCAGTATGACCTGTTCTGTCCTTCTGATACATTTTGTACCCCAGAACGATTGTGTCCCACTGATTGTCCTCACTCCACCAGGTTTCAGTGATGCCTATTATGTCAATATCCTCCTTTAACACGAGGCACTCTAGTTCACCCAGCTTATTATTTAAACTTCTAGCATTTGTGTACAAACACTTATTTGTTTGTTTGTCTTCCCTTTTCTGATGTGTCAGAGATTCTTTTTTGTATGAATGTTGTTTGTCATATCCGGCCCCTACTTTATCCTCTTCCATCCTCTCTTCCTAACTAAAACCTAGAGAATCTCTACCAATAGACTCTGCTCTATGAGAAGTCTCTCTCTGATCCATGTGCTCCTCTGCAGCAATCAGCTTTCCCCCATCTCTTAGTTTAAAAACTGCTCTGCAACCTTTTTAATGTTAAGTGCCAGCAGTCTAGATCCACTGTGGTTTAGGTGGAGCCCAACCTTCCTGTACAGGCTTCCCTTGCCCCAAAAGTTTCCCCAGTTTCTAATAAATCTAAACCCCTCCTCTACACCATCGCCTCATTCACCCATTGAGACTCTGAAGATCTGCCTGCCTACCTGAGCTGCTTGTGGAACTGGAAGCATTTCTGAGAATGCCACCACAGAGGTCCTGGATTTCTGCCTTTTTCCTAGCTGGCTAAATTTGGCCTCCAGGATGTCTCTCCTACCCTTCCCTATGTCATTGGTACCTACATGTACCACAACCACCAGCTCCTCCCCAGCAGTAGGCAGAAGTCTATCTAGATGCCTCGAGAGATCCACAACCTTTGCACCAGGCAGGCAAGTCACCATATGGTTCTCCCAGTCATCGCAAACCCAGCTATCTATGTTTCTAATGATCGAATCACCCATTACTAACACCTGTCTTTTCCTGCTGACTTCCTCATGCTTATCACAATCCATATTCTTTGTTGTTTACATCAGTTTCTCTCATTTTTTCTCTCTGATCTTTCACGTTAAGTCTCAGATTAGTTTGCACATGTAGCACATTAGCCCTACCTTTATATGTTGACAGTACAACTCTATAAATTATGCTTAAACCTAATAAAATTATGATAATTGGGACTTACTTAAGTATGTTCCCTTAACATGTTAGAATGTAATTACTGTAGTCAGATATGCCATCCCCTTCCCTCCTGCCCCCCTTTGCTCTTTCAAGTGCAGTCTGTACAGTTTCCAGGAGAGCTCTCTGTCAGCATAAAGTGTTTTCACCTAGGTAGTGCTTCTAGTGTAGACTAGCCCTTGGTAATTAAAGTATTCACCTAGAAAATAGGAGATGTGGATTCACAGATGAGTGCCTTTCAATATCAAGCTAGAGACATTCTCAGTCTCTCTTTTTGCCCAGTGAGTATTTAAGTAGTTATTCAAAGTGGAACAGCTTCAATGGGACAGATTGAGATATCCTCCCTAGAGGACAGTGGTTACGATACTCATCTAGGATAGGGAGAGATTAGAGTTTAAGTCTCCCCTCCAGAGCAGGGATTCAAACCTGGGCCTTTCACATCCCAGGCAAGTGTCCTAAACATTGGGCTTACAGTTATAAAAGGGGACACACATGCACACAGTTTACTGGTCTGAAACAAACTTTTCAAATTTGCTTATTAGTTCCAAACATTTTTGGAATCAAAAAGATTTCCCCAGATTTTTGGTGTGCTAGACACACAAAAAAAATATTAATTATTCCTCCATCTCTAGTTCTGGTATTAAGCCATTAATAGACTGATAACTCAGTGTAACAGATCCTTGGATTTAGCATGATGAAGAAAAATGATTAAAATAGCATACTTTATAAACAAATAAAGAAGGAATCATCCTCTTCTGAGGGAACAAGTAAACAAGAATGAGATTTTAACACCTCAGTTTCAGTGTTATTTATATATTCTATGGGACCACAAAACCTGTGGCAACTATAAAAGAGTAATCAACTGTCAGCCAAAATTGGAGCCAAGGAGACATGTGGGACTCCCCGTACAAGAAAAGTGGATAGAATGTCAGTACTTGAAGATGCTTTCAAAGAGAAAAAGTTGGTCAAATGATTGAACTAGGGAGATTGTTCTAATCCCTAGTTTTAGGAAGTTTGTACAATCCAGTTAGTATAGTATTTATGTGTTCCAAGGTATTAACTAGATTCAGAGAGTCCTTTACCTGCCTGACAAACATGCAGAGCTACAACTGTCACCTTTTAACAACTATTGTGCTACTATATATTATTAACTCAATTTTTGTACCAGCCTATAAGGAACTTTGTTTCCCTCCCTCACCACTCCTCTGATTACACAGACACTTGTCAATTTACACTAATGTTACTATTCAAGAAACATTCTGTAATGTTTCCTTAGGGAATTGTTCTTTACTGAACAAAATTGTTAATCATAGAATCTCAGAGTTGGAAGGGACCTCAGGAGATCATCTAGTCCAATCCCCTGCTCAAGGCAGGACCAATCCCATTTTTGCCCCATATATTACAGTACAAAACTTTCCTGTGGGGTTTCTACTCAACCCTTGGTTATTGGCGCTTCACTCCTCTTTCCCAACTTACCAGATTTAAAAAAACAATTACAGAAAATGGATTTTGGTTATCTGAAGGGGATAAAGACAACTTTTCATTTGCTTGTGTTTACCTAATCCTTCAAATCCCTGTCAGGTAGAGTTCACTTCCATTTATACTTAAGTCAATGGGAAACCCAGGCTAAAATTGATGCATGTGATTCAGTGATAGTTGTGGATTTCCAGAGCCACATTCTGAAGTGGTATAAGTTAGACCACTTTCCATACAATAAGAATCCCTTACACATACTTAGCCTCATTCTACCCCCATATAAGGGAATCGAAGTGCATGTCTGCAGAGGAATATTCAGGAAAGTTTAGACAAGTTAACTAAAACTCTGGATTAAGCTACAGTGAACTAAGGCCCCTAATTAGCAAATGAGCACTTCTACATAAGGGTTTAATAGGCTTTCAATGTGCTTTTATTTCACACTTAATTTAACTCATCTTAACTTTCCACAAGGTCCCCATGTAGACCTGCTTTGAACTGAAGTAAGAGGGTATAAATAAAAGCTGCCTTCAAAACTACTTTAACCTCCGCTTTCTTCCATTTCCTTGGCACATAAATTAGATCCAATTAGACTCTGTAGCGAGGCGGTGTGGTGCCCCACCACCCCACCGAGGGACGAGCCTCCCCAGAGACCAAAGTGGGCAGAGCTGGAGAAACCTGCACCCACCCCCCAGAGGTCAGCACGCAGGACCGGAAGTATAAAGGCCCGGCGCCAGAGCTCACTTGGGAGGCAGCCACCAGAGGAGCCAGACACTACTTCTGGAGATCCTGAGCGGGAAGCCTCTGTGACCTAGCCGGAGCCAGGGAACTGGCTGAGCCTACTCTGTGCCTGCTACTCGGAGGAGGACGGGCCGAGCCTACCCAGTCCACGCTACCCCGAGGAGTCGCCCAGCCTACCCGGAGGAAGGTCCATGCTTACTGCCTGCTGGATACCCCGAGGAGCTGCCACCTCTGCCCCCCGACAGCGATTCTGAGGAGCCCATGGAGGACACAGCTTCCAACCAGGTACCCTTTGAGGGGGAGTTAGGAAGTGGCCCGGGGAATGACCCAGAACCAATGTCAGTGTGTTGCGGTCAGGATTCCCACTGACTACAGCGGATCTGTTACTGCTGCTAGGGCCCCGGGCTGGGACACAGTGGAGTGGGTGGGCCTGCGTCCCCCCTGCCACCCTTACCCGTGGGTGGCAGTCTCCCCCTCAACCAGACACCCATGCTACCTGTCTGCTGCTGCTCAGCCCCTGCCTTGAGGGTCTGAGCCCTGACGCTTGCTTGTTTGTTGCCCTGCCCTGCCTCAGGGCCTGGGTGCACTGAACTGTTGCTGCTCAGACCGTTCTGAGCACTTGAGCTCCAGGCCAGGTACTCCCTAACCCAGCTGAGCAAAGAAGGCAGGGCGGGGTGGTGCCCCACCACCCCACAAAGGGACAAGTCCCAGCGCCATCTGTCTACAGACTCCCATACATATGGTACAGCAAGTAGATCTAGAGATGTCTGAGTGAGCAGAAAGTAGTTAGTGAGGGGCATCAATCCCTGATGTGTATCACTATCTTCTACTTTTTGTGGGGCATGTGGGAAAAGCAGTGCATGATTAAAGGCTTAATTCCTGAAAGGGAACCTTTATTCCTTGCTGCTGATTTGACCTACAGAACAAAAACTTGTATTGCTAGGCAAAAGAATTGTTAGGTCTTCCAAACTGAAAACAGCAAAAGGACAGTTTCCATGGGTTGGAACTTTTTAGATTCCATTATCACTTTCAGTTCCAGATAAGGATTTCTAAGACACCACAGTTTGGAGTACCCAGATGTGGGGTTTTGAACTGGGACAATCTCTACTAAAAACTGCTGAAGAGTGACATACTGAATTCTTCCATATATAGTACTCACACACACACTTTCGTCATATAGAATATAAAATGATTGCTAAAAATCACCAGTTTCAAATTGTGCTAATATTTAAGAAGAACCTTCATTATTTGCAGAGCCTGGTTCGGAAAAAGCATAAGCATGAACTATGGTAATGAAATGAAGAAACATAAGTGTGATCATGGTTTCTAATTATAATTAATTTCCCAATAGAAAATATATTTCTTAAATTCAGATCAGACTATAATTGCAAACATTTGAATGTGAAGTAAAATTGAACAGGATTTAGCAGTGATGGAGCAGATCCGCAGCTGCTGTAAATGACCAAACAATGGAGTTAAGCTGTTTTACAACAGCAGAGGCTCTGGCCCAGCGTCCATTAAAGTATTAAGAGTTATACTGTTGTCAGGGTGTGAAGAGACGTGATATACTAGAAGTATTAGTTGCTGTTGCATTTTATTGCTGTAAAAGATATGTGGACAAGGACTTTTAGTCCAAAAAACTCCAATCATAGAATAAACCAAACTTCACTCTTCCCACAGAGCATCTCACAGGAATAAGACTATTCTAGGATACGTACAATGATGGGAAAGAGGGGGCGCAGAATAAAAAAATAAATCACACAGATCAGATGGAAAGGATTAAAAGAACCAATTAAAAAGCCTAGGCTAAAAAAACCCCTCACACTTCAGATTTAAAGTAAAAGAAAATCTTCAAAAGCAACTAAAGAGATTTACCACATGAAGAATAAATTTAAAGTATTGGCTGATTTAACTGGAAGTTGACACCTTTCCAAGGGCAGAATGAGTTTTATTCGACAGGGCATGACCCAGGAAGTTGGGAGATCAACATTCTATTGCTATCTCTGCCACTAATTGACCGTGTAACCTTTGGCTCAGCCCCTCTAATATAGGGATGATAATGCTACTCATCTTTGTAAAACACTGACATCTATGAATGACACATTTAATTAAATTCTGCATTACACTAGTGGCCACACACACAAACACCCTGTGCTGTCCAATTTTTTGGAGACACTGGCAGGTTCTAGGCCACTGCCAGCATAGCAGGGTTAGTGGAGGGTCTTTTCACTGGGAGTAGGAGGGAGAACTGTACTCTCTCTGTGTGTGTAGTTGTGAGTAAGGTGTGCTGACTTAGTATGTACCCCCATGTGGCCTTTACTGGTGGAATTCCAACAACAAGTTAATTCTTTCTTTCTTTCCATAGTACTTTGTAAAGGTGAGTTAAACAAGAACCATTCAGAATATTATTAGGCTCATAGCGTGGATCACTTATGTTGCATCATCACTTGCTTTTGTTCACAGGATTTACATTTTTGTTGGGGGGAGTATGCAAGATAACCATGTATCGCTTAAGCTCAAATATGATTTGACAGAATAGAAACTATTACATGTGATAGATAGACCAATTTGGTAGCAACATTTCAATAGAGAAAGTGCTGTTCTCCTGAAAAATTTCCAAGGAGCACTGATACAAAGCACTGCATTATTGGAGTAACTCACTGGTACTCAAATGATTTAAATTAGAGCACTTGTAGTACTGTTAATGATTTGGTTTCATAAATGTAATTTTCATTCCACACATCAGGGAAATAATTTCTAGAGAGCTTCAACCAAAAGATCTCTCTTTAAGGAAATAAAAACCATCATTGAGTGTCTCAATGCACACTCTACTGCACTCTAAGTACTCCAGCTTGATTCTCTGCCATGCCAGGAATCGCTCAGCATCAATTTCTATAAATCCCCACATGCCAACTTGTTTAACACAGATATCAAGTCAGGAAGTGGTTACTTCCCTGTCCCTCTTCTACTTAAGCAAAATTAAATTTAAGAATATAGAGGATTGTGTGGGTCTGTTACGGATTTTTTCCTTGAACATGAACATAGATCTGCTAGATATAAGAACAGAGCACTGAGACACAAAATATAGAAAAAAATTATTACTCTCTCAATAGGTAACAATTTCTATCGGAAGTATGAACAACTAATTGAATGACTGAATTGACTTCAGACATTTTGAGTTAATCCAAATTCCATGAAAAACAGCAGCAACTTGGAATACTTTTTATAGGTCATATAAAAGGTAGGAGATATGTCTTTACATTTCTAATGCACTCCTTGCCACTGTGCCAGTTGCATTTTATGTTGTTGTCAAATACACAGATTGCAAACAATATTGAGAAAATGAGATAATTATCAAAGCATGTGTTTGACGCTCCCTCTTGACTCTATCTGCCTTTTCTTTTCATGATTATGATGACAATGTTTTATTATCTCATTCTACTTGAAATTGTGTAGAGGCTACAGAGATTAAAACTGTTAAACACATTTCAGACCATGATTACATTTCAACTCAAAAGCAAAGGTTTCTGCAAACACCACCATGAAGTAAATATAGTTGTCAAAGTCCATTGTCTGGGTGGTTTCTAGTGCTGTCGTAAGACAAATAAAACGTTCCCACTATAATTACATTCAGAAAGAAGATGTAACTCATGAAATGCAAGCTTTGTTCTTGTAATACTAAGAGTTCATATTTTATTTAGAAGTCTGATTAATTTATCAACGTCACAGGCTCTGACACCATGCCATGCCTCAGTCGCCTCCTTTTTGTCATATAAATCAGTCTCAACTCAGGCTTTGCCTCTATCATTCCTGTATTCGGGGGAGATTTTATCTAGCAACGTTCACGACTAAACCAACAAAAACTGTCCAAGCCTTCTGTTTCTTCCTTACCATAGTCTTATTCTCCTTACCTCTTCATATGAATTAATAGCCAGAGCAGTGTCTGGATCAGGTACTACTTTTTGGAGAACTAACATCTTACTTACTTGCCCCACTGTAGGGGGTCTCTCTCACTTTACAGAATATTCTTCAGCTTTCTAACTCCCTTCTCTGGAGGCAGACTGTCAGCCTTCCTACTCTACAGCCAGACATCAGCCCCTGCTTTCAAAGAGGAGGAAAAAAAATCAGATTTTTTCACAACTTCATACACTATTGAGAACATTAATTCCTAGAAGTTAGAAAGATTGGTCCATATTCATGAAGGGCTGTTTTTAAAATTAACTTCTCCTGTCTTCACAAACTGAATCTCTGCAACATGTCTAGTATAGTTATGTCCCCTGCTGCCACTGCTATCATTATATTTAAGTGAAGAAACAACTATTACCGAACTCTTCAAGACAGTATGAAATCCAGAGAGCCCACATAATCTATCCATAAAGCATATACCATCTAAGCACTGTAAAAGGTTTAACAACGTATTAAGAGCTTTTAGGAATGGTCATTTCAGTTCTGTCTCTATAGTCCAACGTCTTAATAGGTTGTTAGTTCTCAATCCTTACCTACTTTCAGTGATGGCCTCGTATTTTATTATTGGAAAAAAACTTGACAGTGTGTTCATTGTGGCTTTGTGTGGGAAGGGTTAATATGTTACAACTTGCCCAAAATAAACCCATTCTACCTTTTGGACATTTGCACAGAAGAATGAAGCTTTTCTTATTGTGCTCCTCTTCTGTTCGACTGCTGTCTCACTTTGCTCAAGGTGATTTTATAAAAAGCTTAAAAGGAAAAGGAAAAACTAGCAACTGCTTTCATCTGCTCAAAAGTGCTAGGTAAGGAATTTGAATGTATGTGATCTATATTTCCTGTACTGCAGCAGATTGCAAATGATTTGAATATTACAGGTCAGTTGTGTTCTTTGGGAGATGGCAGAAAGTAACACTGTTTTAGTTCAACATTAGGTCCCCAAACATGCAAGTCCATATACAAGCCTATAGGAAGATAAAATGAGAAGGTTTGGGGTTCAACCCATACCAGTAAGGGGTGTGTCACCAGCTGGCCTGCAGCTCCAGGTGCCTTAAATGTTTTGCTGCAGTGATTTTCAGTCCTGACTCCAACAGCCAGCTTACAAGCATGCAGGTCACACCCTACATACCTCCACCCAGTTACTTTTCACAACCACAGGCCCTCCCAGTCCTGAATTTCCCCCCAAATTTCCTACCTATATGACAATTTGCTGAGGTTCCCAGAATTTTAAGTTACCATGTTACCACCCCCCATCCCTACTACTAACCTGTGACACAGTTCCCTGATACACCAGCTTGTCTGCCCAGACAGCAAACTCTTCAAGACTCTGCCAGTCCAAACTTTGCTTTGAAGGTAACAATGAACCCCAGAAACCCAGTTCCCAGAGAGGTCTCCTTGCAGTGTCCAGCCCTCTCCTAGAATACTCACAGAAGTTATTAAGTTCATTGCTCCTTTAAAGAAACAATACACTGCAGCTCATTAATTTAACCAGGGTTTGACAAACACTTTAATTTCAATCATAGCACTGAATTTGTTTATTGTAGAAGTAAAACAAGATTCATAGAATCATAGAATATCAGGGTTGAAAGGGACCTCAGGAGGTCATCTAGTCCAAGCAGGACCAATCCCCAACTAAATCATCCTATTTATCAAAAAGACACAGGACTAAGTGATACCAAATATAAGGTATAAAGATAGAAAAGGTTACAAGCAAATAAAAGTCATAATATGCTTCAATGATTAAAATAATGTCAGCAAGTTATAAGCTTTGTCTAAGCAGGTTTCTCATCTATATTCAGTTTCCAAAGACTTTAACCCCCTTCTCTGATGAATCCAACACTGTGTGATTTCAAGAGCTTTGGAACCTTGAATCCCTCAAATGAAGGATAACACAAATGTGGTAGATGGCACGTGCTTTGTTCGTATCATGATTTGTTTTTGTTTTTCCATAAATTAAAAAAAAGATAAATAGAAATACACAACTGACATAGTAACTAGCTGTTGATTCTTTTTCATGTACAGTGTGTATGTTTTTAAACACACACACACACTTCCTTCATATTCACCAGAATAAAAAGTTGTGCTCCTAGGGAGCAGGCATAATGCATCCACCATTAAGCTAAGCTTGTATAAAACCTTATCTGTTTAATCATTGTACTACTGTGCATAGACTGTTCCAATGAGATTCAGCATCAGCGAACCTTTGCATAACAGTATGCAGTTGTAAAAAGTCTTAGTACATCTTGTGATTTTTGAAATAAATTCTTTCATATGGCAATTTGAAAAGGAACTCTAAAGGTCAACATCCAAGTCTGTCACCCACTCTATGCCTTCCAGGGACATGGAACATATCAAGTCAGTCATTGTGATGCCATTGTGAGGTTTGGAGGCAGTTCACTGTGATTCACATTTTACGTGTCATGGTGAAGCCAGGTGGTTGGTCTGTAGGTGCTATAATCAGGTCTTGATTCTTGACCCTGCTATTTCCCCATAGGCTCCATATTTGTCTTTTGGTGTCAATCCTGAGGTTTAAGAGTTTTGGCCGCTAATCAGAAGAGGTTCCTGAATTTAAAGCAACATCTCACGGGGGATTGGAGATCTTCACAGATTAGCAAATCTGGTTTTGATATTTCATGATTATATTTCTGTATTATTGCTACTTCTCTTCAGCGGGATGGTGATAAGATGTGCACAAGAATAAGAAGCCAGATTGTTGGTGGTGACTTAAGCACTCCTGTGACAATAGTACTCATAGTACTGTTTAATTGAACATCAATAAATTTCAAATGTACGCTGCCTAGCTTTACTGGAGCACAATATTAAGTTGCTGAGATGATGTGGGCCAATGTGACTGTCCCCAAGGTGTGAGACTCTGGTCTCCAATTAGTCCAGCTAGTTTGTAGATTATATAGTTCCTAGCCTTTATCTTGGCAGCAATCTTCACCAGGTATTGGCAGCATGCAAGGCTGCGATCCAGAACTACTCCAAGATACTTCAGGCAACCTTATACCTGAGTTTGGTTGCAGAAGGTAACATTTTGGTATTTCTTTGTATGTTGGTTACACAGGTGGAATGTGAAGACCGCTGTTTTGGGGGGATTTGAAAGGAGTCACCATAAGCATAGTACTCCTCCACTTTTTCTGTGAGGATGCATTCCTCTTGGGTAAAAGTGCTTGCGTGGATGACAAACTCAAGATCATCCACATATCCAAATATGCATGACTGGATCAATGACATATTGCTGAAGTAACTGGGAAGTCTTCGATTGTTTTCCTTTAGAAATTAACTGTTCAAACTGAAACATAATTTACTTCATACTTAATGATATGGCACTAGGAATCAGAATTTCTGGAATGAAACATCAGACTTCCCCAAAAGTGACAAATATTTAAGGGACAAAAAATGAATGTGAAAGAAGGATTTTAGTTAAGGAAACAATAACTTGAGTAATGCAAAGGGATGTTTAAGAAGAGAATACTTCTTGCTATAATTTACACATGAATATTTTCTCCTTTTCATCTCACATCCTCTTTGCAAACACAGCGAGCACTACAGCATTGATATTAATTCTTGTCCCTGGCTTGTTCCTCAATTAAGTCCAACTGCAATTAAGTGTTGCAGTTTCTGTATAGACACTGTTACTTACATTGCCCATTGGCTGACAGCAAGGAGCCCAGCTGCTGGGGCTGACAGACTGGAGCCTGGCCACTGCCTCCCCTTGATGGATGGGAAGAGAAGAGCCTGCCCAGCTGCCACCCAAGCTCTGGGTCTCCTCCCTCATACTCAATCCCTCACTGGGAGGAGGAGGCAGGACTCCAGGTTGTTAGCTCCAGCAGTGGGACTCACTGCAGGAGCCCTCCCATCCCAGCTAAGGGTGCTCCGCTGAGGGGTCTGATGCAGAGCTGACAGTGGGAGCCCTCCTCTCCCCACCACAGCAAGCCCCAGGCTGTGAGCCCTGCCCTGGGCTCAATTTCACAGCAGGGAGACTAGCAGCAGTGAAACTGACATTCTTGCCAGTTACATGTCTGCTGCTGATAACAACATGGTCAAATTGGTTTTTGTTTTGATCATCTGGTGAGTTCCATATAACCTTGTGCACACTTTTGTGAGGAAACCAGTACTTGTCAATCATCAGATTGTGCTTCTCACAGCAAACTCTTAATCTTTCCTCGTTATTGTTTGCTGTCTTGATGCAGTGGTGTCCAACACTATTCATTTGCTTACCATGTCCGCTATCAACCTGTGAATTCATATCTTCCATTATCAGAATCACAACAGGACTCATCTGCAATGTGAGCCAGCAGTTCATAAAATCAGCTTCCTCTTCCACTGCTTCTGTTGATGCATACCAACAGGTCACTGTTATGCAACATTTATTCTAGACAGTAGTAAACCTTGCTATGACAACGTGGTCAGACACTGGTTTCCCAGCTGTTGACAGAAGCAACCCCATCTGTAAGCTTTGCTTGTGCATTTGAGTGTCCATAGGAAAGGAGAATGCTGTTTCTGACTGTCAACTTTACTATACCCAGCTAATGTGTCTTCAGCATGGGCAGCAAAGAAAACTTGTAACTTCCTTAACATTATGAATATCTTGATTTTTCATTATTGCAACACCCTAATTTGGATTTTGTACAATGGGGGTGCTTCTCTTATAGGTAAACAGGAGTATCTGTTTAGACTGTATTGTATTACACTTCCTGTCTCTTCTTCCCCTTGTAAAGCATGATATAATGCAACAAACAATGGCAATCTGTGAATAAATGCACTTTTCACATCTTGTATGTGCTCTTTAATTGGTTTTATAGGTCTAGTGATGCTTTTTAAACAGTGCTGAGAAAGAAATACAAGTGTTCATGTGTTGCATACTAATTTTGCTTTAGAGAGAGATTACTACTTGAAGGAGAACATTCTACAAAGGGGGAAGAACTACCTCACCTCAAGATTTAAAATAATTACAGAATGAGTGAGTACAAGAGCAAGGAGATTGAGGAAGAAAGACTTGCTGAAGAGGTTTTTTTTAGATAAGCATGAAAGTAGGTTTCAAGCTAATTTCAAACTAATTGTTTATGGTGTCAAAGTGGTTCACTGAACCAAAGGAAGAAGGAATGGTTCATTTGCAGAACATAAGTTTACTATTATCTAAACAGCAACTTCTGTAAATTAGACATTGCTTCTCCTTGTATGGTCTTAGAGCTGCTGATGCACTGGACCATGTTGATTAAGATTTCTGAACATGATGAACTTTTAAAAAGTCTGCTCTACTTGCAACTTTCTTGATGACTTAAGACTCGCATGTGTTTTAGAAAGCTCCATTTCAACCATGTCACCTCAAATACTGCAGTAATTCCTTAAACTTTGAACACTAAATGTGTATTAAATGTTGAGATTGACATGGCTACCATTTCACTGCATATGCTAAATGTTAGTAATATTGACTTTTCAGTGAATATCATGGTTATAAAGACTCAGAGATCTTAATTTACATTTGCTCAATTCATATTCCACATGATCATGATCTTGTTCCTTCAAAGAAATTTGGAGCTTTGCCATTGACATCAACAGGAGTAGGATGAGGACATAAGTGAAGTAGAAGGAATAGTTTTAATTTTAAAAAATAACAAATCAATGTACATAACTGCAAATTATTGATTTTCTATTTGTTAAGCGGTTACTGTTCTCTCAGGACAGAAAGAATGAAAAATCCTGCCAATTTGCCTTGTATAATATTTTATAATTCAGAATTGTTATAGCACAGTCATGACATTTATTGTGCATTGTTGCTAAAACACAGTTAAACACTAGGAAACTGATAGCAATATAAATTTTAGAAAGAAGGAATGTTACAATGTCACATCATATGAAATTCTGAGCCTGGTAAGGTTCAGAATACATTGAAAGTACTTGTATTTTTTTTTTAGGTCAGTTTTGAGACTGCTATATGGGCAAACAAAGAATTTGTTAAATACAATTATCCCAGTCAAGTCACTGGTATGAGGTCTAGCTCCAGATATCTTTTGCATTTAATAGAACTGTTTAAAGTTTTCAATAAGTAATTATAAAAGAAAATTAAATTTATGAAGTCAGAGCAGATAAGATCAGGGCTCAATTCTTCTTTTATACCCATGGCTGCATTGGCCTGTATATTATTAAAAAAATCAGTTATTTAGCATGTATGTGCAAGCACAGTTGCTGATGTTACTGGACACATTCTCTTCAGCACCAGTATATCAGAGTAGGCTCAAGCCTTAAAAGTGAAAACACTGGCAAACTTCCCAATACCTCTAATATCTAACAATTTACCATAGGGTCCACGGGTGCAGTCCTCTGTTAAGGACTACTCTAATTTTCAATAGCAAAGAATTGTGGGATTGGACTCATGCTGTTAAATAATGAAGGTGACTCTCTTTAACATGTTTATACTTTTTTAAATTGACTCATTATATACCTGGTCATAAAACTGCTCAAGTTGGAGGTATGGGTGTTGTCAGAATGCCCGATAGACCTTCAGAAATACAAGACCCTCACAAAAGTATATTTATTGTAATGCAAGAGCCTGGGCCTTCAAGTATGAATATGCTCAGACATTTATTATTATTTGGTTATCCAGGTGAGCAATGATTCTTTCTTATGAGCAGCATAACAACACGGAGATATACAGTACTATGCTTTGGTATTGACGGTGATATTTACTGCATGCATATTTCTTTTAACTAATTAAGTGCCCAATCTTATTCTAGTAAAGGCCATTGTTAGGTATGTTTTCTTTGGTAGTTTACTCGCTTTAATAGGAGTTGGACTGATAGATAGATTTTTCAGGGAGAGAACTGTAGTTTCCATAATGAAGAAATGTAGACCTAAAAATATGTCTGCTATAAGCCAAAGGAAACCTGATTTCAGATAATTTAGGATAAAAATACCATTAAAATAATCTACTTTCCTGTGGCCATTTTGTAATACACACTGTGTGCTAATTTCATTTTATCAGAATCTTCTCAAGTGGCTCTGGATGGAAAGGGTGTTCTTGTTCCAAAAATAGGTTGATCATTTCTATTGGTCTTTTTCTGCTGTCTTTACATTGATTAGTCCTGTACACATATAGTTAACATCAATGATTTCAATAAGCACACTAGCACATTAAGATACTACTTCATGTTATGGTGGCAGAATTGAGCCCATATAATGATAAAATCTCATCTGTTTATATTTTAGTCTGGAAGAAAAACAACGTGTTGATGAGAATGTAAGTGAACATGCAGTGAAAATCATATTATTGCATTTTCCTGTGTATCAAATCCTGCCTGAAGCAAAGGTTTGATATCCTTAGCAAAGTTCAATCATCTCGTTTATCAAAACTATTCTAGCCTTATCATTTCATGCATCAACAATGTTTTAGAGGCATGAGTAAAAAGATGACAATGAAGTTCTTGAAGAGTAATTATTTTACAGGTACTCTTAATATTCACCATTTCTTCATGGGTTGAATGAGAAGGGTCAGAATCTACTTTTAAATATGTTTAACTGTATAAATTTTCCAGATTATTTAAGACCACAATTAAATAAATGCATTCTCAGAAGTATTTACAAATCCATTTAAATGCTTGAATTCCCTTAAATGGCAATGATACCTTCCCCATATCAGACATGATGAATTTTGCTCTAATTTAGAGATAAGTAAAGAGAGGATTCAGTGTAGTTCCTTAACCTGGATTTACACTGAAAGTTTCCAGTATTCTTCTTTTATTGAAGGGAAACAAACATTTCATTCTTTTCAAATTAGAGGGAGTAAAATTATTTTAAATAATATAATTGAAGTGAAAAGGGTTTCTCTTCTGCCACAGGACATCAGACTATAGGTTACATGTTTAGTACACAGGAGAACATTTATAAAAACACACATGAATTCCAAATCTCCAGATACATATTCTATAGTAACTGCCTTTACAGGAGAATTTTGGTTTATGCTCTTCAAGGATTTTAATGATCTGAACTTTTTTGCAGTACTATATTTTCCTATGTGCTTTAAAACGATTACAAGATAAAATAAGTAAAGAAGCATGTTCAGTTCCTCAATGATCCATTTTAAAATGCTAACCACAACAAACATAGGTAGTATTAATTACAACTATTGATCTTTATTTAAATTATCAGTGAATTTTAAAGGTAATTTCATTATAATACCTCTTTAAGGTCTAAAAGTAGATACTGAAGGAAAGCTGTAGACAATTAATAATATAGGACCAAAAAACCCAACCAAACCCTCTTCTAGAAATTTTACAGCTAACAAGAAAACAATCTTAATCAACATATATTGAAAAGAAATAAAATCAGATAGGATTCCCAACCTATTGCTGGGCTATTGCTCCATTATTTAAATAATTTTGTTATTAGTATGAATACCACGATATAAGTGATGTTATTCCTGATAATCATGAACAAAAGGGAAGGGAGAATCAGGCCTGATATAATGTGAAGAGCTATTTAAGCAGACACAGAAGTATAATAAATACTATTCTGCAATTAAGTAGAGAAAGACGGTCAAAGAAATGATGACCAGCGCAGAACTATGATTAAAACCTCTCACAGAAACTGACTGAAACCTCTCACAAAAATATTTTACAGACTGTTTCTTCTGCTGTTCTGTCTCACCTTTTCAAATTCTTTTTCCATGGAGGATAAGTTATAAAGACAGACATTTTTATTTGAGTCCTCTTCATGGTAAAATACATTTTTTTTCAGCAAAGAATAGATATCCTATTCAAATAACAGGAAATTGTCCCATAAGACTGCAGCCCTCAGCTAGACTGCATCACAATCCGTTTAAACCATTATTGCAGTGTACAGAGGACATTTAGCAGCCAGATCCCCCGTCTCTTAAGGATTTCCCTTGACACGGTGGTGTCTCAAGGCACCATAGAACTAGCATAACAGGTCATGGAGTGTGTTAGAGGAGATATGTGCAGTGTTGGATATGGCCAAATTGATCTGCCTTTCTTCTATCCCAGGCTACCTGAAAGTCTCTGGGGACCACTGCAACACAGATGAAGCTATTTTGGATTACAGTGGGAGCCAAATCAGACCCTAGCATACTGTACAAAGGTGGAATAAAGCCCCTCTTCTGATCCCGTTGGCTCTGTCTCCAGATTCACACATCTCTTGAGAGATGCAGCTCAGAACAGAGATCAAAGAGGCACTAACGATGGTAAGTCAGGCTTTCCCGCTTCCCTGCGGAAACAATATCAGAAATGGAGGCAAAAACCAGAATGGAGCATGCACACTGAAAACAAATGTGCATCTTTAATATAAGAACCATAATTATGATTAATTTATATAATCATATAACCTGCTGGGTGATGAGATGATCAAAAAAGACTGCCAGACACCTCCAAATCAGCTGCTGGAAGTGGGCCTCACCCCCCACACCCGATTAAATTTACCTTGCTTTCTTGCCTGCATATTTATACCTGCTTCTGGAGATTTCCACAACATTCATCTGATGAAGTGAGTCTTAGCCCACAAAAGCTCATGATCCCTAAGATCTGTTAGTCTATAAGGTGCTGCAAGACTCTTTGTCGCTTTTGCAGATCCAGACTAACACGGCTACCCCTCTGATATGGGCATGTGGTTACTGCTGTGATTACTTTTACTTCCTCATGTAGTTTTATTAAGTCAATGGAACTACACAGTAGCACATATT
Organism: Dermatemys mawii; assembly: GCA_007922305.1. NCBI lineage: Eukaryota > Metazoa > Chordata > Testudines > Dermatemydidae > Dermatemys > Dermatemys mawii. The sequence continues at coordinate 18,663,529 of ML677335.1, read as the reverse complement.
GTGAAGTACTCTTGGCAGTAAAAGTTTGCAGGCCCAATTTTGTCAATAGGAGTTGTACCAATTAATCTAGCTGATGTCCTTAATTATAAAATTCATCCCAGCAGATGATCTGTTGATAAAGCTAGAAGAAGGGTATGGGATGGAGGGTAAGAAACATAGCCAAACTGACTCCTAAGTTCTGTGGTGCAGTAAACAACAGAGAAAGCGTAAGAGATATAATAAATATATACCAATACAGAAATGTCCGTGAATCTTATCTGTTAACCACTAGTGGTGGAATTTTTTAGCAAATGATCCCAAAAAAATTAAAGTACGAAAATATGTTAGCAAATAAAATACTGTCAACTTAAAACAGTAAGTTTGCTTGGTAAGGGTGGAAGCAAAAAATGTGTGTTTTAATATGGCTAAATATAAATGTACAGATCTAGGAACAAAGTATGTTGGACACACTTAGAGGATGGGGACACTATCCTGGGAAGAAGGATTTTGATAAATTGGAGGGTTCAGAGAAGTGCCATAAGAATTGAAGGATTAGAAAACACGACTTATGGAGATCACATTCCTTGAGTCTATCTATTTAGCTTAATAATCAGAACATGGAGGGATGAAGTGATCAAATTACATAGATATCTACGTGTGGAACAAACATTTAATAATGGGCTCTTCAATCGATCAAAAAATATATAAACATAATCCTATGGTTGGAAGGTGATGCTAGACAAATTCAGATTGGAAATAAGGCATAAATTTTTACCAATGGGAGTAATTAATCATTGGAACAATTTACTAAAAGGTAATGGTGCACTCTCCATCATTGACATTTTTCAAATCAAGATAATAATTTTTTTTCTAAAAGATACGCTCTAGGATTTTTTTTTTTTTGATGGAGTGTTGGGGGTTTGGAGTTCTATGGTCTGGCATACAAGAGATCAGACTAGATGATCACAGTGGTCCCATTTGGACTTAGAATCTATGATTTTCTTAAATGCAGAACTCCAAGAATATTGAGAACAAACTGGACTGAAACTGCAAAAATTATCAGGCAAACAGCACACAACAAAACTCACCTAATCCCCCAGTTTACAAGGTATTTATACATGTACTTAAATTTAACTGTGAATTGTTCCACTGACTTCAACAGGACTCATATGCGTAAGTACCTTACTGAATCAGGACCTAATACTCCAATTCTCTGCTGCAGAAGGTTCTCTGAATTTTGCAATCAACTTTAATTGCATCATAAATTCCCTATAAGCCAGACAAAAACACCCATAGGCATCTTCCTTGAAGTAAGATCTTAATATCTTCACTCAGTCAAACAGCTCATCCAGCTCCAAAAACAATCAACACTTCCTCCTCCAATCTAATGAGCACTGCTAATAGAGAACACATGCATAATAGCTCCCTCTCCAAGGTATACACAGTGATGTAATAAAGGTAATAAACAGTTTTAACACACATCATCAACTAGAAGAGCCAAGGGGAAAACTTTGAGCAGCATGTGCAAAGCAGGTAATCAGTGCAAAAACATAATCCAGAAGAAGTTTAATGACAGTGAGAGGAAGGCAAACAATTCAGACAAAAAACAAACAAACAATGAAGGTAAAATAAGATGTGCAACGGAAAATAATAAAATCAAACCATAAAACGCCCAGGATCAAGACAAAAGCTAGGAAAAAGACGGGGGAAGAGGAAGCCAGCTGCAGGTCAACATAATAAACGATAACATTAACAATTGAAGAATAACAAATGAAAGTTTTAAAATAAATTTAAAATAAGCAAAAGATCTAAGAACTTAAGTTAAACAAAATAAAATCAGAATTTTGCTAAGCAAAAAGATACTCAGAGATATCTTAGTTGCAAAATTGTTTAAGGAGAAAATTAGTCTTAGGTATTTTTTTAAAAAAATCACACTAAACATTAAATAAACAAAAAAATTTACAGTGAACACTACTGGAGACAATAACAGTGCTCCAACACAGCAACATTACATCATGGGCAGCCAACTCACCACATGCTTCCATTTAACTAAATCTACACAAGTTCATAAACTTGTGAATAAAGAGCCTTTTCTTTGCACTGCCCTTGAAGTTACATGTTCAATGTCAATAGAAGTCAGGAAGGCCATATTCTATTGAAGAAAGTGCCAGATATGCTGCCAACACTTGCATTTTTATTGTGAATCATGTGACAACTGTTTTTCTTAAAGCGCTGCATGTTGGATTCAAGCCAATGCATGAGCGTGGGCTTCCTTTTTTAAAAAGCAAGTTTCTAGCCCTTACGTGACATGAAGGCAGTGCAAAGAAATAAGAACTCCCTCCAAATTTATTTTTAATTTCATGAGCTTTTAGACAATCTTTTGATTTTGGGGGAACTGACTCATTTTTTAAACTTGTGTGGACGGTAATACTGAAAAAAAAAAACCCAAAAAACAAACTCTAACCCTCCTCATATTTCACCTCTTCCTTCCCTCCCCAACCCATCTTCCATACTTCATTGCAAACCCGTGCGTGCATGAATGCACAGAGGCACGTTTTAATAAAGGAGTGTATTCAGGAGTGAACACAATAGGCAAACATACACTTTGGGGGGGGGGGGAGTAATGAGTACTTTAGCAGCATGAACCTCAAAAGGAGAAAATTGGTGGGCAATAAAAAGCAACTAATTCCCACTATATTACTATTACAATATCCCGCCCGCAGATCCACACCCCATGTGCCTGGTGCATCTGCAATTGTGTGAAACAGAAATGCAAGAAAAATTCTCTCTGATTCCCAGTCAAGATCTCAGAGGCGTCCTGCATGCATTACAATGCCAACTCCCAGTTGCCTGAATTGCCCCAGTGCACAGCCCCATTTGTGCTGCTATTATCACTGTCCTGATCTAGAATGAGTGGGAAGCAAATGCACACGCTGGAAGCCCCAACCTCATCAGCCCAATCTGAAAACTGTAAAAAGGGCATCAAAAATGATTAGTGGTGTGGAAGAGCTTCCATATGAGGAGAGATTAAAAAGACTTGGGACAGTTCCGCCTGGAAAAGAGAAAACTGAGACACTCGCTGGCAGGCCAGGTGCCAGCTCATGCCAAGGCCCTTAGGCCTCACTGAAAATTGACAAATGCATGGCTGGAAACCAGACTAGCTTAGCTGGGTGTAGTACTGTGAAGACAATTAATGGATTTATATCTGTGTGGACAGTGTTTAGACTTGAATTGCTTGTAGATTGCTGCATGTCTTAATCTCACTTTATAACCTCGATATCCCATTCCATAAGGTAATACTTAAATGTTTGTTCTATAACTGTTAAATGATTGTTCTAAAACCATAACTCATCAAACACAGAAGCCGCCCTGGCTCTCAGCTCTCCTGGGAAACTGCTGGGAGCTGGGATGGGGGCAGGCACAGCCTGGCTGGGAGGCTGAGGGGCAGCCTGCCTGAGAACAGGGAGCCTTGGCACTGGGCAGAAGCCTGACTGGGAGCAGAAAGCCCAGACTCCAGACCCCAGGGCAGCCCGAATGGAAGCAGGGAGCCAGGAGCCAGGGAGTGGGGACAGCCAGGTTATAGCTGGACTGCTCCACACCTGCCCCACCTTCATCTCTTGAGTAACTGTTATAAAATCATGGGGCCTAAACATTCCTGTGGTGGCCACTAAAAGCCAGGTGCAGAATGCAAGTCCCGGGGCCACCACCTGACAAGCAAAGGTAAGATGCCCTATTGTAGATTGCAGCTTGTGGGGTGTAACTTTCTTGATCATTCTTCACCCCACTGAGAACTTATTTTTGGACATTACGTGGCTTCTTTCCCCCCATTCAGAGGATCCTAAACCCTGAAGTAAATCTGGCCCATAAATATGCCCCTTCTATTTTGTTAAGGGCTCTCCCTTGGGATTATCTTAACACTTCCAGTTTAATCAGAGATAGAGCTTTTGTCCAGTGCTCCACTTTCAGCTCGCCCTCTCCTCAACCCTGTACACAAGGACCTGTGGGGGGCACCCAACTTCCCCCCCACCCCAGTCTGTAATCATACTGTGGCCCTCCTTGACTCCTATAGCAAGGTCAGGCTGTATTGCCCCCAAGGCACATTTGTCTAAATGCCTAAATTCACAGATGCTCTGTAAACACCCGCCTTTGCCAAATGCCCACTAAATGCCATTATGTACCTCGGGCATCTGCTGGCTTTCTGTAGAATTAAGAGGCCACTGCTAGTGTGACCATCATGCCCTCCTGGTGTCATCCACTCTAACCACAGTGCACGATACGATAATCCACTTTGGATTGCAGCCCTCACCTTCAACTGTTCATCATAAGTAAACCAAGCCATGCCTCTAAATATACCATATCACTGTTTGATTATTGCTGGGTTTCTGTCTGAGCATGTCTCTGCACTCACACCTGCATAGATTAAGGCAGCTTCCCAATTTACCCAAGTTCTAGACACCCTGGGCCACTTGGATAATTCATTACCTGGTTTACCCAGACCTGGATTACTCTCCATCAGTACCTCCCTGTGAAACAGTGATCAAAATCTTATCTTTAGAAGCATCATGAAGATGAACTCCCATTGGGTCAGATACCACAAGCATAACCACCCTCCTAACAAACTATCACGGAGCCATTGGTGCCTTGCTGCTCCCAGCCACACATGGGGCTGTGATTTTATTCCACAAATTCACATTCCCTATCAATGTGTGATTTGTATGTTGCTCAGACATCTTCTGCACCAAAGGAACACCTACCCCACGGTGAGCGGTCTGCCCCAGGTGACAACAGCCTGGTCCCAAACTCTGGCCCATTCTGGTTGTCTGTGACTATCTCCTCCTGATTCCTTACCAATCGAACTTCTTCAACAACTGGATGTTAGCCTGCAGCAGCTGTGTAATCCCAGTTGCCTCTGTAGAGGATGTCTCTACCCTACTCATTACAGACTTAGCACCCAGAACACCAGCTCCCTCCATTAGACTAATGGATGGGTCTGTTACCCTTCTTGCTTCATTGTCCCCTGTCCTGCAAGTAGGGTATAAATGGCTATTATTCCCTCTCCCATTTAGTTCCCCCATGTGAAGAAGTGATTAAGGACCCTGAGCCCAACCACAGTCCCTTCTATGTCCTGATGGTAGCTCATTCACCTCCTGACTCTGTGTTCCACTAACCTATTAATGTTGCTGATACAACCTGTGAAGCAACAGCAGGCACAACTTGAATCAATCCTTGGATGCACTCCCCTCCCTTCCCCGCACCACAACCTCTAACACAGTTAGTTCAGCAGTGGGACAGTTTTCCTCTTGAATACCCAACCTACTCCCCAAGAGAGTGGCATCCTTCTGGTGGGGAGACAGACTATGCTGTGACCTGCTATCACTGGTACTGGGCCCTGCCCCTTGTCCATGCAGAGAGGATTCCAGAGCTTCCAAGCCCCCTACCCTAGGATTCCTAGAGCCCCTCCTTGTCCATCTCATACTGGGTTTGGGAATTCCTCCCTCTTCCCATATCTTCTAATGCCTTGGTCGCAGCAGAGGGATTAGAAGAAGAGGGAAGGGGGAACAGACCTAGCGTCTGATCTGTTCTGAATTCCATATGGAGCCATGTGGCTGCAGATGAGACGCTGCAGTTGCTGAGTTGCTCGTAATTTGAGAGCATCCCTTTTTATACACTGACATTTATTTTCCCTCTGCTGTTATTTATCTCTGTATTTGCAGCAGTTAACTCTGATTCAGTCCAGGGGCTGGATGCTAGTTCCAGCTTAAAAGTTTGAAAACTATGCTGAAATTAAAGAAAACGAGATGAAAAATAACTGTACAGTGTGTTTAGGAATGCAACCATCTGCAGTAAAAGTTTGGAACTGCTAGAGTTGCACTGAGATTATGTCATGATGCATTGCCCTGATACCCTATTCACTGATTCGAGTGCTGAAATTCAAGGCTACAAATTGACATCACGCTTAGAAAATGTTTTAACCATGCTGAAAGGATACAAGTTTAAACAAAGGCCAACATTTCTCAGAGGCTTAAATCACAATAAGAACCAAATCCAAATATTTTTTCACCATCACTCAGTTCTGTCTCTATTTCCATTTCCAAATAAATGATGAAGATGAAGAAAACTAGACTAGTGCTTATATTCTTGATGGGTTTCAGCAACTTTAAGTTAATGTTGTATTAGCAGTGACCTATTAAACTATTGTAGAACTTAAAATGTTGTCATATTTATGTAAGAGAGATACAGAAAACTGTTCTAGAGGTTTTCATTTATGTGTGTATGTGTCATGGACTGACAGCCCAAGAGACTGAAGTTATCACTTGTACCCGGAACTGTTTCTGCACATCAACAGCACAAGGCAAGTTTTTCACTCCACTATTCCAAAATACTTCAACCTTGCTAATTAGTTCCACCTATTAATGTGATTTTTTAAATTTACTTATAAACTAAGTACTGCACTCTCACTTATCCATCACGAAGCACATAGAGGGCCAGTCATCCTTCTATAATGCAAAATGCATTGAGACCTGATCTTGATTAGAGACTTCACAATGTTTTATTCTTTGACAAATGTAAGTAATACCCAATTGGCTTTAACTAAGTATCTGAATACCTAGAATGCACTGCTCTCTTTCCTACAGCAATTTGATTGTTTCAATGAGCACTTAATAAAGTTTCCACGGTAGACTTATATAACAAACAGTAAAAGACAACTTTCCATCACTAAGGCTTTAAAATGGTTCTTACTCTGAGTAGCTGTATTTGTTTTCATAGACAACTGGAAGTCTGTTGTCTTAGTTTTCTCAGCAAATTATCACTGGTACCAAACTCTTTGTCAGTGTAATACTATCCTCTGTAAATGTAACTGGCTATTATGCTGGAAATGGATATCCAGAGGGCTCAATAAACAATAGTTCAGGAAACTCCAACTTATCCTAGCTTGCAGCAAAACAGAAAAATTGCTCCTCTAGCTCTGCAATGTAAAGGTGATTTTTGTACAATTAGTATTGCTTGCAGGCATAAAAACTGGAGCAACTATTCTTCTGTTTGCAGAAAGGCATTTTTTGTTCTAACAAAGATACTTGCATAACTTATAATTTAATGTCTTTATTTGTGCTTTTCTATTTTATTTATATTTAAAGTTCTTAAACACATGGATCTCAATTCAGGCCAAATGTAGCCCCACTGAATTCAGTACAGTGACAGCTGCATGTTTTTGGTTCATGAAGGGGCAAAGGATTTTTATTATTATTATTATAAGAATTATGCCTACTTTAAAAAGTGTAATCGGGACACAGAGGACCTCTCTTAAATACACATCTTTCTTTTGTGCATTGATAAAATATTCCATTCTTAACACTATTTTGTTCTGAGAATTTACTTGAGTTTTAGAGCTATTGGGATTATTCTTTAAGAGTCATAACAACCATTATACATTGTTAATGTGAAACAAATTTTCATTTGCTAAACAAGTCTACTCCTTTATCAAATATTGATTTTTTAAAAAAGCTTGATTGTACACACAAGTTGACTTTTTCACTTTGACTCACTACCTACCACTGCCTCATTGTTAATATTTCTTCATAAATAGTCAATTTCAATTTTTATAGTATCTATCTCTAGCTCTCACTGTCTTTCTGATTCTTCCAGTGGCAAATAAGACTCTGCTTGTAGAGGATTAAGCAGAACAAAGTTGTCCTTTACTTAGTTCCCTATCAGGATGCAGAGAAAGTTCCTAATTAGCAGGGTTTTATCTATTAACCTCATTTTTCCTCCAGGGTGGCGGAAGTAGTATGACAGTGCAGGATCACTCTTCCTCATTACATTTAGAGATGATAACTGCATTTATAATTAATTGTTTTCTCTGTCAGTCACCTGGAATGCATGCTGTTCCAGTTTCTTATTTAGAAGCATCTGTATAAGAAAATATTATGCTTGTGTAATCTGTGAATTAGTATGCTGAATTAGAAGTAAAATACCTGCTCTGGCTTTTCCTTTCATCCCAACCTAATAGTATCTTTCTAAGATTTTTAGGTTTTTTGAACTGAGTTCTCATTCAGCAACTAGATTTTAATTTTTCACTTTCACAAAATATTTGTGATTGTTAAATTTGGCATTGGCAAAATGTCACATTTCACAGCCTATTTGTTTGTAGGTCTTATAGGCCATGATCCAAATAACAATTAAAAAGTCTACTCTAGAAAAATGACAAAGCAAGAAGTCAGTGTCTTTCTTACATACACTCCACTCCCCTCAAGGACACTACCTTGCCTGTATCCAAGGTTCATGACTCTGTAATAGGGGAGTGGATTGTTCTATTTTGTCCTTCCAACTGGTTTTCTGGGTGGCTTTAAATTATGTAGCTCAGCATGTGACTGAGTTGAGAGCAACTGGGCTGATTATGCAGCCAAACTATGTCTATACCAGGAGTCTTTCCACATCATTTTCCCAGAATCCCTTTAATTCAAACCACATTCTTCTGCTCAGGCCCCAATAAACCAATGTGTACTTGGCGTTCTTACAAAGTGTCCCTATCTCAGAAGGCCTCATGACTCGGGGAGAGAGACGGGGGAGGAGTGAACGCAACTAAATAAAACAAAAAGCTAATGAAAAAATCTAATTGGCTCTGACACACCATGTGCCAGGTCACAACACCATTTGCTCAAATTTGGCTTAATCTGACTGCCCCACTATCCATCATCATGATGGAGGAGCAGTCAGGCCAAACCACTGTGTTGGGTTGCAACACTGCTCACTCAAGTTCAGGCCAGTTATTCTTCCAGCATGCTAGGGGCAGCCATGCCAAACCTGAGTAGCTGGGGCCATGTGAGTGCAGGATTGATGCTGGGATAATGTGGAGCCACCCGAGCCTGGGGCAGGAGTGGAGCTCTGGGCAAAGTAGGTAGGGATGAAAGGGGAACTTAGTATCATAGAATCATAGAATATCAGGGTTGGAAGGGACCTCAGGAGGTCATCTAGTCCAACCCCCTGCTCAAAGCAGGACCAATCCTCAACTAAATCATCCCAGCATGAATCAGTGGGGCTGAGAATGAGCAGTTTGTGGGCTAGAGGGAGAATGGGGAGTGTTGGAGGGCTGCAGGGTGAGGGGAAGGTGAGCAGGGTGTAGTCAGGGCAGCTAAGATTTGCATGTGGCCTGTCAGGATAAGTGGGGGGTTGGCAAAGCAGTGTATGGGTATTTGGTGGTCGAAGGTGGGATACATATGGAGAAAGATGCTTTGCTTTCTAGTTTATTTAAAATGTGCATGGGGGGGTCATTTCCATGATGCACTAGACCCCTTTAATCCAGGCCTGCCTCTGCATAGGGGGGTCATTTCCACAATGCACTAGACCCCTTTAATCCAAGCCTCCTGCTGCTAATAGTTGCATATGTTGCTGATACTGGAAGAACAATAGAATACCTCTGTAAACAACTGAATTTTGAATTCTGGCTTTGTTCCAACACTCAGCTGATGAACTCTGTTCAGAAATGCTTAAATGTACAATCACTTAGTAGCTCTTCGCCTCATACAACAACTGTACTTATAAGATTAGGTGCAAAAGGAAGCCATTACCCCACTGTTCAGGAATAGGCAGAAATAGCTTGGAGAAAGTAGGGCTATAAAAACGAGTAAAGAAAACAGCATTGTAATTGTCTCTGGTCTAGTCAGAAATCCAAAGTCATGAAGCAAGTACAACATGGACAGTGCAAGCTACTGCACCAGTTTGCTTTCTCCTGGTTTGGCAAGCTACTTTTGGAGGTGACTAGGATTATTCATACCTACCAATAACATACCCAGTCTTTGTCCTCTACTGGATCTGCCAGCAAGATTGCTGATTAGGGTCAGATTCAGGACATTTCTGGGAGTAGTCAAAGATTTTCACTTTCAGTAGGATTGATGTAGGGCAGCACTCATGCACGGTACCCATGCAACAATTAAGAACAAAATCCTTATTACACAGATTCCAAACATTATACCTATGACTCACAGTTTCACTGTTTCATAAATCATCAGGCTTGTGCTTCTAAGAAAGTGTTTAAAAATGTGTGCTAGTAGTGAGCTTCAATTAAGGTCATCCAACGAATTCTGGAATGTTTAAATTGCTCTGCAATGGCATGAGTTTCCTGCAGCTGCAACTCCTCTAATGCTAATGTAAGGTGGCACTTTGAAGTACCAGTTTGACACACTGAATTCAAAGTACACATGCTGGTTTCTCTGAATGATCAACTATCACTGCATTCTAAAACCTTCAATAATTTATCCTGAGTGGCATGCTTAGCTTACCTTTTTGACAGCTAACAAGCTGAGCTGTTCTCTTGGGGCAGAATATTAATGATCGGTCCATGCATGATGTGGTAGAAGCATTCATCATACAGCTTGGAGAGTGGTAATACTGAACACAAGGAAGAAAGGGGGTCATTTCTTCTTGCTTAAGACTTCATGAGGGAACTAAATAACTAGTCAGGAATGATCAGGACATCTCATCAGCATCGCAGGGAACTTCAAACCCTGCTTAGGACTATTTTCCACGTGAATCACACCTTCATTCAATCTGATGTTTTCTTAACAGCATTGATTAGATGTTTCTAGTGGTGTCATACAGGGACTGGTTCTTAGCTTTATGTTATGAAATATTTTTATTAATAAACTGGAAGAAAACAAAACCATTAATGATAAATTTTGGGGAATAGTAAATAAAAAAAGAGGACAGGTCTCTGATATAGGGTTTTCTAGGTTGTTCAGTAACTTGGATACAAGCAAACAATGCATGTTTTTATATGGTTAAATAGTGATACATCTAAGAACAAAATGTAGGTTTGCAGGGTGGTGGAACTCTGTCATGGAAAACAGCGGCTCTGAAAAGGACTTGGGGCTTATGGTGGATAATCAGTTGAACATAGCCCCCAGGGAAAATCCATAGCCAAAAGAGCTGATGTAATCCTTGGATGTCTAAACAGAAGAATCCTGAATAAGGAGGTTATATTACCTCTGTATTTGGCACTGGTGTACTCTCTAATGGAATACTGTGTCCAGTTCTGGTGCCCACAATTCAAGAAGGGTGCTGATAAATTGGAGAGGTTTCGAAGAAGAGCCACAAGAATGATTAAAGGAATAGAAAATATGCATTATCGTGATAAACAAGTTGAGCTGCTTGAGTCTATCTAAACAAAGAGAAGATTAAGTGGTGTCTTGATAACAGACCTATATAAAGAACAAAAAATCTGAGCTTACAGGGCCCTTCATTCCACCACACTAAGGTATAACAAGTGGCTAAAAATTGAAGCTAGACAAATTCAGACTAAAAGTAAAGAGTAAAATTTTAACAATGAGGATCCATTGTACAATCCATTGGAACTAGGGAGCCCAGGCAGCAAACGTGAAAAATCGGAACAGGGGGTGGTAGGGTAATAGGGACCTATGTAAGAAAAAGACCCCAAAATTGGGACTGTGCCTATAAAATCAGGCCATCTGTCACCCTAACTGGAACAGCTTACCAAGCATTGTGATAAATATTTCCAATAATGGAGAATCTAAATGGCTGGGGGTTTTTTTCCAAAAAATATGCTATAATACAGACAGAAATTCATTCTGGGAAGTCCTATCACCTGTGGTACACAGGAGGTCAGACTAGATTATCCTAGTAGTCTCATCTGTCTTTATAATTTAGGTCTGGGCCATGGGAAGACAAAATGACAGACCTCTTCTGCGAGAGCTCCCTGCAATTCTCTATAGGAAATCAGCAGATTTTGGTTGTTGCTGAAGGAATGCCCAGATTTAGTTGTCAGAGCCTTGAATGTTTTCATCGCAATTTCTTTCTTGTATATTGAAAGTCAAGTTACTTTTAAATGGAAGTGTTGAAAAAAAGAATTGCATTCACCAGTTGATCACAAGAGACTTAAATTTGTTTATTTCCCTATTTTAACCAGCGGTGGAACATCTTCTATCAGTAAGACAGGTTCATTCATCACATTCATGTGTGGGTGTATTCAAAGTGTTGTATCTCATATTAAAATTTGTTTTTACAAACTTTGTAGGGAGTTATTTCTGGTATGGTTAGGATTGCCAAATTTAATCTACTCATGGTTAAGTTTGAGGTCGTGGATAAGAGGAGGAGAAACATGGGGACACTAAAGAAAAACATTCTGTAGCAAACCAAACTTTTTTTTTCATAGAAGACAAAATATTCTCCTTGTTTATTTTATAATCACCATGAGTAAAATCAGATAAATATTTACTTTGATCACATTCAGTCAGCCTACTTCCTTAGATAAAGAATTAGCAGCTTACTCTCCAAGGTACTTGTTACAGCTGAATCATTCCTCTCAGACTTCTCATTCTTACTAGCACTTGACTTTCTAGAGTTTTAACAAGTATGTTTACTTAGAGTTTAGACATAGAAAAAATAAAAAACCCACAGAAGTTTCAATAAGATTGTCAATGGCTGTTGTTATAATTTAAGTTTATTAGTCAATAATGTCTCCTAAATTGTTCTATGCACCTCAAAATTGTGGATATATACATGTAGGTCAAACCAAAATGGCTCCAAAACAGTCAAATGATGACCTCACATGTCACTAGATTTGAAAGGCTATAGAGTTGATTATAGTCATGACTGCCACTCACTTACCAGTGCAATAATGAGAGAGAGAAATTGCATTAAAATCACTTGTTAGCATTCTAAATGAGACTACATTCACAACAGCTGCCTACAGAAGATGGTGCATAATTACTACCATTTTAATATGCCAGTGGGAAAGCAAGAGAATGCTTAATAATAATGCTTCCTACTTCTTTCTTAAGGAAAAGGTCTTTCAGGGTGACAACAGTACCAACCTTACTAGTGCCCCTAATTTAATAAGCAAAGAAAGATGCAGTTACAACTAGGCACCAATCAACAGTTTAGAAGAAGGCTAATGAGAAAGGACAGAGTGAGAAATAATAAGTATAGTAAAACTAACAATGACTAGCAATACAGTTACTGTTTTCTTGTCTGTTCATTTGCTGGCTGGAAATGAACAGCATACAAAAGTAAAGATTAATAATAATAAACAAACAACGATCTCCTTATTTTCTATTTTAGAAATTCATTGTCGTCTTCTCATTCCCATTCCCTTGCAGTGACATATCACTGATTACTTTGTCTGTGACTGTGAAGAGCTTTGGTTTTCCAGGACATTTAACTACCTTTACCTTTCTGTTATTTCTGCCATAATTCTGCCTTCTTTTTTTTAGGTTGGGCATTTTCCATTTTTTTTCTTCCATACTGAGTCTGACATGTCTCATTGGTTTCTATATTACATTTTTCTTCCATATTCTTCCAATTACCTATCTACCACTACTGCCTTAAGACAGTCTTTAAAACAAAAGTATTATTTATTTGTTATCTCTTATTGAAAAACTTTGTGAATCTATATTTCACAGGTCATCACCATCCTCTCATTTTCAAGATCAGAAAGGGCTGTCAGTGTATTTTATCATCCCTAATTCTGAGTTTGTGAACACAAGTCTGAATGATCTCCTGTAATCTCATTTTATATGACATTTAAAAAACAAAAATTCTCATGTATGAGGTAAAAATTTCCCTCATCTCTCAACACATTTTTGCACAGCATGTTCCTAGAACACATTGCTTTACAGAGGAACAATGGAAAATGGCAACTATATTTAACATGGGGATGAGCACCATCCAGTTGCTTGTCATCTTGTGGTGCAAAAAAAAAAAAAAGGACTTTTAGAATCAGAGGCATTCCAATATGCATTATCCAGCTATTTCATAGAGTTAAAATTGACTTGTTCAGAAAAATACATATCTGCAATTCTTATAGAGTTCTTTCTGAAGGCTAAACCTGTAAGCTTCTGGACATTTTCTTATCTGGTGCAACCACATTTGAAGTTCCATCCTCCTCCTCATATAGTACGTCACAAAGAAGAGGGGAAAATAAAAACAGGGACGTACCATTCGGTACCCCTCCCCATACCAAAGCTCCCTTTAGCTCCACATTGAGTGGCTGAGAATGTGTCTTGTGCAGAGCAGGTTTGGAGTGCAATGAGAGATTACAGAGATACTAAATCCTATGGCAACTTTAGAAAGAAAACTACCCACATTTTCAAGACCTGAGGTCATGTGTTATGTTATTCTCAGTCTTTGCCCTCCTAGCCAGACTCTTCACTATCAAACTTCTGATTCTTAGGGCCCCCACTTAACCTTCAGAATACAGCAAGAGAAGGCACTGAATTAGCCACAGGTTGCTCTCTTGGATGAGCTAACATAAATCTCAACACAAATGTAGGATGTTTCTACCAGAAAAAAGTCAGAGCTGAATGTCCTGAACCAGCTTGTTATCTTCAGCCTCATTGGACTAACCCTGTTATCTCCCACCTGGTCCTTGCCTACCTATTTATACCTGCCCCTGGGTACTTCCACTGCATGCATCCGATGAAGTGGGTATTAGCCCACGAAAGCTTATGCTCTAATACTTTAGTTAGTCTTTAAGGTGCCACAGGACTCTGTCACTTCTGCACAAGTGAGATATTTTCTTCCTTTCTTCTTCAAATCTATAGTGCACAGTTAATCATCATAAAAAAGACTAAAATTAATGCATAAAAGCAGCAACTACATCAGGGGTTTAGCCCAAACAAATGACATCACAGTCAGTGAGGCTCCTTGTCTGTCTTTCCTAGCAGAAGTAAAAAGTGAAACAATGGAATGATAAAGTGGACGATGCCAAAACATTTTGCATCTATTAGCTGCCATCAGCCTCTCCAACATACAGAAGAGGGATCATTCAGTAACTCAGTTGTCACCCAAGTACAATGAAGTTCTTTTTGTTTAATATTTAATTTAATATATTCTCTCATTTTCATGAGTTTAAAGAGTTTGAAGGAAAATTTATTGCAGACATAATACAACTTAGAAAGGTAGAAACTTGGCTGTCCTTTTTAAAATCCTTCCAGCAAAGAATGAAACACATTCCAGGGTACAACATATCCATGCTACAACATCCAAAACCAATTTGGAAAAACATGACAATCAATCAATATTCTGAAATATTTTAATGTTTTTCAATCAAAAACTCCCTATGAAACTGATAACTGACCTAACTGTACTCAAGCTGAGCATTAATAGCTGCGTAAATATTTTGAAGCTTTTAAATTCTAAAATTGTCTTACTTTTGACGGTTGCTGTTCGGGTGCAATTGTAAAGGATGGCTAGCTCTCCAAATACTTTGCCAGGTCCCATGGTACACAGTTTCACACCTTCTTTTGTCACTTCAACCTTTCCATCTGTGAGGGAAAAAAATACCATTTTAAGTTGCAAGCTTTTTTCTCAGCTACATTCTGAAAATTTGTTCTAGATATACTGTAATTGACAGTACCAGAACCCTTCAATTCTAAAATGAATTTAAAAGTATGATACAGAAAGAGAATTTTAATGCCATAATCTTTGAAAACAATTATTTTATAAATAAAGCTTATAAAGAGGTATTGATTATTGAAGTTTCTTAATGGAGACAAAAGTTCAATGTCATACTAGAACAACATATAGTTTATTTTATGTAATCCTTACAAGTGAAATTCTCTCAGATGTTTTGTATTAAAAATCAGGAGATTCGGGTTTAACATCACACATGAAAAACATATTGACTAATTTTGCTCTTGGAAACATTCATTCATGAATAAGGCAGCTATTATCAAAGCAAAAATTACTTTGACTAATGGGCATTATTTAATCCACATTTTAGAGTATCTTTTCTTTCTTGGGCAAGTCTGCTTTATCTGCTTACCAACAGTACATATATAGGAGGACTATATGGGGTATTTAAAAGCAAAGGCTAGTGAGAAAGAAAGGAGGTCAGTTTACATTTATATGTCACTTTATATTTTTTGAACAATTTCATCAAAAGATTGCCAGAGGAGGAAAATGGAAAGAAAACAGCCATTATATGCAAACTGGTTTAAAACTGGCATACTGGTTTAACAACTACTATATGCATATTGGTTTAAGAATAGTGTTGAAAAATGATTCAAAAGGGACAACACGAAAAGTAAGTATAGTAAAATGTGGGGGAAATGCATGGTTATTATGTCCAGTGTTTCCATTTATAATGAGACAGAAGATCATCAGAAAGGGAAACAAGACACTAGTGAATGGTGAAGAAAAAAAGACCCACCCAAGCAAAAAATCAATCATACCTATACATGTACACACACACATTCTTTAACTACTGATCTCTTTCTGGAATAGGGTTCTACAAATGTAGCTTTCTTCCCCCCAATTCAATAGGCAAAAGCCTTTCTACAGAATGTCTGCTGGCAAGAATTAGTAAAATTTCACATGCATCATGAAAATTCTGGTGCAACTGGCATGAGTGGCATCATGAACTATTATTTATCTGAGAAGTTATAATCCATTTCCCCCACCCGGTCATTACAACACAGTTAAGGTTGAATGTGAATTTTATGGGAATCCATATGTAGTACCCTTGCAAAATTATTATACAGTTTACAAAACTTCTAAATCTTTTAAAAATGAGGAAATTATTATTGCCCAGATTATCTGGGTAGTTCACTTAATCATCTCCCTGCCTTTGCAGGGGCCTCAGGCATTGTTGCACCTTGCTCCCTCCTATTCTCTGCCTGTGACACATAATAGTCTAAAGTCTTCAATAGGTCATAATACTTTGGTCTCATTTTGGTTGTTGGGTTAAGTGCTCAGATGCTGGGTGGTGTTGGTGGCCTGTGATATAGATAGATAGATAGATAGATAGATAGATAGATAGATAGATAGATAGATAGATAGATAGATAGATAGATAGATAGATAGATAGATAGATAGATAGATAGAAGGTCAGTCTAGATGTTTTAGTGGTTCTTTCTGGCCTTAAACTCTATGAATGAATAGCCAATTCCTTATTGCCATACAAGTTTTCATCAATCATGAATTACTGAATGAAATTCTCTGGCCTGTGTTTTGCAGAAGGTCAGACTAGATGATCTCAATGGTCCCTTTTCACAAAATCTACGTTGCCCATCTTTGAGAACCACTTCCATTTGGCTGAAGAGGCTGCTGTGATCAAGAGCTGTCACACCAAAGTGGGCTCGGATACCCTCAACGAAGCCACACCAGGTATATAAGTATAACCAGGCTTTATTGCCAAAATATAAGCAGCTTCCCAGCCTTCACCCATTACTAAATACATGCTTTGCAGCAGCCAAGCAGGCAAGCAAGAGTCGATGCTTATGCCCCTTCTGGTACAGACAGTCCCCCACCCTCCAGCTTTGTTATTTTGGATAATTGATATATCAGCTGGATTCCAAATAAATGTAATTTCAACCCTATGTTTTTAAAGCAAAGGTTTTATATGTGAGAATAAACAATTTTTTATTTCTATTATTTCAAAATATTTTTGTATTACATACAGTACACAGACATTTTCCAAGGCATTGAGGTGCTTAGCCCATACCTAACTTAAATCATGAGAGTAATCTCATTGACATTAATGCACGTAAGTCTGATATTTGAGAACAGTCAATCATGAATTCTAAACAACAAACAAACAAGATGTAATCAGCTGAGCACCTCTGCCAGTTTTGACTTTACACGAATGCAACATTTTTTTGCTTGTGTTACATCATTGGTCTCCACTGGGTCATGCAGGAGTCAAATGGCCACAAGCATATTCACACTTGTGTGTGCACAGATTTGTGCATTGATCACACGTGCACACACACCTTGAATATATCAATTTCTGATCCACAGTTGAATGCAATGGAGGCTGTGTAAGGAAGAATCAACATGCCCTTCATGATGCATTGAAAAATTTAAGGAAAACAGTATAAAAACTCCTCTGTTCTTTGTGTTTGAGCATAGAATAGGCACACGTAGTTCCTTTGTGTACATCATTCACGTGTATGCATACTGGCTACTTTCATGTGTGTCTTTATGTAATAAATCCTTAAGCTATGAATCAGTCTTGCCGTTCCACTACTGTGCAATTGATAAGGTGTGACTCATATCAAAATCTCAGAGTGTATTTACTTCTGTGCTATTCAAATAAACTACAAGATGTAAAACAAAAACAAATATTGCAAGAAATGGCTTATCTCCATGATCTGTTTGAAATGGCAATATGTCAAAGTGAACTACGAAACTTCTAATGCATGGTAGCAGGGTACATGCAGGCAGTTATTGTTCAGCAAAAGCAAGAGTACTGTATGTTTATTCCCTGGCTTGTCATACACTAACAGAGTAAACAAGTCCAAAGAAAAATTCAGCTTCATGGTTGAGAACAATTATAGAAAATCACTTTAAATGAATAACCTGACCCAAATTGTGATTTTTAATCATGTATTTTACATGCTTTGTGTAGGCTGTATTAACAACGAGATACCAGCATTGACTGTATATATTAAATAGGGGCAAAATAAAAAGTGTTACAAGTAGCTTTTGTTGTTAGAGTCATTTGAATTAAGAAAAACAAAACAACTGTTGCATATCATTGTTTTTTGAAAACAGAAATTATGTAAAGGTGCAGCAGCCCAAGGGCTTGGCTTGGCTTTTAATGCACTACTAACAGACTCCTGAAAGCAGCTGTTCTCTATAGGGAAGCACAAAAATGGTGGGAGGGGAAGAGTAATGAATAATGGCATGGTGCCAGATTATGTATTTAGGATTATGTACAATGAAGGAAATTAAAGATCCAAACCGAGGCCAAGATATAAAAAGCTTACACATGCTGTTCACATTTACCACATTTTTTATAGGAAAGCAAATTGACAAAAGCAGACTTTCCTTATGATAACTCCTCCATGTATTGTACAGTAAATACCACAGAGAGCAGCATCAGCACCTAATCCACATTTTATTTGTCTCAGTTTCTCAAACAAATTGCTGTGTGTCTTCCTGTTAGATTGTAAAAACAGTTAGCAAACTTAAAATGAAATTAGATTTATCATGCACTGAAGCCAGCCTGCCATTACAGAGAAGAGTGGTTGCAGCGAAGAGCTTTAGAAGATTAAGAACAATCTGCCCAAAAGAGAAAAATAAAACAATCTTATATGTCCCTTTTGTATCTTATGTGTCCTTTTTGTAGAAAAGTAACTTAATACTGATAGAACTACTATGGAAAACAGTTGGAGTCACATAGGAGGGTTCTATGGAATTCTCTTGGGAAACTGTTTTCCAGTTACTGTGGATCAATACAACATGGGGTGCACGATTTTGCAGTTCCTAACATAACAGCAGGAAATAAATGGTATGTCAATGCTGTAAATGTGAAAAGGGAAATGAAAGTCTGAAGATACTGTGTTACTCAAACCATATATTAATACTGGCCACCTATTATGCCCTGTAAAGCATCCACTGCCAAATGCCCAGTAAATAATGTATTAACATGCATAAAAAAGAAGGATGAGTGAAAAATGTTAGAATGTATAGTAAAATACATCGGAATGCATAGAAGATCAAGGATGAAGTCCCAGGCTAACTCAAATGTGTGGGAGTCTTGCCACCGATTTGAAATGGGCCAGAATTTCACTTCTGGTATTCATTGTCTATGCCTTGTGATAAGAGGAGGGTCAGGGAGCTGTGGCAGAGTGCTTGAGAGGAGATATATTAACTCAAGGCTACTTGGGCGTGGCTCCCTGTAGACTAGGGAAGCAGGCAGCAGGTTAATTGGAGCACCTGCAGTCAATCAAGGCCCTGTTAGGGACTCAATAAAACCCCCTGCTTCAGGCAGACAGGGGAAGGTGTTGGAGCAGAGAGGATTGGTTTGGAGGAAAGCAGAGAAGAGTTTGGAACAAAGACGACTCAGACCCTAGGTAAAGAGACACCTGGCTTGTGCAGAGAGAGGGCAGGAAGCCTTCGCTGAAGGTAGGACAGCGAAGTAGCCCAGAGGAAGGAATAGCTAGTTCAAGTGGTTTACCGCTATTCTTAGGGCCCCTGGGCTGGGACTCGGAGTAGAGGGTGGGCCCGGGTCCCTCCCTCTCCACTCCCCTCCTCTTGGATATTAGTGGGGCAGTTAATACCCTGTTCAGGGGCAAAAAATGGCTCCCTGAACCCTGCCCCCCAAGAAGACAAAGCATGGGACCCAGCATAATAGTGCCAGCAATTTGCCACAGCCTTAAGCATACAGCTTTTGGATTTTTTCATTTAATAACTGCATTAAAATCTTTATTCCAAGATGTATTTTATTCTAGTCTGTTGGAGTGGTTTGAGTCAATGTGCAGTAAAAGCTTTGTATCCAGCATGTTGGAAGAATGGCAGGTGCTGGATAGTCAAAAAATCCAGTTAACTAAGAGGGAGGGAAGGAGTTTGGATGTGAGATGGGGATCAGGACTGGGGTGTGGGCTCTGGGAAGGGGTTTGGTGGCAGGAGATGGCATGGGGTAGGAGGTTGGGGCTTGAGAGGGATTTTGGGGTACTGGATCGGGGCAGCACTCATCTTCGATGGCTCCCTGCCACTGGAGACATGTCCCTGCTGCTCCTTGGTGAAGATGCAGCCAGGTGGCTCCGCACACTGCCTCCACCCACAGCCAGCCCTTGGGGCAGGTGGAGGCAGTGCCAGGAGCCCCCATGGTTGTTCCACCACTTAAGAGCAGGAGGGACATGTCACCACTTCTGGGGAGCCACAAGGAGCCAGGTAGGGTGCCTGCCAGCACCCATGCCAACCAGAGTTTTAATGACTATCTGAAATGCTGGTTTCTAGTGCTTTCTGGATGGTAAAGTGCCAAATAACACAGCTTTTACTGTACTCTTATCCCACCTAATCAATTAATAGATGTCACAATTTTCAATGCTTCTCCAAAAGAATCCAGAATGTGGAAGTACATATTTGGTACAGCCTTGCAGAGTTTTGCGAGATTATTAGAGGATTTTGCAGGGTTTCTGCAGAGCTATAGCATGGATATTTCCACAGAGTACTCTGCAGAAAAGATGATGACAAATATTTACAAAGGGAATGAGTTTGCTTGACTGTTCATAGCTCATAAATGGTTTCAGAGAAAATAAAGCCACCAAATTTTTGCAGTAATGGTTAAAGAGATTACATTGTTTGAAAGCATTATAAATTCTGTCATACTGTCCAAGATGTCATCTCTTGCTTCACAAAGCAGGTTATGTTTATAATCAATATCAAATCCTATTTTTTATACTTGGAAATATACATCCAGAATCCGAGGTTGGTAGCAGTGGTGTACCAAGAGATTGGAACTTAACCATCTCCTTAGTTTACATTTTAAAGTTCACTGTGTGTATTCTCTCTCTCTCTTTCCATTTGAAAACTATGAATTCAATTCTAATTTACAAATATGTTTCTCCACTTTATTAAACAGGGAGTAGCAGAAGCTAGGCTTTGTTTGCCTAACAATTTAATCAAAAGGAGCTTTTTTGAAAAGCTTGAAGTCTCTATTACTTGCAAAGGCCCTTGAAGTCTTGCAGGAAGATACGCCTGGATCAAGACTTCATAGGTGCCAGTTCAGATTTGGACAAGTTACAAGCTATTGAAAACTGCTAACTCTGATTTGTTTAGGGCATATTCCCAACACTCTCCATCATTATAGAACATAGCATACACATCACCATTGTTCCAGCATTCTACACAGAGTTCAAACTCTGAATGGGACTTCATTAGAGTCAGCATTACCCACCGAATTATCTGTCTGCACCTCAGTTTCCACTCCAACTCTCCAAACAACTCCCACAGACCCAGGAGTTTTGATCAACATTCCTCTTCTTGTAGTAAGACATTTGGGTTCCATCACAAACAGCTCTGTTAGCCATTCAAGTCACAGATAGTCTTCACATGTTCCCTTTAGCACACATTCCCATTCTATTTTTCTACATCAAGCTTAGCTGGACTAGGTTCCATCCCCATTCTTGCTATCACTGGCTCTTCTCTGAACCCAGTAAGCTCCCTTTAGCCCTCAGACACTTCTCTGGCCCAACCTGGCCATGGCTCCACCTGAGTGCTCCCTGGCCAACTATGCTTCTCAGCTTTTTCTGTTCCCTGCGGTTCTCATTCCACCAGGATAGATAGAGTCCGGGCAAGCCATCACTCTAGCCCTACTACAAGTAAACCATCCTCTTCCCTCCCCCTCATCTCTGTGTAAACAAGCAGCCACCTCCTTAATGCAGCCATTTGACCCTGGGTCACCTAACTCAAGCACAAGCCAGAGTTTGGGGCCTTAACTCCTTAAGATGTTTACAGTTCTCTCTTTTTTTTATGCTGCATATTCTCCAGGAAGGTTACACTGTAATAATTATGTGAGGTAAAACTATGACAGAGTTAGTCACAAGCCACAACACTATTCCCAGCTCTGCCACAGAATTCTCTTGTGACCATGGCCACTTAACCTCTTTAGAGATGTGGAAACTGAGTTATAAAGTAGAGGTACCACTGTTCTATCTTAGGGTAATGTGAGTATTACTAGATAATTGTTGCAAAATACTTTGAAATCTTTAGTTGGAAGCTCTACTGGTTTAAAAACTGATGGTGCAATATGGCTCCAATTAATGTTTGGGAATCTCACAACTATCTTTATTATTCTGCTATCTAATTAGCCTTTCCTATCAATATGTAAGATGGAGAGTTCCCTTTTAGGGGTTGATTTTTTTTTTTTTTTTAAATAAAAAAGGATAATGGAGGAGGTAATGAATGAATCATTGCCTTATGCATTAGAATTGAGAAGCAGAGCCAAGAGAAATTGACCAATTTTGCTTCATGGATAGTGGGAATGACAATATTTAGCACTATTATTTTGTTTTGTATGTATTTGTACGAACTACATTCCACTATGAGTTTCAAGTAGAAACTATAATGCTCAGCATAAATCAAAGGCTTCCTGAAATCTCTGGGAAGGCAGGAACTTGCTCAAAACAGGTCCAGGTTCATAAAAAAAATGAAAAGCCAGTGACTTAAGAAAATTTCACACACCTCTATTCAAAAGTGAAAAGGCAACAAATGAGAATTTTAACAATAGAAAATTGGCCTTGAGTTTGGCTATTCACTGAAAGACTGGCAATGACTTTTTTATATAACCGGCAGATACAGATAAATACAGAATTTAAAAGGTGCAGTGGCTGTAAAGAGTGGCACACTTGAGGAACAAATCCAGGTTTTTGTATGTGCCCATGGAAACCGCTAATCAATTGCCAGTGTTTTGGATGTTCTCAGACAGGTTCTGTGGATCTCTAACAGGTAAGAATTTTAATTTGTTAAAAAAAGCCACCAACAACTCAAACAACCTATAAATCAAAGTTATCCATCCAGTGTCACCCATTCACAGTTTCTGGCAAACAAAAGGTAAGGACACTTAAAAGCATGGCTTTGATTCTCTGCCCATGTGGATAACTTGATGCTTACCTGTTCTGTTTATTCCCTCTAACACACCTAATATTAGCCACTGTTGGAAGACAGCATGTGGGGCTAGATGGAGCCAGCCTGGCTGTTCTTATGTTCTTAAATGCAAACTAAAGTTGTTTTACTAACAATGAAAAATGATCACAGGACATATTCCACCTAAGTAATGAATCCAAAATGCTGCCTAGCAAGAAGTTGTAGAGGACATTTTGTGATACAAAACCCAGAAGTATGTTTGCATCTTCCAAATTTACATGTGACAGTTATCTTTAAAGTGTTTGTTTTCTATAAATATGTTAACATTTGTTATTTTGAATTGTAAAACAAGTGAGAATCCCATCTGTTCATTAGTTCACACAAAGTTTTCTACCCATTATCATTTTGATGAAACTGGCCTATGAGTTCCAGATTTTTTAAATTTAGTTTTACAATGATATTAACACTAACAGTTTTTGTATGTCACCTGTTATTACAAAAATGTCTCACACTCTCCTTGGAAATAAAATAGAACCTCAAAGATACAAATGCCAGAGTTACGGACTGACCAGTCAACCAGACACCATGCGGAACCAGAAGTAAACAATCAGGCAGCAATGGAGACAAACAACCCCCCCCCCCCAAAAAAAAAAAAAAAACACAACCCCCTTTCACCAGAAAATACCGCACTGTGTCTATATTACATCTTAAAGGTAGGCACTGGGTTGCCTGTCCCCACCGCTTATTCACCACACAGAAGGGAGCCACTTACAGGTAGGAGGTGAAGACACTCAGTTTCACAGGCACAGCTGTGAGCCCCCTATCACGTACAGCAGGAGTAATGATGGGGTCTGAAGCTTTCCTGTAAGCCACAGGCACAATTCCCTCCTCCCACTCTGGGAAAGAAACTTCTTAAGCTCCTGATGGAACCTGGCCTGCAGTGTTTGCTGCTGGAGCTGGCGCCCAAGTTTTAAAGGCCCAGCCTGTACCACATGACCTCTGACACTGCGATGACCAATGGTGCCTCACTCATCACCCTTGTATCCAGCGGCCAGAACCAGCTGCTTGTACATACCCCTGCTCACGGGGCAGCCACTTACAGGTAGGAGGAGAAAACTCTGAAGTTTGCAGGCAGAGATGTGAGTCCCCGCTCCAAGCAGTCCTCCTTGAGAAACATCCCATAACATCTTGTTCAGAATTACAAACATTGTTCGTAATTCTGAAATCTCCATTCCTGGAGTGTTTGTAACTCTGAGGTTCTACTGTAACCACATTTGTTTTGGTTCCTGAGAAACTCAGTTCACAATCAATTAACACCACCACATTATTTTCACTGCCACTAATATGAGCTTGACTTTAGAGGTGCTGAGCCAGCCTCCTGAACATATAACAAAAGGGATGGAGTAGGAAGAATTTAGCAGGACTATGCTCTTTAAAAGGAATAAATTAGAAGGAATCGTGTCAGTACACTATCCATGTAATAACATGGGTTCAAACACTGAAACCAACAGCCAAACTTCCATTGACTTGAATAGAAGAATGGGCTTTGTGTTAAGAAAGAAGACTTTGTACAGTTTAATTTACACAATCCACATCTACAGTATGGAATAATGAGAAAGGACAAACTAGCACATATGTATTTTGCAACTACTGTATTTAAGACATTTTACAGACTTTGCTTTTCTGAACTCAGAATTTTCATGTCAGATGTCTTCTTTTATTTCTGGGAACTACAATTTCACTAGTGAATATTAACACCTTTGTGAACTATTAATGATATAAGTAATACTCTGTGTTTTGATAGCACCTTTACCTGAGAGTCTTCAAGAGTTTTACAAACATTAGTCTTCACAGACCTATTGAGTAGGGTGGTGCTATCCTCTCCATTTACAATAGGTGAGAAAATGGAGGCTATTAATGTCCAAAGCCAGCACTAGTTCTCCAGCTTCTTTTTGAGCAATTCTGTGCTCTAATCACTGAACACTCCTTCCCTCAATTATGACCTGAGTTCTCCACAAATTCTTTTAGAGGACAGGACAGGAGAAAGGCCAGATTTTATCACAAGCCTTTGACCAGGAAAAACTAGGTCCTAGGTTATGAAAGAGAAGAGGTCAGAAACAACATAAAGCTTAATAAAAGTACTGATTCGGAACAGATCCACAACTCCAACTAAAAAAAAAATACCTTAAGTGGAAAGCAAACATACAAACATAATATAATAAAAAAACAAGATATAGTACATTGTCTTCTTATACTTGGGTCATCACAAACATTGTACACTTCAAAATATTCTGGTATCAAAACTACCCATTGGCACTCTGCCACTAAAATTCCATCATTACTACTTACTAAGGACCTAAACAACAGAATAGTGAAGATGATTGTGGTTATGATATTTTGCATTTTTATCCCAAAAATAAATCTTGTCATGAGTCCAGTGTCAACAATCACCTCAACCATTATCCTGTTCCAATCCTGTTCCAATACTTGGACCTTGCACTGCACTGCTTCTGTTCTACTCCTTGTTTATATCCCTTGCACATAATATGAGAGAAATTCTGCTCTTCCTGCTCTGTTATCAGTGATCTGATAATAGTGAATGGGCCACATCCTCAGCATTGCTCAACTGGATCTGGCCCCATGCATGCTGTAGCTGTAAGGTGAATTGTCTTTTACGCCTATAGTCTCAACAAAAGAGAACACTGGTAAGTCAAGTACCAGCATTTTTCTCAGTGTGGCACTAAACAAAAATAACAAAGTGAGAATAATTGAATTTAGGCAGAAGGACACAGCGATCAAGAGCACCACACTGCATCAAACACCACCAGCAGCAGGATCCAAAGAGCATTCATAATTTAGACAAGAAGGTACGGTATATGTACATGCATATGGAGCAAGTTACATCATGTGGAATGCTATCATTGTTCCAGAAGAGCAGAATTCCTCTGGTATTAATTTAAGCAGCACTGAATTTGATCTACACACTACATTCAGTTACAGAACTACAGAATATCATGTTTCATCTTTCCATACTGCTCCCAATTAGCCCACCTATCTCAGTTTGAGTAATGTCTCTCACTTTCACCAAAGTTACTTGCACTCCACCCTTATTTGGGGTTCTCCTCATTTATATTGTTGAAAATGTACATAAAAATAAAGAATCATGAAATTAAGATTATAAAAAACAAATCAGTAATGCTAATTAAATGAATCCCCATGTCATTTTAAGTTTCCTACATGAATAAAATGTGTGTCCTTCATTCTGGGTCTGTGACACATTGATATCAAGTGGAGAGGTATGTTAACTAACATCACAACACCTCTGAAGACATAGTAGATGTAAAAGTGAGAACAGCAGTTCAATGCATATCTTGCTGCTGGAGCTGCTGCTTTGCTTCCTGAAAATGAGAGATTCTGTCACTGGCAGTACACTGGGATAAGGTGCATTGACCTCCCTCTGTAGCCATCTCTTAGCGATTAATATTTGTTTTCCAATCCTCAGTAGTTTCCTGCTGTTCCTCTTCATGGACTCCATGGCAGCATGTTCATCTATTTCCAGATTAACTAACAGAAGAAGAGTCCTCCTTCCCAAATTTAGCAGCAACAGCAGACATCTCCCTCCACCTCATTTTTTCCATAGGAAACCTGAACCCCGGTCAATCTCTGGAAAGTACTTCCTTGACAAAAGGGACCTCCTTGTTGGGTGTCAGCTCCCACAGATCTAGAGGCAGAATTGTCTAGTTTGAGAGAAGCCAGTGCTCAAGAAGCTATTTAAGTAGCTTCCAAGCTTTGTTCTCAGCATCCCAGTACAATTCTTTTCTAGTAGTAGTAGCTGTTTGGAGAAAACGCTGATTTTGCAAATGTAGGACCCCCAGCCTGCTGTGGCATCTCCTGAGCCTTTTCATTTTGTCAGGAATGCCTCTGGTTCAGAACATAATTCAAATTCTTTTCAGGGGCATGTGTTCCCTTACAGACAATATATTAACAAACACAAGGCTTAATACCAGTAATGCAAAGAATCTGTTCCCAGAATGCATAAATAAAGTATAGACAGGACAATAGTCTATGGGAAGGCAGGAATCAATAAACAGACAAATATATTAGTGCTCTGATACCACAGCAGAAAGAAATTTGCAGGGGTTATTCCACTTGTAATATGATACAATAAATGTGCAGTTTAATTAGAATTTCATATACTGGAAAAAGTAGTCAGTACCCAAGCTGTAAAGTTATTTAATTATTTGAAATGTTAAATACTGAGAAACAGAAAATAAGCCAAATTCATCTCCTAAAAAGTAAATGGAGCAGTACAGGTATAAATAAGAGAATTAATTTGATCCACTTGTGATTCTTTTTTTTCCTGGTAGGCACAATCTTTCACTGAGAAAAATATATTCTGAACATATAGAGTAGATCCAGCCAATCAGAAAAGTGGAAGAAATACTATGAGATTCTGTAACCAAGTAATGAAGCCAATCAATCCAGCACGAAATTTGAAAATCTGAAGTGTAATTTCCACTCACATCTGGGTAATGTAAAACAGTGAACAAAGCAAGTGACATTTTAACTGAGACAAAAAAGGCTGAAGAACAGTGCATTTTTGCAGACATATTGCTAACTTGAAAATGGGTTGAATTTCAAGATGATCTTATTTTATTTTGCTCTAGTTATTATCAAAACTGTGCCCTATCTATCAATCTTAGGGATTTGTACTGCCACACAATACTGCAGTATTTGAGCACTTTTCACATAAGATAGATTGGCAATAGCAAAGCCCTTTCATGGAGTCTCTGGCTCTTCTCTTTTTTTTCAGATGATGGAAAGCTTTGCTTTGTGTTTTTTATTGAGTGGGAGGAGAAGGAGAAGAGAAGGCCGCATATGACATTTTGAATGTCATTCTGGTTCTAGTGTAAAGCTTTATCAAACAGAAGGTTCTGCAACACTTCCTAAAGTAGTCAGATTCTGGATTCACCTCAACTTCCCTGGAGTTTTGTTTCAAACATGGATCCCCTTAACTAAGAAGGTTTGGCTCTGGCTCTCAGAGGCTTTGCTATGAATTGTCCCAAATAATCATAATCCTCTTGGAGAATCATAGATGGTGACATGGTGTCGAATTAGCTAGAACCTAATACATTAATGGTTTCAAGATTAGAATGAGTGTCTTAAAATGTCAGTGGAACTTGCATGGGAGTCAGTGGAATGACCACATTTGCTTTAGGATTGCCACGCTTTTGTTGGTGTTCTGATCAAGCTCCACATTAGGCTATGCTAATTGAAATTATATGTTTCCATCTAAAGAGGAAAATATTCCTGAATGCTGAACAATCAGGTGTCTTTTTTCCTTCTTTGAAAAGAAGAGATAGGTACAGCACTGGGGATTTGTATGGTCATCCCAGACTGGGGAGCGAATGATAGTGACAATAAAACTAGATTTAGCCAATAACTGATTTTCTGCTGTGGTGTGTGTATGTGTAAAATTGTAATATAGCACCAAGATCCATTTAGCCAATAAATTAGGTGATTCTGAACTATGAAAGATTTGAAATTGTGCTCAATTAGGCTCTGTAGTATAAAGAAATGGTTTGGGGGCAGTTTCTCTCTTCTGTTTTGTGATCAAAACAGAACAGTTAATTTAAAAACCACCAGAAGAATGCAAACAGAAAAAGAATATAACCTACAACAGTTCTACTTACCCCCTTTGTTCAGCACAGGTGGTAGGAGTTCATGCAACATCTCATTTAATTTATTTTAAAATATTTGTTTTCACCTAAATCACTAGAAATGTCATATATACATACAAAATCCACCATATCAACTACCCACTGCCACACACACCCTGATAAGCCATGCACAAGTAGTAGCCAAATTATGAAGAGTAGTTTCATCTATGCAGAATACTGAAGTGGGAATGCAAAATCTCCCTGTCTTTGCCTTATCAGATCTATTTGTATATTATCACAAGAAATACTTCATTAATGTGATTAACCAACCTAGAAATTGCTATCTGCTTAACGTACTTAGAGAAAAATAAAGATTGTGAACAACATGGTGATATGGTACGTGTGGAGAACTCTAGAAACAATGACATTTCAATCACTCTCCACAGAAATCACTATGCAAGATTCAGTCTGAATCTGCTTAAACCATCCTACACTACTCAAAATGTTTTGTTTCTGTCAGATGGTCAGAAGATGGTCCATTCCACAGGAGGCTCTCTGTGTTATTTAAAGTTCGCTCTACTTATGTCAAAATGACTTCAGACTTTCTTGCAGTCTTTCCCCTCCTCTTTACCACAATACGTTCACTTCTGTTTTGAATTCTGCAAATCTTACCCATAAACTGATTTTGTAGAAGAAAATACAGTAAAAGAATGACAAAAATAAATGATCTAGTTATAAGTGCTTCAGTAAACACACAGACAGATTAAATAAAAGATGACTGGATTATCTAGGCCATTTTTAAATGGAACTCTCATGGAGCTGCAGTAGAGTCAAACTTTGATCTCTATTATATTGATGTAAATCTACCATAACCATTACAACCAGTTTACAAGGTGCTTAACCAATGAACCGCATCTATACTACAGCTACTATAACAGCTGTTATGTTACGTTGGGGTTACGTAACTCGGGGAGCATCTATACGTAGACTTCAGCTATGCTATTCATGTGGCTAAGACAGTTTATGCAGTGTTGGTCTCAGGTTTTTAAAAAGACAAGATGGATGAAGTAATATCTTTTTTGGACCAACTTCTGTTGGTAAGAGACAAGTTTTCCAATTTATATAGAGCGTTTCTTCAGGTCTGGGAAATACTCTCAGCATGTCACAGCTAAGTACAAGGTCAAACAGATTGTTTAGCGTAAGTAGTTAATACACATTTCAAGGGACCATTCAAAGTAAAGTGGCCCATTAACATCCCTTCAGTCATAGGGGGAAAAGGAAGATGAGAAAGGCAACTGGTGGGGGAAAGTGGGGGGAGGGGGAGAAAAGACTACTAGGTTATAAATTGTTGTGTTAAGCCATAAATCCAGTATCTTTAGTCAGACCATAATTTGTCAGTGTCTAGCAAAGACACTAAGAGTTAAAGTTGTCTGACCAGAGAATGAAAATATCATTGAAGTATCCAGGTATATCATCCATTTGGTGGCGCATTTGTCCAGAAATGGCTCAGAAGAGAATGGCTCCCCAGTAGACCAACCAAGTATCCCTGACTATTCCCAGGGTTTTAACAACAATGTTGAATGTAAAATTGTTATGGGTGAGGATGAAATGAATGAGTTTGGTGATGCCTTAGGGTGCTGTCCTCTTATTAACAGTTGAGGAAGGCAGCTATGCAGTCATTAGGAGGGATGTTGGTGTATAGGGAAGTGACATCCATGAATGCAAGGATGACGGTCTGGGGGAGGTTATTAATGCTGTGAATTTGTGGAGAAAGTTGGTTGTGTCCTGGAGAAAGCCAGCCCTTTGTGTGATGAGAGGTTCTAGCATGATTTCTACTAGTCCCAATATTCCTTCGGTAAGAGAGTGATGGCCAGATACGATGGGTCTGCCTGGCTCTCTTGTTTATGTATTTTGGGAAACATATAGAAGGTCCCTGGGAGGGGCTTCATGGGGGCTGAGTTTGTAGAATTTCTCTTGGAGTTGTTTGGGGAGGATTTGAGGATATCCTTAAATACCTAGGTAAATTATGATGTGAGGTCTTATTTGAATTCTATAAGTAGGTGGTGTCAGAGTTATCAGTTGCCTTCCTTCATGTAGTCATCATGGTGGATGACTTCTTCCTAACCCTCTATGATTGGAAGGATGTTAATGGACCACTTCACCTTGAATGGTTCCTTGAAATGTGTTAGTTATGTATGCTAAACAAACTGTTCCAACTTATTTTTAGCTGTGAAACTCTCAGTATATTTCCCAGACCTGAAGAAGAGCTCTGTGTAAGATCGAAAGCATGTCTATCACAAACAGACGTTGGTCTAATAAAAGGATATTACCTCACCCATCTTGCCTTACTAACAGGCTATAGACATTTTCCATTATCCAAAAACAGTTGTCTTCAACAGGAATTTAAATCTTGGATGAAGATTTGAGCACAGGCCATTGAGGTAATTTATCTGGAAGGCATATTTTAGCCTTCAAACAGTTCTTTGACCTTACCCGTAGTTCTGGGTAAGAAAATGGATAGAAGCATCAGATTCTATGTGGACTATAACTAACTAAATGAAGTCACTTTAAAGGACTTTTATCCATTACTGAAAATAGATGATACCCTGAGTGCTGTGGTAGGTTCAATATTGTTTTCCACACTGGATCTTATTAGTGGGTACTGACTGATGGAAAAGAATCTGAAAGAGGGGAAAAACTGATTTCATAGGAAGCTGGGCCCATGGCAATTTAAAGTGGTGGCTTTTGACTTGTGTAATGCACCAGCCATATTTGAGAAGCTAATAGAGAGTATTTCATGACATGCCCCTCTTAGCCTGCTTTTTATTATACCTAAATGCTATCCTGGTGCATACTAAAACATTTGACCATACATCCACAAATGGTCTGTGATAAACTGAAGGCTGTCAATTTGAAACTCAAAGACATGGGAGTTTTTTTTCCAAAAGGAGTTAATTTACCTTGGGCACACAATTAGCAAGGAGGGAATTTCCGCTAACAAAAAGAAAATTGAGGCTCTGAAGAATTGCGAGTGTCTGGGGAGCTGGCCAGTGTGCAGTTTTATAGGGTTGTTACAGAAAGATCATTTTAGGTTTGCCACTAATCCAAAACCACTGCACAGGTTGGATGAGAAAGAGAAACCAGCAGAGTGTGATGTACCATTTTCAGAGTTGAAAAAGGCTCTAGGCAAGTGCTCCTGTCTTGGCCTATCCATGTATCAAACCCTTTTTCATACTGGGCACAGGTGCTAATTCTTCATGGCTTAGCAGTACTGACAGGAGAATATAAGGGACTTGAGAGAGGGTGGTAGCTTATTATAGCAAAAATCTAAGTTCAAGAGAAAATGTTGCACTACCTGAAAGGAACTCCTAGCCGGGTTTAAATCTATAGAACATTTTCATCACTATTTGTAGAGGAAATTTATGGTCAGAACAGACCATGCTTCCCTACAATGGCTTTTCAGAGTCAGGAAACCTGAGGGACAGCGTGCCAGGTGATTGAAGAGACTGCAGTGCTATGATTTCACGATTACTCATGGGCCTGGTAGACATTAGCATGTTTATACAGAAGCTTTGTCCAGATGGCCTTGTTGGAAGGCTAATGGCAAACATTGCCTTAGGCAGGAGAGCAAAGAATTAGTTGCTCAAGGAAATGGGAGTACCTCTCTTCCTCTAATTCACAGAAGTACCCGTGTTCCTGGTTCTTATGATTGGGATATGGTAACAGGAACAGATCCTAGAGCAACTAAATTTCCTAAAGAAAGGATCATGATGTCAGGATAAAGTGTGATTGGAAATCAACTTGCAAATGCAGCTATCCTGGAATAGTGTGACCTGTCACAGTAAAAGTTTTCTGGTTACAGTGGGAAAGCTCGGAATTTAAAGATGAAATATTGTAGAAGAGATGGATACAGGTACTAGCTGGTATGTCAATCTTAAAACCGTTGGACATTTTAGGGTTGCAAAAACCCTTAACCATGCTAAGGGATAATTTCCATTAGGTAAAATGCAGACTGGATGTAGAAAACTGGAGCAGGAAATGTCATGCATTGCAAAGAAGGCTCCCCCTAAAACAGGGTGAGCTCCTCTGTAGCAATATCTCAGGGGGGCATCAATAGAGTGCTTTGCAGTTGATGTGCTTGGGCCCTGGCCTGAGACAGAGGCTGGAAATCAATGCTTGCTGGTAGCTATTCACTATTTCATAAAACAGCCTGAGGCTTATCCAATAAGAAATCAAGAGGCTGTGACAGTATCATAGGTCCTAGTGAATTAATTCTTCACCATAATTGGGATCCTGAGTGAGCTGCATACAGATCAAGGTAGAAACTTTGAATCCAAAATATTAACAGCTTTGAGTGAATCTAGGCATCCACAAAACACAGACAATCACAGCACATACACAATCAAATGGGATGGTGAAAAGTTTCAATAGAACTTTGCGGGGTTCGATTGACCAGGGATTGAGACCTGCACATCCCATTCTTTTGGACGGCTCATGGAACAGTAGTCAATGAGTACAAAGTGTGCCCCATCACTCCTCACTGTTAAAGCTTGAGCGAAGGACCTCAGAAAACCTCTGGTATTGAGTTCCTGAAGAGGAACAAAGGGATGTGACCTATTTGTATTATGTAGAAACCCTACAATCCAAAAAGTTGACGATAGCCTCTGATAAAATGGAGACTCTATTTAAGTTCATATGGGAAAACTTTTAAGAGAGGAAGACTCGCTCAAGTTTCACAATCCTATGAAAGAATGACAGGAACTGTAAGCTGGATTAACCTTGGGAGGTAGCCTATACACTACTGACTGAGATAAATGAGGTGTGGTATAGAATATAGTTGGGTCCCAGGACTAAACCCAGAAGTTTATAAGAGCCATCTAGAAAAGTATCAGAGAGACAGGATTTCAGGATAGCTGCCACCTGGAACTGAGAACATAACTGTGGAAGCTGAAGCTGAGAAAGTCATGACAGTATTGACTCCCCCACTTGGACAGAATTAATAGGGACGGTCACAGCCAGCAAGTTCAACAAAAACAACAGACACTTCAAGAATATGATGAATGGAAACTCAGAGAGGGGAAATCCCCAAAGAGATTTGAGTTGAAATAAAATTCTTGTGTTGGTGGTATAAAAATAGCTAAACAATGAACATATGTAAATTGTTAACCTCATACCATTTTAGGTTTGTTAAATTATTTCTTCTCTTTCTCTTTGGGGTGTATTACTTGAGGCAAGTCTACACTACACAACTAAGTCAACTAATGTTAAATCAACTTACCGCCATCACAGTAATTACAACTGTTTTTTATGTCCATGCTACCTTCTTTCCATCAGTGGTGCAAGTCTTCACCAGGAACACTTGTATCAACTTAAGAGGAGCTCCCTGTTAAGCTCCCAGCTGGAGCCTGACTGCTACCCAGGCTCTCAGCTCTCCACTCCTAGTGGGCACCATTAATGTCTTACTATTTACTGCTTCACAATATGTTCCTATGCTATAGGAGTTTATAGACTACAGACTATTCCCCACACTGTGAATAGGGAGTATATGGTAAACACCAGGGTAAACTGAAACCAGCAATCCCAAACTTATTTTGTTTCAGAAACAGTGACACATGGTGCTTCTGAAACAATATAGGCTCCCCAGGCCTCAGACAGCTGCTGGGTGAAATTGACATTCTTTCCATTAGCAATGGTAAAACTGACAAGAATGTCAATTTCATTCAGCAGCTGCCTGGGCTCCCAGGGTCTGTGGCTACTTGGCAGTCCCACCACATGCACTGCCCTGTACTGGGGATCCCAGAGCTTCTAGCAGGCAGGGAGCCCTGGAAACTCTGGAATGGCTCTCTCATTACCACAGATCCTGAAAGACTAGGGTCCCCTCCCTCAGGTCAGTTCACATGGCATGGCTATCCTCAAACTGTGTGGTGAGCAGGAAAGAAACCAGGAAGAAACACTGCCTTTGATTCACCACAAATTCATCCAATCTGAGATACATCCACAAAACATTTCAGGGTCTAGGAACTAGCATTTTCTAATGAAATAGAGCTTTGTTGGAAAATTTCTGACTGGCTAAGTACTCCAAAAACTAAATATAAGAAGTTTTTAGCAGAGCCCATTCTACTATACTCCAGTTCCAAAACAGAATAAATTAAGTTACAGTTGAAATTGCCAAGTACAATTCAAAAGAAAATACAGCATTGAAGACAACAATTTAAACAAAAAGCTCCTAAACATTATGGAAATCACAAACTGAAATTATGTGAACAGTTTGGCTCCAATATTCACACCCAATTTAGATTTGTCAGTTGCTGAAGGCAAGTCCATGGAAGCTGGTAGCCTCCTATTCTACTGCAATTAACTTTGTTAATGATGTTTGTTAGTTTATGATCGCTTCTAAGTACGAACTAAGAGTGGGGCCTCGGTTTGCTAGATACTGTACATAAATAGAGTAGTAGACAATCCCTGGTTTAAAGTGTTTATGTACCAAATAAAAAATATTCTACTTCCTCCTCACACTGTTTCCCACCTCTCCCTCCCATGCTGCACTGGAATTTCGGTGGCATTTTAGATACAGTCCACTATGTCTATGTGGGCAGCTAGCTACAAACTATGACACATATTGATGAGGACTGCAACATGACTCAATTTTCTGCAGTCTTCATGCCTTGAACACTGTTGATAACAACACTGTGGCTTAGTGTGACCGCCAAATACATTTGCATAGGCCAAATAAATAACTCCCCTCCCCCATCCTGTTCCATCAGACATCCAGTTTTGCTTCCCAAATCCTTGGTAATGCAGGACTACAGTTAAGCATTTGTAACTTAAAACTTTCAGAAAAAATTGCTTTATAATAAAAAATGTAATTGCTAGGCAATTAAAACTCTAATTGCATTACTGCTGGCCAAGATCAAGTCTAGTCTGATTAAGATTGTTAATATTTTTTGTTTGTTTCAAAAGCAGAATTACAATAGCCTATATTATGCACTGGAGTGGAGCCAAAATCTATCTAATGTATCTCTTAATTGTGGTGTTTATAAAGTATTTTATTGTACAATTAGAAGAATTAAAAATAATAAATTTATATTAATTACTCAAATGGGCTCATGTTTGAATACTTTCCACTGGAAACAATTTTATTCTACTCCTTTGAAGACCTCTGTAGTCATACGAAAAGGAGCAGTCCATACAGAGCAGGCTATGAGATACATATTTCTGAGCCAAAACTCTTGACAATTATTGAGGGCGTTCCTAAGAAGGAATAAGGTTTGGGAAACATCCATGGGAATCCTTGGTTATTGCAGACTCTAGATACCATTGAAAAAGCATATTTTCTGGGTGTGTGTAAAAATATTTTTTTTCCAGTTTGTCCATAGTCATATTTCCTCAAGTAGGGCACATATCATTATAAGTGATTCTTCCATGTTTTGCATGTGTGGACCTGAATCACCCAGTTATCTAGGATTAGGCACACATGGATGCGGAGGGGGATAGACCCCAATATTGAATCAAAGATGTTAATTAAAATATTTAGTCATATTTTTAGGTCATTACTTTGCTTCACCTTTACTGAAACTTAGGAGATACGTAAACTTATTTTCACACACATGATGATTGGAGCCTATGATAACTCGCCATGCTTTTGTTTGTGGTTACTTACTTAATTAGATGAGCTGTTCACACTAACTGAGGAAGTTATTAGCAATGCTCTGCTTTCTGTAAACCAAGTGTCAAGGAAATATTTCCTTAGCCATAATATCATATTTATTACCTCCAAGTATTCACACTGATTCTGGGATGCACTTTATCTCTTATACTAGGTTTTGAAGGATGTATATAAATTATAGTTATTGTGAATTGTGCCTTTTACAGAATATTTGATAAATGTGCCCAGCTGCAAATTGTAAATGTACTATGAGCATATTGCAAAGCTAAGAATTATTTGGTTAAAAGTTAAACAAGAACATTTTCTCAAAGAACAGGAGACCACTCCCTTATTGAAGACACTACACTATAGAAGACACTACAC
This sequence comes from Dermatemys mawii, assembly GCA_007922305.1. Classification (NCBI taxonomy): domain Eukaryota; kingdom Metazoa; phylum Chordata; order Testudines; family Dermatemydidae; genus Dermatemys; species Dermatemys mawii. The sequence goes on along the minus strand of ML677335.1, from coordinate 18,626,533 downwards.
TATAGAAGACATAGAGACATGATCTTGAGAATAAAAAAAAACTTGGTGAGATATTCATATTTAGATAAAGGCCTGATTGTGTAAAAGAACATTCTCACATATTACATATGCCAAAAGAAGTGATAGTTAGGAGGTCTTATCACAGCTATTAACCCAGACAGAAAAGTGGGTTCTTGAGGCTACCTCTTTGCAAACAGTAAATCCTTTTTTTTAAAAGGCAAAGAATTTTAGAAATATCTTTAATGTTTAATAAAATAGACCTACTTCAATAAAGTTTGCAATCTTCAGATGTTAAAGAGAACACTTGTGGTTGAGAAATGTATTAAAGATGACATTGGTTATGTCCAACTGATGTTTCCACCTAAAAGTGAAAAATCTTTGCTATGTCTCAAATGCTCAAGATGGTATAAGTTTCTTTTGACATGTATATTTTCAAATACTGTGTTTCTAAATGTAAACATTCTTCTAAAGTAAATGCCTGTGAATAGTTAGATGTTTTATGTACAAATATAGCAAGGTCATTTGATATTATAACTAATTACTAATGTAAGAAGCAATCTGAGTAAAATATATTTATATTAATTGGGAAATTAACTATCTGGGAAATTAATTATCTGGCAATGCTTATACAGCTCCTTACCAAACTCAGAAAAACAAGAACTTCTCCAAGGATGCTAAAAAAATATAATATCTTTTTGATGACCAATTACATTTAAAGACTCTCTTTAGGGATCATTTAAGTTTAAAAAGAGCCATCTTAGAAGCTGGTAGATTTTTATATAGGAAATAGAGAGTGTTTGGATTCATTTGAAACAGACTTTCAATGACTATTACACCTTGATGGAATTAAAGGGATATCTCAAAATATGAACCAAATAAAAGAAAGAGTTCAAACTCCAACCTTAAAGGTGTTCTGAGAATTTCCCCAACAGAAAAAGACAGAAATAATATAACTGTAAACTTGAAGAAATACAACCCTGCTGCATATGCATTACAGATAGCATCTTCAGTTTATGAATATGCTATCAACACCATCTAATGAAGGTGCAGAGCCAGTGAAAGATAAAAGCAGGAAGTGTGTCTTCCCTCTCTATAAAGACTATGGAAAGAGAAGAATACAAATTCCTCTGAATTAAGACATGTACTTTTATGCTCTTGCTTTTCCTTACCATAATGCAACTCCTACACCTGCTTATTCTCTTACACTCATAGCACTTGTTTCTCACCTGAGCCTTTTAACACATCTCTGTAAGCAAAGAGCAGGAGCAATAAGACAGCTAAGAACAACAGAAAGCCACCAGGCAACATCAGGAGGCAACTTTCCAGCCTAGCACTGCTTCTGCAACATGACCACAGTGATGCTGGCAAACCAGGTGCCAGCTTTTGCCAAGGCTTTAGGCCTCAGCCAAGCACTGACAAATCCATTGCTGGAAACCAACCCATTTCACCAGTGTGTTAGTATGGTTAAAATGGGTTTTGAATATAATGTGTTCAGTGTTTATACCTTATGAAATGCTTGTAAATTGCTGCATGCATTACTCTCACTTATAATATCTTTATAACTTGCTATAAGGTTATATTTAACTTTTTGTTTTCTAACTGTAAAAATGTTTGCTCTGGACCTGGCAACCTGTCAGAAGAGATCATCTCCTGCTCATTAAGGATGCTACCAAAATTAAATGGGCCATCACAATATAAAGACTGTGTTAATTGCCCCTCCATGACCATAAAGAGGCTACATGCAAAAGGGCCCTTCCCATCAGCTTGGACTCAGAAGAAGGAAATAAAGGAAGCAAACAAGAAATTTTTTCATCTCTCTTGCTGCTTGCACACTCACAGGGCCAGAGCTACAAAACAGAAGTAGAGATTTCCCAGGGTCACATGGGTTAGCCCCAAAAGACATTTACTGCTAACAAATTACGATAGCTCTGTCACCTTTACAAACAACAGACTGACTCGTTTGTATATTTGTTTGCCTCATATAACCTACAAATAACTATTTTTTCTCTCGATTAATAAATCCTTAGTAGATTTACTATAGGATTGGCTACAAGCATTGTCCTTGCTATGAGGTCTGAGGTACAAATTGACTTGGGTTAAGTGACAGGTCTCTTGGAACTGGAAGCAACCTGAATTCTTTACAATCTTTGGTGTATAGCAACCATCTATCACTAGATTCCATTGTGCCTGGATGGCAAGATAGATTGCGAATGTCCAAGGGACTGTCTGTGATTCCATAGCAAGATTATTTGTATTCAGGAATTCACATTTGTTACTGGGCTAGTGAAATCTAATTATAGAATATAGAACCAGTTTAGGGTCTCTGCCTGCTTTTTACAGTCTGCCCTGAGGTGGGTACTCATGGTTGTGAACCACTGCAATGACATCATTGAGACCTCAGCATCATTGATGAAATGGAGTTAGCAAGAACACTGCAAGGGATTAAATGTTTCTTGTAATATTTACCATGGGCTATTGAAATTCTATTATAATTTAAGATACAACTTCTCCTGACAAATATTCTTTATAGTAGGGGTTCCTGGAAAGACAAAAAATAGTGGGATATAATTTGAATTTAAAATGCTTAATCATCATTAATATATCTGTGTCAAGACCACTCCTTGAATAGCTTCTTTTAAATAAGTGAGTTAAAAAAACTCTTTAGATAAGAGTACTCTCTTTTGTTCATTTCTAAACTGTTTAGGTTTTACAAAAAGGATTCACTGACCCCTAAATGAAATCCCTTTGCCCATCTATAGACATCTATCATCCCTGGTACACTAATATAGGACTGACTTACTTGAGTTTCAGTTTAACTAGAACAGAGTGGACCCACTCCCAAAATGCGTAATCTCTTTTGAAATTTCTTCAGAGACCAACTTAAGCAACTGAACTATGCCTAAAGAAATTATTCTTTGTGTTCTATTGGTATTTGTTTTCATTTTTCCCTTTCTTCAATAATAAAATACTCAAGTTAATAATCGTGATTTTTTTGCTTGTCTTTAATTTTGGTGTCCCTTAAAACATGGTGAGAACCCTGAAGTAACTACAATAAATCAAAGTGATGCCCTTTAATTGGCATTAAGAAAGACAACTGTTAAGATTTGGCCTATCTTTTCTTGTTTCTTTAGTCTAATTTCAAGTATATTTTTCGATAAAAATTACTTGGTCCTCAACATCTTAAAATACCACTTTCTCTCTGTCAGTGCTCTGATACTCAAGGCATGCTTCAGTCCCCACCTACCATTATTCTCAGCTACAGCCTGTGAGCTTGGTGCTAAGCAACATCAAAGGGTAGGACTTGTCCTAGTAATGATTGTTGTCTACACAAAAGTAAAAGGTACTTTTGATGCGTCAGTCTGATTCTGATATAAAGAGAGGCATTCACCACAACCGTACCAGTACAAATCTTCTCTTGGTGGCAGTGAAAGTTTTTAGCATTGATTGATTTCTAGAATTGAGCAAACTCCTCTCTGGCACTGTTTCTTTTCTCGTTACCAGTCGCCAACTGTAGAGAGATTAACAGAGATAGTCTTACTTCTACCCAAGAATCCTGAACCCTCAGAGGGCCCTGGGTGGGGAGTAAATGAAGGCAAAAGGGACCTACCTGGCTGAGAGAGGAGTGGTGGGAGTCTCAGCCACCAATCCTGCTCACCATACCCGCCATCCAGCATGTGGAGAAACCAATGGGCAGGGTAGGGAGCAGGCCAGAAAGAGAGAACCTGGAAGGCAAGGGAAGTCTGGTCTCCCATAAACAGAAAAAAGAGAACAAATTCCCTTACTCCCATCCTTCAGAATATAGGGAAACACTGAGGTGGAAAGCAATGAGGCAGTAGCGTAGAGAAACAGAGATAGGGTAGATGTAGGGGAAGAAAGAAGAGACACCTGTAGACTCAGTTGCACGTTCTTTATTTCTGTGCTAACTTCTTGTGTACTGTTGTTCTGAGCTGTTAAGTACTACAGTTCAACTCAAAAGTTTCATTTCAGTGGTAGATGAAGTGATCCCTGGCAATATTTTAAGTTTGTAATATACTTTGCAATTCTATAAGATGAAAGACTATATATGAACTATCAAAATCATCATAATCAAGTAAGTGATTCACAGGATAGGGGAAAATATGGGAATGAGACCGTTGTGGACAAGTCTGGATACATTTTGAGTAACTATCCAAATGTTCGAGTCCTGATGAAACAGGACCAAACATTGATCTTATCAGATTGACCCATTATTAGTTATATATTGACACACACGTGTGTATTCATACATAAAATACCACTTTTGCATAAAGTTTGACACAATACTTGCTGGAAAATTTTCCATTTCAGAAAATCTTGTTTTACTGTGGGAAAAGTACATTTTCTTGTTCTCTAGAATAAAATAATAATAATAAAAACAAGCAAAAGACCTTTTTTTTGGATTATGATGGGAACATTTGGTACTTTAGCATACCAAGTCCATCCAATTAAAAATTAAACAGCATCCTTGGCTGAATTGCATTCAAGTTTCTGAAATAAATCGGACTATAAACTAAATAGGCCTAATGTGACTCTCTCAATTAGTAAGATATTTTTTTCTTCTGATAATTAAATGGTCATTTTCTCTTTCCTGTGCAGAAGAAAACAGATTAAATTGACATCAAGAATTTGTCTGCGTGAATGTAATTCATATAATAGCCAATAATCTAGTGGTATATTATTGGCTTTTACTTTTCTTCCTTACAATTTAAAGAAGTGCATCAACAACTACCTGGGGCTATTTTAATTCAAAGAACATCTTCAGCAATTTACCAGCAGACAACACACTCTCACCCTAACTCTTTTTGCTTTTAGACAGCCTTAAGATATTCCTTTTGTTTCAGAATTGTGATTTTGTACAAGTATGATGTTTGTTGCTTTACTGTGATAATATCTTTCTATCTTACTGTAAAACCTTTAATGTCAGGAAAAAATGATATTTTTAGTTTGTTTTTTCTCCTGCAAGATCAAAATATGATGCAACTGAGGGTTTGAATCTTCTTTTGATATTCAGTTTGTTATTTTGGGAAAGCATATAATTGAGAATATCTATCAACATTGTCAGTATTCACCTTATTATTCACCTTTTAGATCTTTCACCTTTTGAGAGAATGATGAGTTCTTCCAATTAAACAAAAAAATATTAAAAACTTTATTTAGGTTGCAAAGGTTTCCTGTACAACTTTAATTTGGCCTCCGTGTGCATATGCATTATGAAACAGTCTTTAGTTACATGATCACATACTATTTTTTCAATAGTCTCCCTGCCTCATTCTGCCAGGGTCCCCGCAGAGGGACAAGCCCCAGCGCCGTCCTTCTAGAGGGGTCCTACAGACAATAGCTTCCTGCATACAGCCCCGATCATGTCCTGAGTAGATTCATCCTGTGCACTGAATGAAGCAAGGGTCCTGTGGAAAAAGTAATAAGTGACTATATCATTACAGAGACTGGATGATAATGCATATGCACAAGAGGCCAAATTAAATTTGCACAGAAACTTTAATTCAGGTATTTCCTAACTTTTGAGTATTTGACTTTGAAACCTAAATACTATTTTAATACAGTTTTTTGTGTATAATTTTCTAAGTTCTAAAAAAGCAAAATGAAAAATTAAACCATACGCACCAAACATTACATCACACATCTTGACAACATGATGGAACATCAGCACGGTTGGAATCTTTCGATATACCACACAGCTCTGCCACTCGAATAATAAAGTAAGCATTAGTAGATTTTCATCCTCTGTGTGATCCAGGATGGGATACTTTTCCTGTTGGTTTCACAGATATTTTCTGACAGTAGAGGAATGGTGAGACTTGGGAATCTTGTGGTCCATTCCAGGCACTAGAAGAACTCCTCGCTGGTGGTCATGGACTATTCTGCCTCCCCGCAGCAATGACCCCTTCTGCCCTGTCCCTTCTAACCTATCCATGTCCCAGTCACAACTCTTCCCCATCCCTGGCTTTTTGTTCCAGTACCATTCTAGAAAGTTCCAGCCTCCACTCATCAGACTTCTGATCCCTTTTCCTTCCAGACTCCCCATTCCATTCTTTCCATCATTCCCTGTCTTCTTGCTCCACTAGGCCCAGTTCCCTCCCTCGACCAGCGCCCAGTCAGACTCCACCACAGCAACTCCCACTTTTACTTTCCTTCTACCAGCCTCCAGTCTCAGTCTCCACTTCTCCGGCTCCTTGTCAAAATCTACTCCCCTCCTCTGGCAGGTCTGACTATTATCCTCTCTGCATTGGAATCAGGAAGCTTCCTCCCCCATGCTGCTTGGGTCTAGGTGGGGAGGGAGAGGTTGGGAGGCAGGGAAAGATAGAAATCAAAGTACAGGAGATGCAAGCTCCCTGCTGTCAGTTCCAGATTCTGCACTCAGACTTGGCAGCAGCCCAGATCTGCAATTGAAGGGAAAGTCCTGTTCAGCTCCAGAGTGGATCACGTCCAGCTCAAATGGAATCTTCAGGCAATTTAGCTGCTAAAACCTAAGAATTCTACACTGGACACATGCAAACTGATGTTTAAAAAGTGTATAACTAATTCAGATTTGGGTGAATTTCCACAGGGATGGCAAAAGGTACATCCTGACACAAAGGTTACCTCCTGCCAAAATTCATGTCCCTGCTCCAAAACATGGGGGCATTAGAGCTTCTCAAATAAAAGGTTACCAGAATTTTTAACATTAGCAAAACAATGTATTTTTCCTAACCTCATTCATAGAAATGGTTGAACCATTTTGGCTGTAATTTCTTCCACAAAAATAGTCAGCCTGAGGAGGACATCTGGCATGGAAATTTCAGCCCCCAAAACAGTTAAAGTTTGGTAAAGTTACAAGCAGTTGAAAACAAGGTCTTTGATATTTCCCTAACAACCTTAATAATAGGCATTGTTATCAGACAACTATAATATTTAAAAGAAATCTTTTAAACAAAATTACATCTGCTACCTGTTAGCAGGACCAAAAGATTGTAAAGCCCATTTCTTTAGCAGATTCTCTCATGCACAATATTACACAAATTTGTCAGGTGAGTTGACTTATTTTATCCTTTTATTTGTCACTGCTAGAGGCACTATAAATTTTATGGACCAGTGGTGCGTTCCAATATGGTAAAATTCTAGGTTCTAATGGAAATCTTAGGCACATTTTAATAAAGGATACTCCAAAAGGGAAGTTTAAAATAACTACAGGGATACCTATGAAGAGTTGCTGCATCACCTCTGTTTGTTGTTTAAAACTTTGTAGCAACATAGAGTTGCCTCCATTTAGGGCTTGCCTACATAGAGTTACTGTACTGCAAGCCAAAGTGTGAATCTACAATTATTACTAGCTTGTCACACAGTAACATACATGTGGAACTGAAATAGTGCATTAAGAGTTCCGTAGTATACTTTTTCATGCTACCGTTCCAAACAGCACTATGTCAAACTGCACCACAGAACTTTTAGTGCAATGTAGCAGTGCCCACGGGGGATGTTACTATGCCAGAATCTGGTGCGCTGTAGCTTCACAATCTGACTTGCCATGCAGTAATGTTTCATGTAAGCAAGCCCCTACTATTTGTTTGCATTTCAGTCTTTCAAGAGTGATACAGTAGACTCTTGATTATCTGGGATGATAAGGAAAAAATTAATCCTGGTTAATAAAATCCCGGATAGTCACCATCCATAGGAAATGCGACCGGGGGGTAGGGGGGGAAGGTTGGTTCACCAGCCACCCTGCGCTGTGGGGGAAGGGGTTCACTGGTTGCCCTGTACCCTGGTGTTTTGTGTGTGCATGCATGTGTGTGTGCGCATGCGTGCGTGCTTGGGGCGGCAACAAAGCTAGAGCCGGCCCTGTGAGTTACGCATTTTTTTTTTGACATCCTGGTTAATCCACAATCTGGTTAATCCAATCCTGGATATTCGAGAGTCTACTGTGCATTATTTTTCCCTCCCTCCCTTTTTTAAAAGTAATTTCAAAATAATTTAAATGAAAATATTTTCCATCTTCTTATAGTGAACAAATATTTGGAAAGTTTCATGAAGTCTAAAGCACACATTCAGTACTACGTAGCACTTGAACATTTTCATGCACTGTTGACTGTAGTGATCTTTTGGCATTGAATGGGTTGACTTTTGAAATAGATCTGTAGTCTATTAACATATGGAGTCTCTGAGGCCTGAAACATTTTAAGGAAATAATAATTCTTAGATTTAAACCAAGGGTTAATCTAAAGAAAAGGATTTCCTATGATTGGAACAGATCTGATCCTAAGTTTCTATCAGGTCTGGGAAAAAATCTTTTTAAAATACAGAAAGGAAATAACAGAATTGATCACCAACATTTTTGAGTAACAGGCTAGAGACAGAGAGCAACCTTGAAGGATTGAGAGCACCTGAAGAAAAAAAAAATCTTACAGTGGGCAATGGTAAGAATGTTGGCGCAAAAATCTAGAGAAGAGGAGTCCATTCACTTAAGGGGAAGTTGAAGGAAAGCCCAAGAGAACACAAAATGGGTATGCAGTGCAATACTGTGCAAAATAAAAGCTAGGCAGAGACAAATAAGATAAGTAAAGTTATTTCAGAAGAAATGGGTTACTCACATGGATTAAAACTTGAAGCACTATAATATCTATATTGGCTATTGATGTAAAAGTACCTTGGACAACATTAAATTAAAGAATGAGTTATAGAACAGCACAAACAAGACTGTGGCCCATAGAAATTGGGTGAAAGCCTGAGTTACAAAAATGAAAAATCTACTTAAATTCATTCAGGGTCAGATTCTGATTTCAGCTACACCATTCATTGCAAATCCAGAGAATGAGAACTCCATTGATTTCACTGGACTTTGGATAGATACTGGTTTAACTGTGATAAACTATGGTCTAAACCTTCTATAATCTCTTTCCTCCAAGTGCATTGTTGTAACTTTTATCATTGAACCTACTATGACATTTCTACCCAAAACAAACTACTTGTAAAAGTATTTATGCTGTAGCCCCTGAATTTGACAATAGTGCAGTCAGTCTTTTTGCATGTTCAACCACTGCCAGCTGAAACCCAAACATCAAATAGCTAAGGATAATCTTAGGATTTGAGAGGTAAGCCAGGCAGCTACACTTTTGCAGCTCTGCTCATCAGAATGGGAGGATGGGACAGGGAGTTACGGTTCCATGAAAAATAGAAGGAATGTTTGGATAGACAACTTCCGTTTTAGGCACCTCTGACATGTAAGTTGTATTATTATGATTAGAAGTGCTTTGCTGATAAGGAGGATAATAAATTGTTATTTGTGGTTCCTAAGGAAACTGTTAGTTTATTAGGGACTATTGTAAGTTATTTCCTCTGTTTTGGAGAAAATTTATAAAAAAGTTTAATTAGAAAGGGTGCTTTGGAGCAGTCTGAGGAAGTTTTCTTTGGGCAAAGATTTGGCATCTAAGCTCTCCATCAGTCAGAAGAAAGGAAGGACCACCTGAAGCCGGGCCACTGATTTCCTGAAACTATCTCTTAACTTTAAGTAAATATAAATGTTTTGAAATGCTCTAAATCTACTGTGACAACATGTGTGTGTGTGTGTTTGCTTGAGATCTAATAAAAAAGTAGTTTTAGGTGAAAGCACTCTTATTTGTAGCAATCATTTATCAGATGGATGAGCTGTGCCCCCAGAGACTTATTTCTGACACCTCCTGGAGAGAAAAAATAAAGTTACCAGTGCTTTGGGTTCTGAAAATCTTGAGTAGCAATGCTATCTAAGGGAAGTAACTAGCATTCTCTTTTAAAAGAAACAAGCAATTTAACAGTGACTATCACGGGTGAACATGCTAATGAATTATTAGCTGCTAATGAATTATTTCAGGAGAATAAGAGACTGAAGGAGTTCTCCACCTGTGTCACTGTAGTGCATAAGAAAATTAGCAACAGTCAAAAGGAGTCAAAGTAAATCCTGAACTGGAGTTTCTATCTTAAATTATATTAAATCTATTTATAATATTTTATGTTTCTAGACAGCCCTGACACAGTCTGAAGGATCCAAAAATTATTATTCATAAACATTTAAACTTATGGTAGCACCCAGAGGTCCCAGTCAGGATTGGGGGCCATTATGCAGAGGTACTGTACAAACACAGATAAAGAGACAGTACTTGCTCCAGAATCTAAAAGTCTTGCAAACTGAACATACTATAATCTACTTCTGCTACAAAATTCAGTTCCATGTTTAGCCTATAGAAGGAATACTCTTCACATTTTGCAATGTTGCCATCAGCACCAGTACCCATATATTGAGCTAGTTTGTAATACAAGTGTAGCACAAGGTTAAAATCAATAGGACAATGCTCTGATAATAAAGCCACTGAAGGTGTGCATCTTGAAATACTGTATTAATTGGGGAATAAGAGAACAAAGAAGCAAGCACAAACATATGATGTTCCTAACCTTCCTAATAAAACTATTCAAAATGCATCTATTGGGTTTATTGCTGCAGTCTTTTACATAATATTCCTGGACACCATCCAGCAAGAAAAAAAAAGTAGTCTTTGAAGAACAAGGGAGTAGCTAGAAACCATTTAGCACAGAAAAATTCCAAGACACATTTGTGACAGTAATAAGTGAGAAATACTAATGAAGTGTACACTAAAGTCATATAAGTGATTTGTGAGGACCTCAACCTCTTCACTTTTCTGACAGTCTTTATTAACAAATACTTTTCATCTGTGACAACACAGTTAAAGCTCAGAATGAATTTCTTGCCTATGCTACATGGATTCCAGTTACTCCCTTGGTTACTTAGGGAATCTAATGAAAAATAAAGACAGGGGACCAATTCTTTCTACTCAAATACGAATTCATAAAAAATCTTTAAGAAATTGTGTGTGTTTACAACACACTGTCAACTTAATACTTATCTTCCCATCTTCAAATTTTGAACCTACTATTGTTATGGGTTATCCCTGAAATTATTGCAACTGGCATGAGATTTTACTTTGTGCATTTGACAACATTATGACAGCCAGTTCTGCTATTTTCTTGTTGGTGGTACACCAACAAGAAATTGTGTATGGACAACAGCAACTGCAGAGCTGACAGTGAACCTTTTGGGGGAAGAGAATTTTGTATTCTGGTATTCTTTTTCATTGAGATTGAAACTTAATATTTCTCTAGATAAGAGACCATAAAATGAAAAAACAAACAAACAAACAAAAACCCCTAAACAGTTCAAAGAGCTGACAGTGAACCTGCCACCTGCCTCAGGCAGGTATGGGCAAGGAGACAAGAGGGAGGGAAAGAGAACTGGTGGGACTGAGGCATGTTTGGTGTTCTTGCTCTTGGGCCTGCTCAATTTTCCTTTTAAAAGGTAAAGAAACAAAATCCACTTTTCTGGGAATTTTTTCTGAAATGTACTAAAATAATTACATTAAATGAGGCAAACTCATAGAAGTAACTAACATCAAACATTAAAATTTTCATAGTTGATAATCCTTTAGCTTTTTATTATGGATGACAAAGTGTGCTAAGATAAATTTCAATTTTGATTTACATTTAGACTATCTCAGAAAGTATTGGTTAATATTTCTCAGTTTTTGGAATCTCAAACAGGTAAGATTAACTCCAAGAAAAGTATTTTCCTAAAATCAGTGAGTGAGATAAAGGATATAAACAGATTTATTGTTAGCTCATCCTCATGCATCTATTATACTGGTGCTGAGCCTTCTATGGGGAAATGAAGAAGATTGTATAATAGAAATGAAGAATACTACATATACTTTTCATAGATAATGAATTCCTGACTCATCTGAATATTTGCAAAGGTGGGGTTTTTTGTGTTTTTTTTTTCTTTTTACTATCTCTTATCTAGAGAAATACTAAGTTTCAATCTCACTGGAAAAAATAACAGAATATAAAATCCTCTTCCCCCAAAAGAGCAGATGGGTTTGCTGCAACAGAAATTCCTCCCTAGCTAGCTTCTGTATTCATTTAAAATTCAAGTTTTGGTTGAGTGATCCTTAACCTGGAATCATTTACACTCACTCTGCTGACTGGCACCGTATACCCTAAATCAGTTCCAGCAAGTGCTCTTCCTAACAGGTGCAGTTTGCCCTTTTTTAAATTTTGAGTCATTGGACACTTATGATCCTGACTCATTAGTACATACATAGGTTGATTGATCAATATGAATGGAACTTCACTGTGGTATTTGACATGTGTTGGAATTGACAGGACTGTTAAACACACAAACCAAAAAGGCTAATATACTGCTCTCTCTTGCAGTGTATTTGTGCAGGGTAGGAAAGAACTCTGGACGCCAACATTTTTCAGAATTTTTCTACTGCTTTTACATCAGTACCATCAAAAGATAATGTCACATAAAACGATACTTTAACTCTGGTATACCATGGATGGTTTTGATGTGTGACCTTCTTTCTCCAAAGTTAAACTGTGCATTGTCTAGTCTAGGGCCCAATTTAACCATCCACTCGAGTGGAGTTCAGTATAGAAATGATGGAAGTGCTACTGTACTAAAAGAAAAAATAAATCAAGTGTACAAATAAAAAATGGGTAATAGTTGGGTAGTTTGCGGTATTGTAGAAAAGGAAATGGGGATCAGAATGCATAACTTGAATATGAATCAGCGTGGTGATGTCGCAAAGACAAATGTCATTCTGAAATATATTAACAGGAGCTCTGTATGTAAGACCTGAGAAGTAATTGTTCTGCTCTACTTGGCACGGCTGAGGCCTCAGCTGGAGTACTGTGTCCAGTATTGGGCACAACATTTTAAAAAAGATGCGAACAAACTAGAGAGCAACAAAAATGATAAAAGGTTTGAAAAACATGACCTGCAAGGAAAGGTTGAAAGAAATGGGCAAGGTTCGCCTAGAGAAGAGAAGTCTGAAGGGGGGCTGGGAGGGATGTGATAACAGTCTTCAAATAAGTCAAAGATTGTTAAGAGGACAGTGATCAATTGTTCCTCTGAGGGTAGAACAAAAAGTAATCTGGGAGACTGAGGTTAGATACTATAGTTAGCAAGTTTTCCCTAAAAATAGTTTAGCACGGGGTCAGGCTATCTAGGGTGGTTGTGAAATTCCCATCACTGGAGATTTTAAGAACAGAGTAAACAAATAGCTATTATTGATGGTCTAGGTATACTTAATCCTGCCTCAGTGTCAGGGGGCTAGAATAAATGACTTCTTGGGGTCACTTCCAGCCCTACATTACTATGATTTGTATCTCCACTATTCTGAGAATCACTCAAAGTGGTCATAGGACAACAGCGAAAGATGTTTTTTCTCCCTATTTTGATGTTTTATTAATAAAAATTGATGTTAAAAGGACCATTAAAATGTGAAGGGTGGGGATTTTTTTCTTTTTTATTATAGAAGGGGACAGAATGAATTCTCAGGTATGGAATAAGACAGTTGGACTGGGCAGTGGCATCAGGTAATTAATTGTCTAGACCGGGGGCTGAACAGGATTGGACAGTGAAGGCTATGCAGTCAACTGTCATATTCAAGGTCAAAGAATTCCTAGCTGCCTATTTAAAGCAGCTTTATGCACCCTTCCTCCCCTTCCCCACAAAAAAAAAAAAAAAGAAAAAGAAAAAAAGAAAAAAAAAGAGAGCAGCACACAAGATTTAGAGTATGGTGCCTGAAATTGCCCCAGTCTTAATTTTTTCACAAAATAATACAGTTGATATGTTGTCTTAAGAGTTTCTGGGTTTCAGTAAATAAACTATTTGTGCTACTAAAGAATCTTTAAACACTAACGTATCCTGACTTCTTTCATAACCTTTCAGAACCTTTGTGCCACTTGGCTAATCTTATATATTTCACAACACTATGTTGTTTTCTTTGAAATTCACTAGGACACAAGCTGAATTTCTGTTCATCTGCCTTAAACAGCTGTTGGACTATGCTATTCAAATTGATTTTTTAGCCATAATGCTCCTCCTCTATTCTTCAGCATTCTGTTTTTCATTTCCTGGCTTTTGAAAATATTTTAGGATCTTATCTAAAATCAAACATTAGAAACTATAATGTTGTGAAATATTGGAACTGACCAGGTAGGAGAATTTTAATTAATTTTTTGTTATAATGAAAAACGTTTGGTTTGTACTATACTAAACAGTAAAGAGAAGCACATATTGCAATGTCTCATTATTGCAGACATTGAAACATGACCAGAGATTGAGTGTTCTGCTTTTCAAAGGGCTAACCTCAGTCTCTCTTTCATTCATGATTCACCATTATCTGTTGATTATGTGTAAGTGCACAGATACCAACCAACACAACAAAAAGCAAGCCTTATTTGTGGAACAATGCATGCTGGCAATAGTAGATACATATTTGTCCACCCAGCCTTTCAAAATATATTTTATATAAATAACTTCTTACTACAACAGAGAGACACAATATAAAATACTAATAGCTTCACAAAAGTAAGGAACAAAAACCCCAAATGAATGTGAGAATGTAGTATTAAAATTGTTTGTACATGTAGGCATGCACACACACAATTTTATTACTCTATATATGTCAAATTCATCCCAAACATAACTCAATTTACTTCTTGTGAAATGCATCTGTTATCAGAGAGTATGATTGCAGAGGAAGAGAGTTATTTCAGATAACTAGACGACAAAGGTAACGTTAGCTCAGATGGCATAGCGGATGTTGAATATCAGGACAGATATTTTGAACTGGTGTCTGCTAAGTGGAGGTCAGCTCAGAAATGACAAATTAGCCATAAACCCAGAGGCTCTAGCCTCCTGAATCAGAGTTCAAGGCCAAAAGGGACCACCAGATCATCTACTTTGACCTCCTGTAGTATGTCACAGGCCACCAAACCATCCATACCAAACTCAACAACCAGAATTAGATCAAAGTATTACAACCCTCAGAAGACTAAATTATTGTATGCCACGGGCAGAAAAAAGGAAGGAACTCCTACCTAGGTGAATCCATGGATAGAATACAGCCATTCAGCAACTCTTACCAAACTCTTCCTTGTCCAGCACTTGGTACTGGCAACATAACTAAGGAACAGCCAACATAGCTACTGCATCCTTCCACTCTACTGTTTCTTGGCTTTGAGAATGGCTCATTTTGCTCAAAAACTGAGCAAAAAATCAGAGATCACTGAGGGTATTCTGGACTGAGAAACTGGAAGAGCACAAGAAGTGGCTGAAACTCACCTTTGCCTCCATCTTCTGGTCTTTTGTCATGAAAGACATGGATTGATAAACGGTAACACTGAAGCCTAGAGGTCATGAATCCATGCATCACAGTAACTAGATCTGGTATCTTATAAAATAAGATATCTTTTGGCCAGCTACGGATGGAAGTGGGAACTGAGCAGTCAAAGGGGATGCCAAAGCTGTGAACTGATTTAACAGTCTGAAGGCAGATACCCTTGATGTTGGGGAATGGCCTAAAGGAAGAAAAGTTCTTTGAAGAACTTGCCTTCTACCTGTATCACTCCAGCATTTTCTGGATTCAGTTTTATCCAGCTCAACTATATGCAGTTCCAGAGAGTAGGGAAGCAGTGCTGGTAATGTTTCCAAAAAGAATACTCAAAAGTAGGTGCCTCCTGCATACTGCTGGCACTTGAGTCCATGTTGCCTCACTAAGTCTCTCATTAGTTTTTATGTAAATATGAAATAATATGGGGGATGGAGCCTTGGGTTTGGTCTGAGAAAAAAGGCTGGAGCCATTTCTTGGTGTTTCCGTGTTTTACCTCTCCAACTTCTTGAAGGTGAAACAGGTTTGTTTTGTGATCATTAGTATCAAAGTATCCTAGAGAAGTTCAGTCTGAGGAGCACAGATATATTCCCTTGTCAATGGAAAGGAGATGGTTATCTCACCAGAACAACAGATGTTGTCTCTCTGCCATAAAAGCCTCTATATATCTTAAGTAATTATTTTAGTCTGAAGATATATCATTGATATTCTTGGTGTTCTTGATATTTACACTATTTGTAATGTAGTATTTGAAATGTGGCTGATGGCACATTACCATACACTATGGGAAAGCCAGGTAATAGAAACTAAACAAAACACTACAACATAAAGTGTTTAAGACACAATTTCTCTTTGTATAATTTGGAAAGATCATAGTCCTCCTTAAATGCTAACAAGCCAGTTATATGTCCTTAGATTTCTGTGCTGAAGTCCTATCAGTATTCCTCCTGTAAAAGTTCTTCTTCTTATCTCCAATTTAAGTCAGTCAAACCTCTTAGATAAAAAAGTGTTTTATAGAATATTTAAACTGTTGGTGCAAAGGCCAATGCTGTTCTCTCTTAAGATAAGGAGAGCGGGGGAAATCATTGTCTACCTGGCTAGTTGCCAGTATCTACTGAGAGCATCAGATGGTTATCAACTCCACCTACATTTTTCTTGTTGAAATAAAATAGGCTGACTTCAGTGAGAGTCTTAAATGTGAAGGGATTTGGGTTCTTAATCTTTAGTTATTTGTAAAGTAAATCTCATCAAGTTCTTTTGCACTATTTCTCCTCACTTTCTCTTCAGTAATGTTAATAGCAGTGGCAAGCTCTTCAGAGAAAAGTCTATCTTCGGTTTTGTGTTTGGTGTTCCTGGCACATTTTCAGTGCTTTATTAATAAATGATTGATAAATTCACATCTTAAACTAACCAAACAAGCTTACATAGATCTCTTGGGTATCAGAATTAGGCTGGAAACTATGGGCTCAATCCTGAACCCATTCAGGTCAATGGCAAAACTTCCATTAATTTCAAATGGTGCAGCATAAGGCCTCATGTAAACTAGAAGTTCTTTTGACATTCAGAGTGTGGCCAGATTTTTGGTGAGTTACAGTGAGTGGTATTTATGTATTCCAACTCCAATTTCCATTCCAATTTAAATTTTGCAATTTAATGTTTAAAATAGAGCTTGTCAGGAAAATATTTCTTCTTCACTTTGTGAAAAATTTCAACAACAAAAATGTTTTGAGAAAACATTGACTTTGATTTTTTTTTTTACTTTAAATGACAACCCAAAAACATTTCAATGAAACCAGACGTCTTTCCACTTAATTGAAAAGAAATTAAACTAAAAAAATAGTGGAAAATATCCAACTCGCTCTAATTAGTAACAAAAGGACATAAGTGAACTTTTCCATGTTTCCTAAAAGGTTTTGGTTGGCTCAGGTTGATCATTTATTACTTTAACCAGTTCACTCCTTCCTAATAATGAGGTGGACAATCAAGCAATATAAACATGGGAAAACCGATCCTGCTTTGCAGTAATACTCGTGAAGAAATTTGGATTGGTGGTTAGTTTAATAGACTATTAGACTTTGTTTTCATTTACCAGACTTGAAAACTAGACTGCTTGTCATTGCAATGTATTCCTCTCAAGGCAAATATATCCTTCAAGGTAACCACAGATGTTTTCCCCTTCTTATGCCCCGTTAGTGAAATCCTCCAATAAAAACAAATAGCACAGTAATTTTGCTCTCCTCAAACTGTTAATATGCATAATCTGAGCTGGATTCTTCTCTACCATCCAAGTGACCAAACACAGTAATGAATAAGAGTGTGTGGAATGGTTTTAAATCTTGGCAGGTGAAAATATCATGATTGCACCTTAGGTTGGTTTCCATTGCTATACAGAAAATGTAAAGTGATTTACGAGCTCCCTATTGATCTCAGGCAAAAACATCTGCTAAAGACAAAATAAATGCTAGGTGCTAAACATACAGCACAGGGGAAGTTGCACCTACTCAGCATTGCTACACCTATCCAACAGAACAGTTAACATCATTAACACGTTGCAGGGAAATCTGTAACAGCAGAAAAATCACACAGAGACAACATTAGAGTAGCTTCTCTGGAAAATGAGCACATCACAGAACTATAAATAGGGGCAAAATTAACAGCAATGCTAGAGAGATGCTACATTTATACTGTCTGTATGATTTATTTCCAAACTGAAAGAAGAAAACCAAAAAGCAGGCTGTCTTTTCAGGATGCTATTACTCTACTGCTTTACATCGCATTTCAATGACTACCAAGCCTGGCTTAACACCTAACAGCATTCTAGAGATGAAGGAAGGACAGTCTGCAACTCTGCCAGCCAGTCAGAGACTGTGAAAAGCAGCATGGCTCTTTGGGTACAATTCTTTATATTGGATGATGGGTATGTCAAAACCCATCCAGAAACAATCAAAGTATGAACCAAGGAATATGGAATAGCTGTCAAGAGCAACCAGATATGTGAATCCTCAGAGTAGTTCACATTCCAGAATAATGTCTGCTGAACAGGGCCAAGTGAGAACGCTAGTTCTGGATTCAGAGCTGCTGGAGGGCTAGCTTCTGAACAAGAGTTTGTGGGCTACTGGGTGTGCTGAATGGACTTGTGCTTGTCTGAGTAGGGACAGTGCTTGGGGGCTGTTTGATACCAGCTGTCGGCTGCCCTTCCCCTCTATCACCTCTACCCATCCCACATGGACCTGAGGAGAGAGAATGATTTCCTAACTGGGTTGCAGGGTGAAATGAGTTCCAGAGTTTTTCCCAGATGTATGAATTTTAAGAGCTGTCTACTTTACAGATCAGTGTCTCTGTCATGCTTGTGCAGTGAAGTCCTAACCCTGGCATCACAGTCTATTGCCATAAATACATAGTTATAAGTTGACCATTTTAACTTTGTTTCAATATACAACAGAGCAGCAAATAAAATCCATTTATTCATTTCTGAATATTGGTGACATCATGGCAGATATTTCAGAAGCTTTCTCGATCCATCTCTAACTTCAAATAGTTAATAGCTGATCTTCCAGAGATCTATGGCACACAATCTATCCATTTCCTTACTGGTCATCTTCTACTATGGATGAGCTGCCAACCTTGAGAAAGTTATGAAAGGAATGGTGTCTGAATCTGATGCGACCAAAGTACATAAATTTGTGTCTGAATGAATGGAATGGCTGCTCAAAATCTTTACAGAGTTACTGTGATACTTTCTCTACATGGTAAAGTCAACACATAAGGAACAGTGGGTGAAATTCATTCCTGGGAAGAGGGCCAGCACACAGCTGCACAGCACTTGAGACCTATCCATTGTAAACACAGAGGTAATGTTCTTTAGTTATAAAATCAACTTCAAGAGTCGTCTGGGTAAACACAGTAGGAGAAGATAGGCTGGACGGGAGAAACCCTTGTTTAAAAAACAGATTTGCTAAATAGAAAGAGGCAGTTTTTTTAAAAAATGAAAAATATATATTGTGTAAATGCATGTCACTTTTCAGTCAGATGTATTTGAAAAGTCTCTCCTGAAACCAAGAGCAAACTGAGTTTTAATAATTTGTGTGCATCAAGTATACACTGGATAACTTTCAATAAGCAACCCATTGTGTCAACAAAGTTACAATTTCCAGTATTGCAAGGTAAGCCAATATCTTAGACCTTTCATATCTAAAATGTGTACTTTTATTAGATGTTACTTGATGTTTACCAATAAGAATGTTGATTCAGTTCAGTCACACATGATTTATTACTCTTTGTGCACATCATACAAAGGCAAAAATCAGTGCATTGACATTAAGCGATGGAGGTAATATAGAATGGTAAATCACATTTTGATTCTGTATTATCAAGTCAAGCTCCTGACCATGAGGAAAAAAATCTAATAGCATACAGTAAAAAATAACTTTCAGAAAACACAGGTGATGATCTGCATACAATCAGTTGTTCCAGCTCACAGTAAATCGTTTTATGCTAAGCAGTGCCATAAAACAGTATCTTCTTCAGAGAGCCAAAAGAAAGTTGAATTATTCATGTTTGAATTATATAGGCTGCAATAAAACATATGGGGATTTTAAAGCCAAACATTTTAAATACTGGCACACAGGTAAACATGTGCATGTTGAAATTCAGAATAGCCAATGGCAACTGGAAACCAAAAAAAGGAGGCTTGGTTATTTTCAGTTGTCAATACTGGTAAGGATTTGCCTTCATCCAGTCTGCATTCCACACTGACATTTTACAGTATCTGACATGTATTTGAACAGAGAGGGGTGGTAAAAGGGTCGCTATTAGACTAGATTCCATTGGAATGAAATTCATAAGATATAGAGAAGTCCAAAAATAGGGCTGCAGCTGCTGCTGAGCCATAGCAATTCACATTTCTCCCTTTAGCCAACATCCTGGCCATTGTGCATTCTGGTCCTTTTCTTTTTCTCATCCACACCCCTCTCTTTCCACTCCTGAGGGCCCTGCCTATCACCTGTATATTTTTCTTTGAATGTGTTTCTTCCTCAAACTCTGAGCAACAAAAAAGTTCATTTTGAATATTTTCCTTTGTTGCTGCAAAAATACACATCCGAGATGTATCTTTTACTCTGCAGAAATACCAGTGAATGCAGTGCTTATTACTACATATAGTTTAGGGGCATAAATGGCAGAACTGATATCTTTATCAGGATGCATTTCAGGTTTGCAACCTCTGAGTCCCTTGAGGATTCCCAGATGCTTCTGGGTGACCAGACAATAGCCATGACCAAAAGTGATTTTTATCATTTGCACTTAGCCAGAAGGGAGCAAACTTTTTCTTTCAGATGTGGATTTCACTGCTGTGATACAGGCTTTTGTCCTTCAGTTACAGTGTTGAATCCTGCATGGAGCTAAACTTTAAGACTAGGGCTGTCAAGCAATTTAAAAAAATGAATCATGATTAATCACGTGATTTAAAAAAAATAATGGTAATTGATCACACTATTAAACAATAAAAGAATGCCACTTATTTACATATTTTGGATGTTTTCTACATTTCAAATATATTGATTACAATTACAACACAGAATACAAAATATAGAGTGCTCACTTTGTAATAAAAATAAATATTTGGACTGTAAAAACAAACCAAATAGTATTTTTCGATTAACCTAATACATCTATTTATCATGAAAGTTGAATTTACAAATGTAGAATTATATTCAAAAAAATGCAGAATTATACTGAAAAAAATCTCCTGTATTCAAAAACAGAACAATATAAAACATTAGAAATGGATATATATTTGAAAATGTGGAAAAACATCCAAAAATATTTAATACATTTCAATTAGTATTTCATTGTTTAACGGTGCCATTAATCATTATTATTTTTTTGAGTTAATCGTGAGTTAACTGTGATTAATCAACAGCCCTACTTAAGACCATTTAGAAATTTTAGCTGGGTCTGAATGCAGTGGTTCATTTGTCAGGGAGCATATTCCATAATATAAATGAAACTGCCCATGCATCCATTTCCAGGTGCAATTTAAGGTGTTGGTTTTAATATAGAAAGCTCTGAATGGGATGGTTTCTGGTTACGTCAAATAGCTTCCATCCTTATCCCTTGATAAAGTAGCTGAAGTGCCTTTGGCTGAGCACTTCCTCTTCCTCCTGGGTTTGCCAAAGCCCATAACTGTTTACCAGCAGCTCAGGCTGCAAGGCCCTTTTGTTCTTCTAGTCTTTTGTCTGGGGTACTAGGGAAGAATGAATTAATGGAGGGAGAAATAAGAGCTTTGGGTCTGGAGATCTAGGAGACTTGGAAGAATTAAATTCTAATTACTATTTTATAGTCATTGTACATGTGACAAGAGTTCTGCGTGAGCAGATATTGATAAACTGAAAAAAAAATCAGTGCACCAATGTTAGATGTACAGATTAAAGTAAAGAACACCACAAAAATAGTAGATTGGTGATGGAGGTGAAAGGAGCTTAGAAGAAGCAAAGGGGAGTGAGTTACCATCCACAAAATATTCTTTTCTCAGACTTTATATTTTATTTATGGCCTTTGTTTAAGGGGGGGAGCAGTAGTCAATGATTGGACATAAATAAGGATCCTATTGTGATGGATACTATATCAATACATCTGAAGAAAGAATAAATTTCATTTACATGGCTTTCTTCCTATTTTTCCAAGATGCTACATTCTTTTCACTCAGTTTCTCTGGGTGATTTGAATAAAGCCTATTTCTTCCACTTTTATGAATGGTTGCCTCTCTCCTAGGTTGCACAACTGACCTTTAGTGTTTCCCTATATTTTACTCATCAGTAGAGAACACTGTAACCTCTACTACAGCACAGATATATTATATCCTATGCTTCCTAGTAAGATCCCTTAAGAGCAATAACTCTGTCCCATAGAGAGAGACACTGACTGTATGTGGTCACCTAACGAACCAAAACTTCAGTCTCTGTACTGAAGTGATTTTCCCTCTTGAAACACAAGGCCAAAGACTATGATCCTTAAATATGCATTCATCTTTGAAGTTTAGTGACCGTGAAATGCATTGTAAAGAACGCTTTAAGGGGCTGAAGCTGAGGAAACTTCTGTTTGATGAAATAGTATAGATAAAGTTGTAATTAGATATTAAGCCCCAGTCCCATTCTGCGGCAAAGGGTGCATATCTGTAAAGCAGATGCTCCTTGATTCTGATAAATAAACCAGTTAATCAGGGGAGCAATCCCTGTTGTATATCCCATGCCAGTTGCACATAATTAGGCTCACCAATAGGAAGCTCTTATGTATACATTACCTGCTACAGACTGCTTACACCTCCAATGGCTGTGTTAGGGGACAGAATAGAATAGGGCTGGTATATCAAGGCAGTAGAGTACTCTACATCTCTTCTCAGTACTAAAGGGTACAGGGGAGAAAGACTATTTTGTAAGAGGCAGCCAAACACTAGGACTAAAGGTCCTTTTATTCACATGTGCCTCAAAGTAAGAGTTAACAGAGGAAGATCACCTGAGCATAATATCCGATCAAGCCATTCCATATGGAGGCATGGCTGTTCAGCAGCAATCTCAGCTCACCAGACACAGCACAAGGTACCAGGCCATTTGTGTTCAACAATGGACCTGGCACACTCATGCTGGCATCCAGATACAGAAAGCACCGACTGTCAGAAAAGGCTGGAACAAGTGTGCATATACATTAGCCAGACAACGTTACGGACAGCTGACAAGGCAGCACAACCTCAATACCCATAGACAGGACATGCCTTGGAATAAGAAAAAAATGGTGTAAAAACCAAATATCAAAACCAAAGCCATAAAAGGGACTCATGGAAGACTGTAGGCCAGTCCAGCAGCAGAGTGCTTTGCTAAATCTTCCCCCTCCCCAACAAAACAAGAGGCCTGAAAAACATAGCAGTGTGTGTGTGGAAAGAGAATGCAAAAACAAAAACAGGAGCGGCACTCACCCTCAGGAAACTGCAAAGGGCAGCGAGAGAGAGATATCCCAAGGGGAAAGGTGCTATTCTCAACACAGCACAAAACCTGACCCTCACACACAGCAAACCAAAGAAAATTGTCACTATGTTTGTGAGAACTACATATACAACACTGCTTTCTGCAGAACAGGTTTTGTGTGGTTGAGGTCAAACATCACATATGGGAGATTATGGCTGGCCTCCAGGTGCTAGTCTCTGCCAGAGCCAGCTCCAAGGACTCAGACATGTCTGTGGGAGGGGATGAGGTGAATAGGGTGCTTTTCATTTCTTGCACAATGTAAGCAGTACACAGGGGAGTAAGTCAATGATTCTGCATACAGTGCAGGATTTGAGCCCAAATGGGTATTAATCAGACTTTCCGGCTGTAAATAAGAAAGGGACCTCTGCCAGCTGAATTGCAGGGAAGTAGTTAATTGTGCTGCCAACTAAAACATGAGATTCAGGACTGAATAAGAGATGTCACATGCAGTCATTAATAGAGAAAGAGAACTGGCTGTCTAAAGCAAAATTATTCTAATCAGCCTTTGTTGTTAACAGCAGTGGGGCAATGAATCTGAGGCACCACACCAACCTGGCTTTGGCCAGCCTGTTTCCCCTTTAAGTATCAATAATTCATAGGATTAGGAAGGATTTAAGATGGGAAACTTCCCAGTTAGGCTGGTCTCAGAATGTTTATGAGATTGCTAGGATTAACATTACCTGTTGGGTACAGGATGTGGTTTGACTTGTTTTCAAAAATCCAACAAAAGAACTCAAATTAAATGTTGCTCAGACAGAGTTACAGGTTAAGGGATAAGGTTTTATATTCAAAAATCTTCACTTGCATCACTATTTCCAACACTGCATCCAGTGGTGCTGGAACAATTTTTATAGTGGCAGTTCTGAGAGCCGTTAAACCAAACAAACCCTGAATATAATGAAAACTACTGCATACCACGGGGTGTGGCTGCACGCGCACACACACACACACACACACACCCCTACTTCCAGCACCTAGGATATCATCAGTGTCAAAGTATAACAAAACATTTTCTTTGAATACTTCTGACTTCTGTCAAAATGCTCTGTTGAAGCAGGTTTTTTTAAAAAAAGGAAATATTCTAATGAAAGCTTTTCTGACATAGTGTAAGGATAAGGATTCAAAAGAGAACAAATACACAAAGAAAAAATCAAATACATAAATCTGCACAAATGACCCATCTAATAGGTCTCAGTAGGACATGTGTTATTAAAAATATATTAAGGGAAATGTTAATCTATGCACCTTGTCACTGTAAATGTCATCTAACAATTTCCTCATTCAGACACAATTTTATTGTAGTACTTTGTAACAAGGTTTGTTGGGTTGTTTCAGCCACACAAAATAGGTTATTTCAGCCTTGTTGTGTTTTGACGTGAAGGGCTTATTTTCACAATCCAAAACAGCATTCAACATAGGCTATAGATAAAACAGCTATGAAATATTTTTTTTTTTTTTTTTGGCCGGGGAAACTTTTAGAAGTACAAATAACCCTTCTGAATTCACCTCCAAGATCAAAAGGAGGATGTTCTTATAAATATTTCAGTATTAAAAACAAACAGTATATTCAATACTATTCTACAGACATTTCCTATTAGTGCTGGTATAGGGAATGGAAATAGTGGTGCTGCCTTTCCCTCTACTTGAAGTGCTTTCCATCATATACAGAGTTTACACTTTGGTTCAATGGCTCAAGCACCCCCTCTGTACAAATTGTTCCAGAACATGAGTGCTGCTCCTAGGAACAGCACTATGTGTCTTTACACAACATCCCTTGAACTTGCTGTGGACAAGATACAGGAAGGTAGATTAAGCCTGCAGCAGCATTACTAGCAGCAACTCCTCTCTGCAGCCTGTATTGTGACCAGAGACCTGCTTGAACACAAGGACTCTGAGCAAAAACCACCAGATCTGGTGTGCCCTTCAAAAGTCAGAGACTCCCTCTCTCTCACTGCAGGAAGGCACAAAGAGTCCTTGTCGCTTGCTCCCTTCTTGCCACAGAAGGGAGGGAACACAGAACACACTCCTAATACGCCTCCTTCCCCACTCACCTCCACAAGTGAGAAACACTCCCAACTTGCCTTGCCTTTCTTTTCAGCAGGAGAAGCGGACAGGAGAGGCTCCACTCATTTATTCCCCGATCCCAAGAGAGGGGAGAGAAGCTACAGCTCTTCTGCCTATTTTCATCTTTCCAAGGAGGAAAGAGATATTGAAGAATGGGGCATCTGGTGGCTCATTATCTCTACAGACGAATGAAAGTGAAATGGGAGTGAACTAATGGCTTGAGGCTAGGAGGAAACATGAGCAGCGGCAGCAGAAGATACTTTTTGAAGGGGGCTTTTTAAAAATAGAGGGACTGAGGAAGGGGTTAATTTCAGCTTGAACCTAGGTGGAACAGGCCATTAATTTGGACCAAGAGAACAGGACATGGAAGCAATGGACTGACTGTACAAACTTAAGCATTGTTTTATATTTAGAAAATAGTCAATTTTTTCACACTGTCAAAAAGTATATGGTCAGTCCTGTTGAAACAATGTGGGGTGAATTCTGCCCTCTGTTTCACCCATGCAACTCCATTTACATAAGAGCAAAAGTTGGCCTTTTGATTACCATTGATTGTGTACCACAGACTGATTCATTAATTCTTGGCTTCTGATGAGTTGAAGGAGTTGAATGTCAAGGAGAGTTGAAATGACATCATATACTATATCCATGAATGAATGCCTAGATTCTAGACTGTAATATCCAATGAACCTGGCTTATAGCCAGCCACACTGAATTGCTTAGACTCTGGTTATGTTGTCTAACAGAGACAGCAAGATGTTAATACTGTTCAAATATCCAATAAAAGTGAATAAAATATGACCTGATCGTGGTGGAAGAGAATAAAAAGGGTGGGGGAGAGCTCAAAATTTTAGCATGAGAAAAATCTATCCAATATTTGGATCGAGAATTGACTTTCACCATTTGCTCACTAAAGCCTGGATTTGGAGACCCATAAGTCACGCTATAAGATGCACTTGTTTTCCTTTGCTTCCCTCAAGTATAGGAAGAGCTAACTGTTGGCCAGAAAAGGTTGATGGAGAGATTTCACTTTTAGTGCTTGAACCATCTTTTTTCTCAGCAGATCTATTGTTCTCTAGTTAATTTGTTATCTTCTACATGTCGCATTTTAAATATTTGTGATGTGCCTTAAGCATTAGACAGGTACAACTGGAAAAAAGCTGGAATAAACAGATAAGTAAATCAATATAATAAATTGCAGGAAATAGTGAAATTGAAGTCTTTTATACAGTCAAATTATAAACCTGATACGGTTACAAAAACAACTCTGAATAGCTGTGATTACTGTACACTAAAATTGAAAAAACAGCAATTACTATCTGAAAACAATTTTCGTCAACCTATGTACAAAGATTCAGATTATATCCTCTAGTGGATTAATGCATATTAATGAAAGGTGAAGCCATTTGTTATGTAAAAACTCATCACTGCAACAAGCTCAATTCAAGAACTATGTAAAATGTGATGTAAAAGCAAAATTAGATACCATCTATTCTCATCTACACATGGGCAACTCTCATTGATCTTAATGACAGTAATGTTTATAAAAGGAAAGGAAAGTAGACCCTCCAGACTTCAACTACAAAACACACACCGCAAATAATATAAGTTATGAAAACAGAAGAGCTGTTTTTTCAAACTATTTGCAAAATTCTGCCCTTTGATGTTACATAGCTCCCACTGAAGTGATACACTGTTGTTTACACACTCTTTTTTCTGCTTACCATGTTTGGAAAATAAGAGCCTGCAATATAAATAAAGATTTTTAGTGTATGTTTAGTTTTACATGTCAGTTTTATAAAGACTTCTTGCACAGGACGGAAATGGAAATGCTTCCCAATACTGTATCCTTAATTATTTCAATAAAATGGCAATGGTATAATTACTACCACAATCGATTGCTTTTCCTTCTCTCTGTGACCTGCCTCTATTAAAGTGGATGTAAACATTTATATCAAATTCAATTTGGTGGAGAAAAAAAAAATCAGGAAAGAAAAACTACTTTATTGCCTTTATCTAAAAGATTTTAAAAAGTACATATTAAAATGTAGTTACTGACATAAAACCCTGAAAGATTTTCTTACTAACCCCTTTCCTTTTTGCCTTATTCTGGATCATTTTTGTACTGAAAGGAAGTCATGGAAGATTTACTGCTCTTTCTCCATCAACTCTTATCTTCCCCCCACACATGCACAGCAAAAGCACCGTGCTGCAATTCAGCAGATAATTAAAGCTGAAGTACAAAAAAGAGCTACAACTGCATGCATGGCTTCAAGACATGTACCCCATTGATCGTGAAACACTGTATCCATCCTCGTATTACTAAGTGAGTTTTCAATACAGTTTATTTATATTGACTTTAAAACCTCTCTCTTATATTCACAGTACTTTCATGGGAAATATTATTAGAACAATCCATTAATTTAAAAAAAGAGAACATTGTATGTTGCAGTTGAACATTCCCATCTCACTAACCCTCCCTGGGCATATTCCTCAACCTTTACTCACAATGAACAGTGCTCACTCATTTAGACCTTGCTGGAGCTCTAGGCCTAACTATCAGCAAGATCCAAAGTCTGTGAACTAGAGTAGGGCTGGTCTTGGCAGAATAGCAACACATTGGGTATTAGCCAACTGAACAAGTACATTCCTGACCTGAGAGGATGGTACAGAAACACCCAGTTTTCAAGTAACTGCATAAACACATTCCTAGCAGATGGTAAAGGGACTCTCAGTCCATTGTAAGACAAGGAGGAAAAGACAGGATAATGGATAAGGATGTTTTGTTTGAATTATCAGGTAGGATGTAGAGAATAATAATGGAAAGCATACAGAACCTAATATTTAATTTGTTCAGATCAATTTATAGAAGTCATAGGAGGGGAGGGGCATCTTTGTATCTAAGAAGGCATCAGCATCCCATTGTGTTCACTGAGCCTTTACATTGCCATGGGTGTACGTGTGTTAGTGTCCCCGTGACCCATTGGACAGGCTACTAGTACTCTGCTTTGCTGGCCTGGTTGAGCATGTTCACCAGTGAACCGAGCCTGCGGTCTCTCTTTATGAACAACATTGAGGTCTGCTAAATCAGCAAGCTGCGCTGTTGCCTAGTGCAGCTAACACTGGAGCTCCAAGAAGAGCAGCAATAGCAGAATTAATAGCTCTGCAGCACCAGCACTCTCCGCAGCACTAATCATTCCCATTGATATTAGAGCTGAGCCAATAATTCACAGTGAATAATTTACTCAGTGAATGAGAGTCAGTGATTCCTTCACATTTTTTGAAGAATTTCTTTACTCAGATTGTGTATGGATCATTTGTTGGGATACTAGACATTTGGAACAGCAGCAGTGTTAGCTATCTGGCAAAACAAAACAAAAAACAATCTTAAGGCATTAGTCTATTTTAACTGAGTATTAAGTAGTTAAGCTTTTAGATTTCCTCTCAAAAAGTGCTTTATGATGTACTTCAATTTAATAAAAGCAGTAGAACATACCTTCCAAACAATTTTCTCAACAAGAATAACTCATTTTATACTTTATTTTCTTTCATCTTAAATTTTAAAAAAATATTTTACTACATATAACTTATATATGTTTATATTAAAATATTTTATTTTTAGACTTGCACTTTAGTTCTAAATATCTAGGAGCTTGTATGGTCCTCTAGCATGTGAAGCAACACAACTGACATGTTTCTTCTCTCTGCTTGGATAAGTGAAACTCTGGAAAGGATCAGTCCAACTAACAAGTCCACAGGAGTTTCACATTAAACTTTCATGGGAGGTGGATTGGAACTGTACCTGATGGGAGCATTTGAAGAATCCACTTGGACTTTGAAATCAGGAGGAGGGAGCAGATAACCAGGATTAGGAAATTTTAAGAAGTGTTCACAGCTCTCCTTGCCCGCCCTAGCAACTCCTAGTAAGACTTGTCTACTATAAGCCTATATCAATGGTTCAAATTTTCTCTCCTTACAGTCATCACTGCAAAGAGTAGCTATGTTTTGTATAGCCTCCTTTTGCCTTTGTATCAGGTTCTCTCTGGCTAGGATTTTTGGGAAACCTCTCTCTCTGTTGCATCAAACATATTATAAATGGAGCTGGTAACACTGACTATAATTAAAGTTGCACAGGTTACCCTAATTCTGGTATTTGTTAATTTGAGCACTTGACTTGGCAACTCAAACAATATTCTTTCAGCAATGTGTGTGTGTAATTATATCAAATAGGCCAATTCCAGTGCAGGTTTGTGGATTTAATATTTACTTTTCACAGACATTTATGTGAATAAAACTCAATTTTTTGATTGTTCACAAAAAGTGAACTGAAAAGATGTAGAAGCATGACCAGTGAATTCAAATTTAAATACAAGCAAATACAAATGAGACATTTTTTGCAATAACCGCATATACTTTCTTAATGGAAAAACCACAGAGAGAGAGAGAGAGAGAGAGAGAGAGAAAACCTGATTATGCAGTGTTGTATAAGGATTTTACAGTCATGTGCTTGGCATGGCCACATCATTCACAAGTGGCAATACTATGACTGAGTTAGTTAGGTGATCCCAAACTTTTCGAGTGATTACATGAGCTTTTGCTTAGTGATAACTGAAACAATAGAAGCCACCACCCAAGGCACAGGACAGCATGGGAAGGCCAGAATAGAAACTGAGCCAGGTGGACTGAGGGGCTTCCTTGTAGACCTAGCCCCTTTATCTGCAATCAGTCATTTATTTTGTTGCAAGTTATAAATGCATGCATGTGTGTGTGAGAGAGAAACCAGAAAGCCAGACGAAAGCCAGAGAGCAGTGTGAGTGTGGCCTGGATAGAAAGCCAGAGTTCAGCTGGAAAGGAAGGCTTGGAAATTGCCATCAAAAAACTGCCTCCTGTTGGTTTTTGCTGTACTCAGAAAAATGGAACCTAGTAAATAAACAGGATTTTACTAAATGGAAAACCTGACAATCAATTTCTCCTCCTAATGGAAACAACCAGGCAAAAGCAACAATAGTTTGCCTCGGAGTAGTGTTGACTAATGAGAGGGGCACACAAGAAATCAAACTGGTGATTCCTGGGTGGCAGAGGAAAGTGGTGGAGGAAGAGAAGTGGAATGATGGTGAGATTTTAAACACAGTAAACATGTTTGATTGGTTTAATATGGCCGAGAACATTCAACCCCACTCATTGATGGAATTAGCCCCAGGAAAAAAAGTCTAGAGTCTGAAGGTGCTGGGAGAGGGTCAGGCAACACACACACATATATATACACACACACAAATGTATGTGCATACCTACATGCTCAGTCGGATAGATGCAAGCAGTTGAAAGCCATAATGTTAATACAATGCTCTTTACAAGGCTACCTCTGAAGTAGTTCCTTATTATCTGTATTCTGTAATTATTAATACATCAGATTCCCTAATCTGACATCACTTTACTGACATTGTTTGCAAAGCAATTCATCCCGAATACACCATCACATCACAGGCCTTCAAAACTTATTGAAAGGAAACTGGAAACACTGTTTGCAGTTAGTAAAAAATTAACTAGGGGAAAAAGACACTCCCACAGCAATTTTTGCCTCCTTGTATGGTATAGTATTTTGAAAACAGTTGCCCTTTTACTGAAAAAATCCCTGTACACCTTTTCCCTTTCATATTCAAGGAATTCCACTAAAATAAAGTTTATCTTGAAGATCAAGCTTTGTACATTTATAATATTCATAAACATCTACAACAAATTGGCAATTTAGGTGACAAGGAGTTTTTAGCTCGACAGTAAAAGGTAAGGAAAACCTAGGCTATCAAGTAAAAGGTGGCAGCAATGTAGCACAAATGTGCTGCAGACTGCTTCCTGACAATCTTGAGTTGCTGTCCAGAGTCCAGACAAAGATTGTAATTTCTTCAGAAGAGAATTTTAGCATTAAGCAGGCCTATCTGGTTTAGCCTTCAAAATGTATTAAATATCTTCAAATATAAGCTGCGCCTTTAAGAAATGCATATTATCTTGGTGTCTTACACTGACAAAATTAGAAACCAAGATTCACTGCCAGAGAGAGGTGAAGGAGCAGCAGCAGGGAAAAGCTCATTGTTCTCATCCACCAACCCACTGAGCATCTACAGGTAAGTTAACACATCCTAAGTCTATAAGAACTTTCCTGAGCTATTCCAGGATGAGGAACTCCCTCACTGAAGAGGTAGTTAATAAGCTGTGGACTGAGGAGGTGGGCCATCAGGAAGGTAAAGAGGAGCAAGCATTGATGTAGCAACATAAGACTCTGTGTCTCCAGAAGATCTAGAAGACATGTACAGTTTGGGTCTGAACCTTTAGTTCTTCTTAAGGAAAAAGTCTCTGACTCCACACCAACCATTAGAAAAATTTGTATGTGAGGTCCCAGCAGATTTTTCCTATGGACTTTTCAGCAGGAGAAGGTGATCTGGTCCCTTGTTCTGCCTACTAGTTGAGGGTGAAGAGCATCTCTTACCATTTCCCACTATTAGAGCACTTATGTAGGGCAAAACCCTGCTTTCCGTGTCATAGGTATAAAAGCCTTTGCTTGTGCTTGCACGAGACTGATCTGTGAAACATAGGACATGAGATCATGATCTGGAACAGCTACTTCTCCTTTCTCTCTTCTTTGAAGAACAGTAAAAATAAAATGCATAACTTTCAAAGATAATTCACTTAGTAGCTGTATTGATGTTATGATCAAACAGAATACGTCCTTTTAATGCAGCTTTTTTAAAGCATTTTACCTCATTGATAATTCTTCATTTTATTATTAGTGTATGTATGAACAAACATTAAAAGGGAATTATGTTTATTGATAGGAATATCATTGATTACTACATTTCTAAGGCACTGATCAGTCATAGCTTCTAGACACCACAACTACCTAATTCTTGCTCAGTTTGTTTTAATCATAATAACAGAAAAAGTATATCAGTAAGAATCACCAAACAAAGGCAAAATTTCAGCAACACAAAAATATACTAGGTCCAGCTGATCTGCTAATACCAAAAGAACAGTCATAATTACATGGTTTTATATATTGGAGCTCTCCCTTGCCATAACAAAGTCAAGGTGAACTCAAACATTTAAACATTTTTCAATACAAAAGTAAGTAACCTTATCATGTACATTGCCCTTTCCTTCCATTTATATTGCTCAAATGACAAGCCATTGAAATTCAACCCAAACACTATAACCATCTCTGATAAGCCCTATTAATATAGATTCAAAACCTTTTCCTTCATATCTGTAAATATCAGCCTGGCATGATTTATTATTATTTAACTGATGTATTATGCAGTGCCCAGTGTGATATGGATGCTTCTATACAATCGAGGCCAGCGTGGCCCAGCCCAACCAAGTGCAGGGATTCCAAGCTTCAGAAAATGAAGAATAAGTTACATAGCAGCTACCTTACCACATTTAGATAGGATAAACAACAGCCAAACAATCTACCCCAAACTGCTGTGAGATACCGCTTCAGGATCCAGGGCAAACTCAAGTGGGGTGTAAAAAGTTCAAGTCTGAGACAGTTCCCCACACCCACCTCTCAGCAACAGTTTCATTAGGCCTTTCAGGTCTTTCCCAGTCAGGACAAACAGACCAATAAGGCAAAGAAAGAGTCCAATGAAGAAAACAAACTCAATAGCCCTGTGCCAGGCCAACCTTCCTCCAAAAGACAGAGGCAGTCACTATGAAGCAAGAAGCAGGAGGCCAGTTCCCAGTCAGCCAGCTACAGAGTAATCCTCTTCTCTTCTAAAGCACCCCTTCATTACCTGACAGCAAGTGCAGATGTAGTGTGGTGGGGATGTGTAATAGGCCCACATACATTTGTTAATCTTTGCAGGCTTACTGTGGGGTCAGTATACCCCATCACACCCTGTCGGACAGTCCACAACACTCTAGACTAGGGGTCGGCACCTGCGGCATGCGTGCCAAAGACGGCACGTGAGCCAGTTTTTAATGACACGCTGCTACCTGCCGGGGTCCCAGCCACCAGATCTGCTCAGCCCACTGCTGAACCCTGGCAGTGGGCTGAGCAGGGTCTGGATCCTGGCGGGCAGCAGCGTGCCATTAAAAATCCTGCATGGCCCGACCCGCTCTTCTCCGCCCTCCCGCCCCGCATCCTCCTGCAGGGAAAGGGGGCAGAAGCTTGGTCCTGCCGGCTGCTGCTTTAGGGCAGGCTCCCCCGCCTCTTCCCCCAGCATGCTGGGTTCCTGCCCCTCATCCTCTCCCTCCTTATCGCCAATCAGCTGATGGTGCTTGCGAGAGAGAGGGAGAAGCGGACCTGCAGCATGCTGGCTGCTCCAGGGAGGAGGCAGAGAAGAGGCAGGGATGGGGCCTTGAGGAAGGGGGTGGAATCAGGGCATATCCCCTCCAGCCCCCAGCCGTGAGCTGCTCATATGACAATAGTTTAGTTATATAATATATAGACTTATAAAGACCATCTAAAAAATGTTAAAATGTATTACTGGCACGTGAAACCTTAAATTAAAGTGAATAAATGAAGACTCAGCACACCACTTCTGAAAGGTTGCTGACCCCTGCTCTAGACAAAGCTGTGCACATTAACCTTAAGGCTGCAATGATAGAGGGTAGTAAAATCAGGGGGAAAGGAAATTAAAGTATTCTTCACATTATCTCTACGTTTCTCATTTTCTTTCTGACCAGAATGTTGCTTGACAGCTGCTTTTATTACTGGAAGTACAAACATTGACTCTATTCAGGATTTCCATCACATGATAATACTCAAACCTAGAGCACCAGAATAATCAAATCATCTTTTAAAATTTTAAGCAACCTCCACGCACACACAAAAAGCGCCACCTCTATCTTACTGCGTTGAAGCCAATTTTACTATGCAAATTAAGGCTGATTAGATGCCCCAAAAAATCATTTTTTGTATTAATAAAACAAAAGTGTTTTCAG
This sequence comes from Dermatemys mawii, assembly GCA_007922305.1. NCBI lineage: Eukaryota > Metazoa > Chordata > Testudines > Dermatemydidae > Dermatemys > Dermatemys mawii. The sequence continues at coordinate 18,592,278 of ML677335.1, read as the reverse complement.
TGCTTTTATTCAGTGTTTATTATTTTTGAGATTTCCTCTGCAAGTGAGTAAGCATTAGTAAGGCTGATTTACTGCAAAATTGTCTAGAGATCAAGGTCATGAACTAAAAGTCAGCTCTCTGGATTCAGAAAGAAAAGAAACAGAAGAAAATGAGTTTTGCTGTTATCCTCTGAACTAGTAACTAGTAAAATGAAGCAGCAAATGAACTCATCACTTTAAAACTGAATTTGACTGTCACTCCTTCAGTAAAAGCTGCTATTACACCAGATACCATTTCCACGTGACAACTTTTCTGAGCAAAGATAACAATCTCTTTCCACTAACCACCCCAGACAATTTGCAAAAGGGAAACTGATATTCTCCCATATAACAGAGTGCAATGTTCATGAAGGGCTTTGAAAATGTAAAGAACCCTTTAACTATTAAACATAATGAATAAAATAAAATAATAAAAGACAGGCACAGACCTGAGACCCACTGTTTGGGGGTGTTCATCAAATGATTTTGATTCAAATCTATTTCTGATAATAAATAATTACAGTGTTACTTCTTTTGACCTGAGTGATTAGCCAATAGTTGAAGCCTGGCTGGTTGTTTCTATCGGGGGAGAAATTGACGATGAGTCGGGTACTTCTTTGATGCAGGAGACAATTTCTTTGTTTACAGTTCCAAGACTGGTTCAAGCTAGAACTCTACCCAAAAAGAATCAGGGCCCTCAGCTTTTTCTCAGGATCATGTTACAAGGGCTTCTCTGGCTCTGTCTGTCAGATTCTCCTGTGCATACTCTGTTGCTTCTTCTCACACACAACCAGCTCCAACCAAACAATATTCAGCTTCCTAAATTTGCATCTAGCCCCCCAGTGACACCCCTCTGCCCACATAGATCAGAATTGTAACCAGCTTTGTATGAGCCCCCTGTTTTGTAGAGTGGCTTTATTTTTTCAGCTCTTATTCCCCAAAGGAGCTTAAATGCCTTCTTACATCTAGCCTGAATGAAGATTGTCTATTATGCTCATCAGTGTCAGTGAGATTTCACCCAATCCCCAATATAATGTGACGCTTGACACCCATTCTTCTAGTGTCTGCCCTAGTATTTGTTCATCTGCTGTTGAACCATTTGTGAACACCCAAGGAAGCTGCAGAACATTGTCTTTCATCTCATTGAATGACTATCTTTATTATTATTAGGGGTCCTATCCTCCTCTCACTATTTAATACTTATTCAGGCCGACCTCACATTTAAATCAACAAAAGTTGATTAAGGATAAAAAGTGAGAACTTCAGAAAAATCTCTTACTGAGAGGGGATGGTTGGCATTGTACTGAGATACCTGAACCCTATTATCTATCTAAATTAGGTTCATAATGAGTGCTGATAGGGTACTAAGATCTGTGCAGATGTGGAAGACGCCATAGTCCATGCTCCAAGGAGCTTACAATCTAAATGAAAGGACAGGCATTACAGTACAGACAAAGAGATAGGAACTAATAGAAACATTCAAGCTCCAACTTCTCTTGTATAATAGTTTTCATTCTGTATCTGAGGGCAAGATTGAAAGTTCTGTATAATTTTGAATAGGACTTACAAATCAGTACTAGTAATAGTTCCCCAGTGTTATAGTTTTGCAATGCAACTATTTTAGTGTTAAATATGCCATATCCAATATGTTTAAAGCTACTGCAAAGAAACTTGAAAGAAAAATAGGTGAATTTCCCTAGGGTATATGGAATAAATCAAAAACATTTCTTGCTAAATGCATGCAGGTATCCTATATTCACAGGATTTTAGTGTTATGTGCAACTTCTACTCATTGTTTTTAACCTCAGGTTGAGCCTGAACCAGCTCCTCAAGTAAAAAAAACATTTGATTTCGCAAGGTTGTGGGTGAGTGTTTTTAGATTCAAATCTCAAAGTCAAATTTCCCTTGCGGTTTTGGGTCACATCTAAAACCAAAAGGAGCCAATTTTCCAGATCCAGTTTTAAACACTACCTCCTCATCTTATCTCTACTTTAAAAATATAATCCAAAAACAGAACAAAAAATGGCACTCAAAGGTCCTATGGACATGTGGCATGTAGAATTCTACTCCATCTAGTATCCTACAACTACCTTTAAATGGGCATTCCTGAGAGAAGATAAAGATTGACAACTGAAAGGACTGAAAATTCAAGAGTTTTTGTTACCTGTTGCTAATTGATTTATGTACTGTGTTTGCTGGTGTGGCACTAAATAGAGCAGAGCTCATGTTCAGGGAGATCAAGCTTCATGCTCTTTCCTAGTAGTGATTTGCGTGAATTATTCACCCTTCAGAATGACAATGTAGCTAACTGTGTCACCAAGTATTCTAGTTTGTAATAATAGTAAATGAGGAGATGAAAAATGGGTCACTGTATCAAACTAACCATTTCTCACTCTTGAATTGGAAAGAATCCAGAGAGCCTTGATGTTGCTTATAGCAAGAATCTCTTCAGTTGATCTGTGACAGCTGGCATTTTACATGCTCTGATACACTACAGGATCCTTCACACCTAAATGTGCAGGCTTAAAAAGGAGGTGCCACATGTTTCAAAGTGTTTGGTGTTCTGAAGTATCCTCTTTAGCATCTGCTGTATGACAACAGGTGAGGAGGTATGGCAAAAGAACAGAAGAAAGTGGGCAAGGGAGGAGGAATTATTTACAGGGCCGGCAAATACAGTGCTTAAAAATTACAATTCTTTACACATTTGAACTTTTGCTTATTATTTACAGTGGAAGTCTATTCTTAATATAGCAGGGGGAATATTATGAATTCCATTGTATGGTTAATCACTTGCCAAATAGTCATTGTAACAATTTCACTCACAATCCTATTATTTACCTACAAACTGATGTTAGTGCTGTTCACCAGCACCATGGTCCTTTAAACACACACACACGAGCACAATGCCAATCTTTCAGCTTACAGAACACCACTAAATACCAATACTACTATTAAATCAAATCAAGTCTCTCTCAAAGACTCGATCAAACAAGGATAATATTGTGTTCTGAAGCGAGTTAAACTACACTCCGGCAGCACACTGGCATGGCCCTTTCAATGAGAACTTCTTGCCACAAGCTAAGACATAAACCTAGCAATAGACAGTAATAGGCCAGTGAATTGTAGCATCTATGACAGGGCAAAGGGAGGGTGACAAAAATCTCATAAAATTGGATTCAAGACCCAAGAAACCTTTATAAAATACAACCAACACCTTGAATTGAAACTGTACATAGCAAGTGGACAGAGAAGAGTGTAAAGCACTGGTACTATTTGCTCGTAGCCATTCAGTTAGCTTAGCTTTCAGTTAGACTTGGGCTTATAAGTCCCGAGTCACTTAAGTGCTTTTGAAAATTTTGCCCTTAAACATTATGTGGATATTGGGGATGGTGAGGGCCAAAAAATTTCAGTACCTTCCACAGTGAACTCCCCCAACCCCCACCCCAAGAGGCAGTTCATTTATAAATACACACTTAACAGGGTGGAGTGGCTGGCACAGTTTACACTTCCTCACTCCCTTATCTTGCATCAGAGGAACAAAATCACATAGGGGCTTTGCCATCCGATCCTGCAGGGTTCTCAAAAAGTAAATAATATCATATAGTCATCGGAACTGAAAATTGCTAACAGATCTAACAAATCAGCAGAGATACTTTGTGAGAGTCCATTTCCAGAACCAGTTTGTATACCACAGATAACAGAACTCTCTCTGTGATATACACGTCAGAGGCTAGTCTGATAAGAACTAATGCCCCCCTGAGAGATCACGATGTAAGTAAATATGTTCTGATATGACTTTCACATATCTTCCTTTTAATGGTAAGTCCAGAGAGTACAAAACAAATAATAATAATGTTTTAATGATGCAGTGACTACTTGAGCAGTTTTTTGACAACCTGTTTAAAGGTGACTGGCTCCACGAAGGGAAGAATTATCAAGCCCCAAACCTCCTCAGCGGCCTTCATTAATGGTGAGGGTAAAGTCCCATCTCATACACATTTAGCTACATCTGACTCAATATATCTTATTCCTCACTGAGCAAATCTGGATAAAAACTCCACCAAAAAGACAGTTTGTTTATAACCTCCTGCTGTTATACTCCTCACAGAAGACTGGCCAAACCACTCTGAATCTAATCAGTCTTTTCCTCAAAGCAAACAGAGTTCACAATGAGAAAAAGTGTGACTCTAACAGTGCTAAGGCAAGTTGGATTTCACTAGACTGCCCATCTCTCTGTGCTATTCTACTGGCTATAACATAACTTGAGTAAATAACAACTTATTTTCTCTGTCACACACACAGCACTGGAATGTAAAAACTCCCTGTGTTGCAATCAATCTGACTTGGAGTGCATTTTCCACGATCATCAGACTAGCCTCTCTCCTTGTCGCTTTATTAGTTGCATGATCACCTTTGAAAACCATGCATGAGTAAGGATCATGTAGGTTTTAGGCTGTCAGCATCTATAGATAAATGATTGATATGATATTTCACTAACAGAGCAGTTCAGTGACATGAAGCAGAATGAAGCATACATGATAAACCTTAAATGGATCCACCAGCCTCTTTAGAGGGACCATCAAGAAACATCTTCCACTTTGAAAGAGAATGAACATACCCTGATTTTGACCTGGAAGATTTGACCTGCCTAATGCAAAAATTACTTCCAGTATCACATACCCTCTGAAAATAAGATCAAAAGAGCATAGCCTGGTAAGAGTTGAGTCTGAAAAGACTTGGAATTATTTCAGTTTTTTTAATGGAGGGAATGAGACAATGTACTAAAGTCATTGCCACTGAAAACTTAAATGGCCCCAGAATAGTAAATCTTAAAAATTCAAATACCAGCTCCAAAGATAACTCTTTCTACATGGGGAGGAATGTTGGGATAGAAGTATGCTGCAGGTTTAATTTGCACAAGAGAAATGTTAGGCATCTCATTTGAAATTGTGGATGGTAAAGTTATTTAGAAATGCATTCTGAATTTTTTGGTACTGTATGACTATGCATGGTAAAGTTATTTGCAATGCACTGAAGCGCACAAGCCGTCGGCAAGGGGTTCTATTAACCATTGCTCAAGAATCATGAAATAGGCCCTCATGTAAGACCAGATATATGACTAATGTCTGCTGTGCCTCTAACTATTAAGATTTAAGACTTGTTTTTCTTTGCATTAAATGGGCAGATTTGCTATAGCAGTTAGAGAACATGATGATAAAACCTTAGAAATTGTTAGCTAGATATACCTGTCATGACATATTTGGAGATTCCCCATTTCGTGAATGAGTCTTCTAAATACCACCTATCCCCTGAACAAACAGTAAATGGATGTATGACAGGTTTGGCCACAGAGACTCCTTTGGGGCTGTTACCTGATGTGCTGAAACTACCTCTGAGCCCATTTTCTTTACCAGCTTGGGACTCTGGAACCCTGTCGTAGTCAGCCAGACACTCTAGCCTGCTGTAACACAGACCCAGGGTCTGAACCAAGCCCCAAAGCTGCAAACTTAACTGAAAACAGCTCAGCAAGTATTCCTATCTCCAGCACCCAGACACCTACTCCCCAGTGGGATCCAAACCCCAGTTAAATCTGTTTTACTCTGTATAAAGCTTATACAGGGTAAACTCAAATTGTCCACCTTCTATAACAGTGATAAAGAGATATGCACAGCTGTTTGCTCCCCCAATTATTAATCACTTACACTGGGTTTACTAATAATCAAAAGTGATTTTATTAAGAATTAAAAGTAGGATTTAAGTAGCTTCAAGTAATAACAGAAAGAACAAAGTAAGTTACCAAGCAAAATAAAACAAAACATGAAAGTCAAAGCCTAATACATTTAAGAAACTTAATACATGCAAATCTCACCCTCAGAGATGTTCCAATAAGCTTCTTTCACAGAATAGACTTGTTTCTAGTCGGGGCCCAATCTTTTCCTCTTCTACAGACTTTATTAGTTCCAGATCAGGTGGTAACTAGGGATTTCTCATGACTGGCAGCCTCCTTTATTCTGTTCCACCCCTTTTTCTAGCTTTGGCCCAAGGTGGGAATCTTTTGTCTCTCTGGGTCCTCATCCCGCCTTCTAAATGGAAAAGCACCAGGTTTAAGATGCATTCCAGTATCATGTGACATGTCACATGTCACTAAGACCTCATTCTTCATTACCCACCTTATGTACACAGGAAGACTTGCAGGGAAATAGACCCATTCACAACCAATTCCTAGTCAATGGGAGCCATCAAGATTCCAAACCACCACTAATGGCCCAAACTTTGCATAATTACAATAGGACTTCAAAGTAATGCTTCAGATACAAGAATGATACATTCATACAAATAGGTTGAACATACCTCAGTAGATTATAAACTTTGTAATGATGCCTTACAAGAGACCTTTTGCATAAAGCATATTCCTACACTCATAAGCATATTTCCATAAACATATGGAGTGCAATGTAATAGGATATTACTGGTACAATATTCTTCTCCTCACTGTTGTACGAGTCATAGAACCACCATGAACCACTAAAGATAGCAATCTTATTTCCATCTGTTTTGAAAATTATATTATAATTTTCACATACTTTATAATATTTTTAGTATTTCAAATACGAAACGATGCAAGTATTTTAAATTCTCTCTGTAGCTGTGTTGGTTACCTAGGAAACAACTGTAGGATGGAATTTGATTGGCTATTCTCAAACCGTTTGCTAGAGTTCTGAGATGTTGAGATATATGTTTATGTGTGAGAGAGAAATTCCCTCAGACATAGTCCAGACAATTAAAGGATTTTTATTTGGAAATGAGAAACCCCAGAACATGTTTAACTTATCATGCTCCCACTCTTAATAAGAATTATGCTCAACCAATCAGGCAACAGAAACAATATTATTTCATCAATCACAAATAGCCAGCATGGCTCACATTTCAAATATTGAGCATCAGGTACTCTTTGAACTGAGCATAAACAATAGACGGCCAAAGTATTAATTGAGTACATGTGAATAATGAACTAATTGCAATATGCTCAGGACATTCTGCAAACAGAAAAAGACAGGCTAAGTTCATGAAGTTAATTGTTTGCTTCTCATAAACAGTATAGTTACATGGGTCACCCTGAACTCTCAAGACTAGAAGGACACCAGCACTCCCATTACAGTCTCCAACTGGTACAAGAATCAGGCATTCATGCTTTCTTCCTGTTGTCACCTTTCAGCCATTCTCATCTGGTCTCCCTCTTCCATGATCTCACTTCAAGTTTTGATGCAAAATGAGTAATCTCTTGATCCTCTCCTCCCCCAACTCCTATCTGGGACATCAGGACCCAGATGGAGCCTTTTCATTTCCCAACAAGTAGCCTTGGGAAAAACTGCAGACAGGAATCACTCAGAGATTCCAGCCACTGAAGCAGCTGCAGAACTTGAAGTAACCAAAGCAGAGATTGACCTCTGCAGTAGGGGAAAGAGGTAAAAAAGGGGCCCATTCAGGGCCTGTCCCCCACCTCAGTAATCTGTACCCAAAACTGTGCTTGGGAGATGCCCCCATAACACTTTTGAGTCACTATGACACAGGTGGTGCCTCCCCTTCCCATCGACACATGGACTTGGGTAGAAGCATTTAAGAGGAACCAGGAAGAGACTCCAGCCAGTAGGACCAGCTACAGAAGTAGCCAAAACAGGGATCTTCAGACATTCAGAGACTTTCTGTATTGACTGATTTTTTGCTCCAAACCTCTACCTCACCATCTCTCAATCTTTTCAGACCTGCCCCTTACCCTGTCCCTTTCCCCTTTCCTTCCCTTTCCCCCTCACTCCTTTCCCTTCAATGTCTCCTCTTTCTTTCCATTTAGCTTATCCCCTCCTAACTAATCACCCCCCTAAAACAAAATAATAATTGTAGAACTAACATGATGTTTGCCGCCACTACCCTGTTCACTCTGCTTATGCATTATATCCCTTCCCCCATCATGTCTCTGTCCTGGCTGTTTAGTTTGTAAGCTGCTCAGAGTACTGATGGTCTGTTCCTGTGTGTAGGTAAAGGGCCTGGCATAATGGGCCTCCATCCCTGGTTGATCCTTAGGCATCATGTAATAAAGGATTAATAGCTCCTTCATCTGAATGTTAAAATACAAAGACTGAGAAATCCATTGCAGCCAGGGTTGTAAGACTTGTTCATAAAGAGAAACATGCTCAAGTAATATATCAATTCAAGACATATCCAGGTACTGCAAAACCTAATTTCATACAATACCAAAACTAGTAATGAGTGAACTCCAGGAGGTGTGTTGGCTTGGTTCTAATAAGCACCACATCTTTCCCTGAACCATTTTACCAAAAACACTGCAGGTGCAGTTGTTGCACTACCTAAAAGCAAGAGACCATTTTTCTTGCAGGAAAACCTCTCATACACCCATGGACATGTGAGCAAAAGCACCACTGCAGTGATGTGGTAACATTTTACAGTGGATAGAAAAGGTCTTTACAGCAATCAGTATGCTTTGTAATGCAACAGTTAATAGAGGCAACTGCAAAGAGTATTTATCAATGATTAACTGCTTCAAGTAGTTCCATTCTCTAGCCTAAGGGTATGGTTACACTTACAAGATTATAGCGCTATAGGTTATAGCGGTCCCCTTATACAGTAATATGTATAGCGCTATTGTATGTCCACACTCAGATGCTCCTGCGGTATAGCATGGCCACATTTGGGGCACTTAATGTGGCATTAAGAGCAGCGCATTAGGGCAGGTATCCCAGCATTTAGCTGGGTGCAACGTGCTTTTTAAATGAGGGGGGTGAGGGGGGACGCGTTGTGTGTATGCGGAGGGAGAGAGACAGTGGTTTTTCCGAAAGCCTGTCAGTGAGCCTCCATTCACAGAAGGCTTTGTTTTCACACAGGCTCCCTCCTTAAACATTTGCATTGCTTATCTGCCGAGTTAAGAAAGAAATTCTAAAGACGTACTTCCACATTCCTCCAGCCGAGTTCAAAACAAAGGGAAGAGACGTCAATTGCCTTAAATGGCTCTAGGCATCTCCAGAGATCACTTGTAGCACAGTGGGTGTCCATATCCTTGCTGTAGCGCTACAGCAGCTGCGCTACAGCCCTTATTCCCCATGCGGAGGTGGATTAACAATAGCGCTATAACTCAGCAGTTATAGCGCTCTACGTGCCTTGCCAGTGTGGACGGGGAGGAGGTTATAGCGCTCGTGGGGGCTTTATAGCACTATAAAGTGCCAGTGTAACCATGGCCTTAGAAACGAGTCCTAGTGATTTGCCTTTTGAAAGAGGAGTAGAGAAAGGCAAAGAAAATGAAGCGAAGGAACATATATACTTGAGTTTTAACCCAGTCACTGCAATAGAAAATGTCAGACTAAAGTGTGTTCTCAAGGTCCTCTTTCAGCAGTTTCTCTCTTTTCAAGAACAAGACATTTAAAAGGAACACACACAATAGCAGCTGAATTTTGAACATTAACTTCTTTGCGCTTGTCATGCAAAATAATTATAAAATGCTTCCAAAACCAATACTTTACCAGAATTTTTAACCAAATTCAACAGTATACACAAGAGAAAGTACAAAGCAATGAAAAATCCAAAATCTACACATTTGTGAAATTTAGTGTGTTCGAAAATTAGATCTGTATTTATTGTTTGATCCCAGATTATTAGAGACTAATTAACTAGTAGCAGGGATTAAGTGTAACATCCTTTTTTTTCATGGAGTTGGTAGTTCAAAATGACAGACGGCAATTACAATTTTAAGTACAATTAAATCATATGAAGAAGGCCACTACTTCTAAATGTTTGCTAAAAGAGCATATCCAAGACAAATTACACTTTATTTCGCTACAGAAAACCTTCATGAGAAGGAAGAAATTCTAGAAGAAGGTAAGTGAAAAACAAAACGGTTCTGCTATTGAATATGTTGAAAAGAACTACTACATTAAATCGTTTTATTTCTCTTTTTAACATTAGAAATATGTGGATCCCCACTTCCACAGTTCTTCTCCAATACCAGAATAGAAAAGGCTACAACACATTTGGCAGAAGAGGTTCCAATGACAAAATATTAACGTTTCTTTGGATACTGCTGTTTCTACAACTTTCACTTCTTAAGAGAGATTTATAGATGCATCTGGATTTAACAGAAGAGCAGCATAAGCATGCACTGCTTGTTGACTGAATACTACCAAGATAATCTTTATACCTGTTAACCTTATAAAACTCCATATAATTCAGAAGTCTGTTACCCCTTTTGACCCAAGAAGCTATCCCAAAATTGGGTGTCTCAGGTTATTCCAGTTAGGAGAAGAAACTGATGATGGAATCAGGTACCTTTCAGGCAATCTTGTTCATTTACAAAGAATGTACAAAGTCATATTTCCATGGTCACAGGAGAAAACAAACAACAGCAAATAGTTTCTTTGCTTGCATTGTAAGCTTCTTTTTCCCTCCGGCTCTCTCTTTAGGCTTCTCTCAGGGGCCATGTGCCTTGATTATCCAGGTTGTATTTGAGACTTCCTTTATCTGTTTCTTTCTGGGTGCTTCTTTGCTAGTCCCACCATTCAGCAAAGCCCCTCTCCACCCACATACTTCAAATGCCCATAATGGATCAAAAATTGAATGAGTCGACAATATGATACAGCTATAAAAAAAACCTAATATTCAAAAAACTATTAAAAGAAGTGTTATACATAAGGCATGGGAGGAATTGTCCTTCTCTCCTGGGCATTGGTGAGACCTCAGGTGGAGTACTGTTTCCAATTCTGGGCACCACACTCCACTTTAGGATAGATGTGGACAAATTCAAGAGAGGCCAGAGGAGAGACCAACAAATATGATAAACGGATTAGAAAACCTGACCTTTGAGTAAGGCTAAAGATTTAGTCACAGGTATTTTTAGTAACAGTTATGGATAGATCATGGTGTGGTCCGGGAGTCAGCCACACCGGCCACTGCAGAAATCACAGAGGTCCCAGAAAGGTACGAAATGTGTGAATTCCATAACCTCTGTGACAGACTTGCAACCTTACCTATGAGAAAAGGCTAAAGAAACTAGGCATGTTTAGGTTTTGAGAAAAGAGGACTGAGGGGGGAGACCTACTAAAAGTCCTCAAATTTCTTAAGGGCCATTATAAAGAGGACACTGATACATTGTTCTCCATGTCCACAAATAGTAAGGAGCTCAATTTGCAGCTTGGGAGATATGATGTTCCACTGCATATGATTTTATGAAAATATGCTAATAAGTGTGAATATAATGTAACTGGAATATGCTCCATGCAAATGGTCTCTTGTAAGGTATCATTACAAAGCTTATAATCTACTGAGTGTGGTCATCCTATTTGTATAACTGTATCAGTCTTGTATCTGAAACTAGAAATATGAAATATAACTCTGAGGTCCTCTTGTAATTATGCAAAGTGTGGGCCATTAATGGTGGTTTGGAATCTTGATGGCTCCCATTAACTAGGATAATTGACTGAAAATGGCTCTGTTTACTTGTAAGTCTTCCTGTATACCTCTGTGCTGGCAAGTGGGTAATGAAGTCTTACAGTGGCATGGGATCATGTCACCTGAACTACAATCCATCTTTAACCTGGTGCTTTTCCATTTAGAAGGAGGGATGGGAACCCAGAGAGGGACAAAGGATTCTCACCTTATGCAAAAGCTGTATAAGGGGGTGGAACAGAACAAAGTGGGCTGCAGTCATGAGAAATCCCCTAGCTACCACCTAATCTGGAACAAGGACTGTACCACGGGAAAGGATTGTGCCCAGACTAGGAAGGAGTCTAGTCTGTGAAAGAAGCTTATTGAAACATCTGAGTATGAGATTTTATCTGTATGCAGTTTTCTTACTGCATTAGGTTTAAACTTGCATGTTTTATTTTATTTTGCTTGGTAATTCACTTTGTTCTGTCTGTTATTTCTTGGAACCACTTGAATCCTACTTTTTGTACTTAATAAAAATAACTTTTTACTTACTAACCCAGAGTTTGCATTAATACCTGGGTAGGGGAGAACAGCTGAGAATCTCTATCAGTGTTTAGAGGGTGAACAATTTATCAGTTTACCCTGTATATGCTTTATAAAGAGTAGAAAAGATTTGGGTTTTGACCCCATTGGGAGTTGGGTATCTGAGTGCTGGAGACAGGAGCACTTAAGTGGTTTTCAGTTAAGCCTGCAGCTTGTGGGAGATACAGTTCAGACTCGGATTTGCAGCAGGCAAGCATGTCTGGCTCAAACCAGGCAATAGTCTGAAGTACCAATCTGGCAAGGAACACAGGCTCAGAGGTAGTCTATGCACACCAGGGTCAGTCTCAAAGTGGGTTTCTGTGATGCAATGAGTTACAGGAGATTTAGGTAAAATATTTTTTAAAAACTTTTAATGATAAGGGTTGCTGAGCTCTAGAATAGGCTTATATGTGAGATTGTGGAGTCCCCATCATTGGAGAGTTTTAAAAACAGGTTGCTTGTCAGGAAGCTTTCTTGCTATTAGCTATAGAACTAAAATGTCTAATCAAGAGAGTCCTTGAAGGTTGTTGGTTTTTTAAACAGATTAGCCATTGTTCTCACTCCCACCTTACTAACAGAATAGTAGTTTTACATTTTATACATACAGGGCTGGCGCAAACTCAATAAAGTCAGTGTCAGTCTCTAAGACACTTAAGAATCAATACATTTTAGAAATTTAAATAAACAGGAAAAAAAGAGAATGATTCCTGAGTAAGGCCTCTTTTGACCAGGTGAAACAAACAATGGTTTCCTGAGTATTATCTAACAGTGACTAAACAATGTGTGAAGGACTATAAACAAAACACCTACTGTACTTAGGGTGACCACATGTCCCATTTTTAAGGAACAGTCCAGCATTTAAGCCCTCCTGCAGGTGTCCTGATTGCTTAAAAATGGGCAAATTGTCCCATATTTCCTATCTTCCCTACCCCTGCCCCCCGCATCAGTACTTGGGGGTCCTGCTGCTGGCCGAATCAGTGCTCGCCAGCCCCCAGCAGCAAGGTGGGTGTGCAAGATTCAGTACACAGGGCCAACTGCTCCCCATGCTGTTCCATCAGTGCGGCCCCTGCTGCATGCTGGCTCTTGGCCAGCAGGGCCCTGTCACATTTCCAGCTGTAACCGGCAGCACACTGTGGTGGCTGGTAGTGTGAGCAGGCACCAGGAGACGGATGGTTGTGTGTCACCTCTGGTGCCCACCAATTGGCCCTTTAAGTGTTCTCCCTCTCATTATCCTCTCCCTGGTTTGCCCTTCTCCCCACACTACTCCCTCAACCCGGCTGCTTCTCCACATCCCTTCTTCCCCGCTCCCCCTCAGCAGGGCACATCCTGCTCCCAACACTATGCAGAGAACCAACCCCCCACTCAGAGCACTCAGCTCACCAACAGCCTAGCTGCTCCACCCCTAGGCACTCCCTCTGCTGATCCACCTTTCTGGCAGGGTTCACTGAATCCCCTTCAGTCAGGTTCCCTAGGCCCTGGTGCACAATGCATCTTTAGGGCTTAACCTCTTTTTGCCTACACTGTAGCCAGGGGACAGGAGGCAGCTGGGTTATGTCAGTGGCCAGCAGCAACCTGGAAGTGTTAGCTGCCTTTTGACACTGTGCAGGCAGGAAGGTACAAGCTGCTTCCCACCACAGGGAAGTGGGGGCTGGGGGTAGAGATGGCCTCTGCAAAGACATGGACCAGGTCATCCCTTCCCCTCACACCAGTGAGGCTGGAAGCAGGTTCCATCCCTTCCCTCCTGCACAGTGCCAAAAGGCTGCTGCTGGCCACATTCTGGGAAGGAACCCTGGCAGAAATCTGGGGGGAGGGGGCGAGCATATGACTTTGTGTGTTCCCCCCTGTCCATAACACCCACGTTACCTTGGGAAAATGGTGCCAGATACTAGGAGATGTGGGTCTATCCCAAGGGCCCAGCCAGGCATGGAGGGTGGAGAGCACTGGACAGGCATGGTTGGGTTGGTCAGTTACTCTCCTTGCATGAGAGAGAAAGTGGTAGGGGTGTGTGTGAGAGTGTGTGCGTGTGTGTGTGAGAGAGAGAGGGAGAGACAGTCACCTCTCCACATTTGAAATGTAAAGTCTTAAAGATAATAAGGTAATTAAGAATCCAACTATGTAGTATTTATTTTTAACAAGGGCTCAGTCAACTTGATGTTAATTTGAACATTTGTACTGTATAGTTCTGATGTATTCAAGCAAGTTCAGTGGCAATCAGAGTAATTTTATCAGGTGGCCCATATTCAGCATAGGGAAATATGGTCACCCTACCTGTACTGAAAATAAGGAAACAGACTCTTATAAAATGCTGATATGAAGTTTGTACCATAGTTTTGTAAAAGAATACTCTTGACTTTTCACAGTTTTATGTGGCACTATAAATTTGTGCTTACTAGGCTAGTGCATGGGAGGATGTAATAATGGGAATGATGAGCGCAACATAATGCTAATACATAAAAAACCACTATCTGCTAATCGAACATATTTTTTTAAAATTATTTAAAACTTGATTTAGCAAAGCATTTTTTGGTGAAATCTGCATTTTTATAAGTGGTTTAGTGTTCTTTTCCTGTAGGGCTTTGTAGCAAATCTCATATAGAGCTCTGGAGCTTTATATAGCATCTCAAGAAGAAAAAATTCCATGCAAGCAAGATTGTATTATTTAGACAAGATGTTCATGCTCTACTGAAAATGGGGAGGATATCCTAAGATATAACATTAACACTATATAAAGAAGTTCTAATATTAACACTGCTGTATCTTTTGAGCCTTCTCTGTCATGCACTGCTCTTGTTCTTTCTGAAAATGCAGGCAAGAGGAAAATCCTATTTCCAATTATAGTGATCACTGCATCTGCTCATAAAGCAACTCCTATTATCATCATTACCACGTAGTGAAAAGAACGGCCACTTGCAAAAAGCATACTGTAGGTATCACCATATGAAATTCTTTATGCTTCCTTAACAAATTCTATGTTTCCCTAAGTCCATGCTTTAAGTATTATTCTTTTTTCTGCTAAGGCTGAGGAGGTAACACAATAAAGAAAACATTCCACAGGGTTTGTTAGAAATGGAATTGTACAAAAAATCTGCTAACAATACATTGCCTTGAACTTTCCATTTTTAAATAAATCAGTAACATTTTTTCTTCTTGTTATGGAGTGCCCTCTCCCCCCACCCGTTCTCTTTCAGCATTACCCATCAGCAAGTCCTCACCATGCCCTATCATTCAGTCTTTCTGTGACTTCCAAATCGTAAGTGTTGATAACGCCCTGTCTGCTATGAGGCCCCTCCTCCGTACTCTCCCCCCTCCCACCCCCATTGATGTGGTTGTTGTCTCTCTCCATGCTTCACTCTTGCCTCTCTTTTACTGCAAGGTCTACCTGCTGACCCCTCATCCCTGGCTCATCCCTGCCCTCATACTGTAAAAGGTGTCTAGTGAAAATCTCATGTCTTCCACCCTACAAATTCATTTTCTTCTCCTTTGTGAGTGCCATTTTGCTAGCTAAACAATTCTACTTCTTCATCAAAATTGAATCCCATGCCTATAATCCCAACGACCTTTTCATCACCTTTGACTCTCTCTTCAAACCTTCTGTGCCCCTGACTCCACTTCTCTCTCTGCATATGATCCTGCTGATTTCTTCCAAGAGAAAACTGACAATAGAATGACCTTCCCCCTTCCCTTCAGCTTGCCTTCCCTTCCCCTCCCTACAACCTTTTTTTCCTTCTCCCTTGTCAAAGATTCAGGAATTTCCCATTTAATGTCCTCTTCTATTCCTCCCACCTGCCCCAGTGACCCCATCTTTTCCTGATCTCCCTTGTGCCCACTTTCATCCTCTCTTCACTCTTCTCCTTAACCTCTCACTGTCCTCTGTATTGTGAGGGGGGGAAAACAAACATGGGTTAGTCTCTTAAAAATCCCTCCCTTTACCTTACTTGCCTCTCTCACTACCTCCCCTTCTCACTTTTATCTCTAAGCTAATTGAATGCACTATCTACAATCACTGTCTGCAGTTTCTCTTCTTCATCCTAGAACCTCTCCAATCTGGCTTCCAACCTTTGGATTACACTGAAACTAGTTTCAAAGTTTCTAATGACCTCTTCATAGCTAAAGCTCAGAACCACCGTCATCCTCCTCAAATATCAGATGCCTTTGATAGGCTTGACATGATTTTCATGATCTTTTCCCACTGACTTCCCTTTCTTTAGTGCAACAAATATAAACTGCTCGTATTCTCTTTCAAGGATCTTCATGGTCAATCCCCACCCTATCATCTCTCATTTGCTATCAAGCTGTCAGTGTTCATCTCCAATCACCCCATGATACTGGATTTCACTGTCTACTCGCCCATTTTTCTCCCATGCTGCTCCACACACTCAGGAGGTGCTTCCCATAAACATCTGCAATGTTATTTCCTTATGCTCCTTCATATACCTCCTCAAAAAACTCTTTCGCTGTGATGCCTACAAAAACACCAAACATTAGTGTACAGAGAATATCAGGGATGGAAGGGACCTCAGGAGGTCATCTAGTCCAACTCCCTGCTCAAAGCAGGACCAATCCCCAACTAAATCATCCCAGCCAGGGCTTTGTTAAGCCTGGCCTTAAAAACCCCTAAGGAAGGAGATTCCACCACCTCCCTAGGTAACCCGTTCCAATGCTTCACCACCCTCCTAGTGAAAAAAAAGTTTTTCCTAATATCCAAGCTAAACCTCCTCCACTGCAACTTGATTCCACTACCCCTGGACCATTATTCCATGAAAAGCAGAGATGACTGCCTATCATGCTGATCAATATTGTCTCATTGTTTCTTTGTAGCCTCACATCTGTTGGCATCCATTTGTCATCTTTTGCCTCATGCCTAGATTGCAAGTTCTTTGGGGCAGGGATTGTCTCTTTGTTCTGTGTTTGTACAGCACCTAGCACAATGAGGTCCTGGTCCATGACTAGGGTTCCTAAGCAATATGATAATATTAATAGAGGTTCATTTTACAATGGAATAACTGACTTAATATTATGATTGGCACTGATTCCCTAGAAAGCCTTCCTCAGAAAAAGTAATGGGACTCTGCTTATTCAGCAATCTGGAACTTATTATAGTCAAGAGTTACAGCCATTGTACTATTCTGCAACATAAAAACATAAGGACAGATCTTCAGCACTGCTGCTTCCCTTCGTACCACATCAGGTTTCTGGGCCTTCCTGTGGCCTTGTCCAGCAAAACCCAATAAATCCAAATGAAACCAAAACTTAATTTAAGCCAGGCTTGAGTTTTATGCTCCCTTTTCCTTTCCTAGAACAATAACCCACAGATCTACCTTACCACTATTTCAGGGCCCCCCCAGGCTAGCTCTTCTCCAGTCGTTTTGATATGATTTCTTTCCCAGAGAGACGAAACCTTAGACTTCTTTTCTCCTAAGATATGGTCTACGACCACAGAATTAGGTCCACATAAGGCAGCTTATATCAACCTAACTCTAAGACTCTACATTAAAATGCAGCTCCCATTGATGTAACTCACCCACTACACCAAATTAATAACTCCACCTCTGTAAGAGGCACAGCACTTAGATAAATGTAGTTAGGTTGACACAGTGTCAGTATAGACACCTCCTGACTCCACTTACATCAACTGTTGCTGCTTTTCAGTTTTCGTTCCACAATGCCCCACAGTCACAGTTGAATCAGTGCAAGTGCTCCTGGTGAGGATGTGTAGTGTGGACATGCAAAAGTGATACAATTACTGTGGTGGCTAACATTGATGCAGCTTAGGTCAACTTAATTTTGTAAAGGCTTAAGTCTCCACCCTCCTGGATCTCTTCCTCTGAGCAATTCATTTATGAGGAAGGCCTAACTTGTGGCTCTGATAACAAGTTGAGGAGTGTAACCAGGTGAATGAACTGAGCCCACAGGCTCATATTAACCGTTTGACTACCACTGTGGGATTTATGTACCACACTACATGCACATACTCAAACACCTGCAAAGTAACAGCTCTTTCTATTTACAAGTCATTCAAGTCTACTCCAAACAGGTTTGTAATCGTAACACGAGAGGAACAACAAAACCCAAAGCTCTCCTTGACTTCTTCTGAATCCAGGGTTGATCTATATTATCTTGCTGTATCAGTGAAAATCTGTACACAGATAGCCTCAGATCATTTTAGATCTCATGTTCTCTAATGTCCTTGATGACTAAAAAGAAAATGTGGCACTTATGTTTATTTTTTGGAGCTCAGTGACCAGAACAAGTAACGTATTTAAAATAAAACTCCCTGTGTTCTTCAGCACACTTACTATAGGCAGCGCTAGTACTGAGATTTGATTTTCAGCAACACTAGTTGAGTTAAGAACTATAAGCCTGATTTCACTTCCACCAGCATAAATCAGAAGCAATTCTACTGAAGTCAAAGGACTAAAGAGTGGCATAAACCAGCAAGAGATCATGCCCCACAAGTTAAAGTTTAGAGAATAATTTACAGTTTTTGCTCTGCCAATGACCTAACAACTATTATTTGCTTCTATAAGAAGACAGGAGGCATTTAGAATCAGATGGATCATGCAGCTTGCTGCTAGGTATCATGCAGGCCCAGAAACAGTTGGTATGTATAGTATTACTACTTACAACATCGTAATACCTTCACTGAGAAAAAAAAATGTTCCATGAATATTGTTCAAAAAAGTAAGTATGAAGAGAAGCTTAGAAAAATATTCAATTTAAGTTAATGTGTCTTTGAAGAGCATTAAGACCAGTCTAGAAAAGATGTTTCTTTGCCTTTGTTTTGAAAGCAAAGAACCACAGTTTGATATGATCTTATGAAAGTATTGCTTTCACAGAGAAAGGAAAGGCTCTTAACTGGATACTATTGCAAACCAATAAGAGACTTTGAAAACCCATTCTATTCCCATTCCCATTGATGGATTGAGCAAGATCAGGCCTTTGTGTATTTATAAGTCTTGTACTAATCAATTCCATATCTATCTACTTCTAACAAACACAAGTTAAAGAGAAGTATATGATTTCTGATAGAGCAAATATGTGTTTTGGCAGACAGTTACATTTTTGAGGTAAGAGACAGGAAAAAACAGCAGAGAGAAATTCACAGCATTCCTTAAAGGTTTCCATCGTGACAACAGTGTCAGTCAGACATGAAATGAAATGTAAAATGTTTTGTCGTATATACAAACAAACAAGGCAGATCAGCCCCAGTAGTCTCTTGCACGCATCTAAAGTGGTTTAAGAAAACTATCCAAATGGAATATTTTTATTTAATGTATTTTATTTCTGTCTTCATCAAACACCTTCTAGCTACTGAAAGTCTGCTGCTACAAGTGAAAAATGAACTTTAAAAGAAAAAGACATTGCTGATGTAGGTTGTCCACACAACATTATAAGAAGTTGCATTAAAAAAAATCCAACTGTCATGAAACAGTGCAAATGACAGATCATTGTCAATGAGAGACTGACAAGACATTTCTAGACTGCTAACTGCCCTGCAGTATTTGTGAACCTAGTGAAGGTAGCTGAGTAGGAAATAAAGGAAGAAAATCATAAATAAGAACACACTCATATTTTAGCTGCAATATATACAAAGGATTTTGATTTCCAGTACATTTCTAGAAGCTTCAGCTGAGAAAAAAAAAGGAATAGAATAAATGTTAGCAAAATTTGTTGCTTCTACCATATTTAAAAAAGAGACAAAATATGTTCTTTTTGTTTGTGCTAATGGCAAGTATTGCACTAGAAATAGGCAATAATCCCACCATATTCTATTATAAACCAGAATTCCCTTATACAAAATCTAAGATAAAGATTTAGTCATTCAGAGAAATAAGAATATATTCTGCAACTGTTTTGGCCAGGAATTCTTCATTAAGGAATGTTATTGTGATATACTAAAGAGCAGATTTGAAACTGAGCTCTATTTGATCACGGTCTGATATGGGTTCAAATAGGATTTGTTGCAGTGTTATTTAAAAGAAATCATGCCAATTTCCTACATAGATAACTGTTAAAAGGACATTTATATTTTATTACTCTGGATTACTTAAAAAGTATAAAGATTCACTGTAATTTAAAATTCAGGGTACTTCACTGAAACATACAGTGTCTAATTTAAACAAAACTACCAATGAATGTGCTAGTATAATGTACAGTTATCAAGATTCCAAGATGAATACAGAACAGTACCTTAAAATTGACTTCACTTGCCTCTGAGGTGTTTTTATGTTCACAATACCTGAACATTACTAAGTTCCAACAAAAGTTATTTCAGAACAAAGTACAGAAATGTAAAACAAATAAGCTTAACCAGTAGGATTCTGATGCCAGTGATTTAAACAAGCAAAAATACCATGAAAGGTCATTGTAACAACTGTGCTTAATTGATTCTGAAATTATTTTCAGAGATACAACTTTAGTCTGCTACTTGTGCTCCAAAAGTATCTATATAGGAGAATTGATAGTGTTTCCATTTTTAAGGGAAATACTTTTACCTTATTTGATAAAGAAACACATTTCAAATAAAGCAGAATTATGCCCTTTAAAAAAATAGGAAGTAATAAGTCTTACAGTCAGAGCTGATCTGGATATTATAATGATCCCCCTGAGTAACATTAAAGCTTATATTATAATAAATTTACCAAAGACAAATTTTGCACTGAACAAAAGCTTCCATAATTCATATGTTCTACAAACTTTTAACTTCAGGCATCATGTAATTCAAGAATTTACATTGATGAATTAATATCAAACATGGTTATAGTCACTAAACCATCATATTTAAAATAGAAGTTAACCAGACTAAAATGGAAAACTCAAATACTGTAACATTATTTAGCATTACATTTAATTTGCTAATTAATATCCCAGAGAGAGTGCCTCAATATTTTCTCCACACTAAACAAGACCTGCAATTTTCCAGATTATGCTGAATTCCATAGAAATATATACATTCTGTATCTTCATCTGTGTTTTTTGTAACATAGAAATACTATGCATTTCAGTGGCTAGTTTGTCACCCTAAGGTATTCAGTTTCCCCATCCTTCTAACATGTATTCATTGTCTGGCTATACCAGGAGGAAGCCAGGAGTCACTGGATATGGTTTAGTTAGCCTGTAACTTTATCATCAGTCTGGGAGTAGCTGGAAAATAAAAGTGTACAGTGTAGGCAAATTCATGATTATTTCAATATCTATCCTTGGGGCCCTCCATCAGCCCTCAACCCTTTTCCATCCTGGACCCCAGCCAACCCATTGCTGGGACCTTACCACTCCTCTCCCCCTCAAATAAGGGTTAAGGTGGTCTATAAAGAAACGTGTGCGTTGGCTCACTGTTTTGCCAGTCATGGGAGCCCCCGTTTCTGCTCTTGTAACAAACATCTCCTTTAAAGTCCATCTTAAGCCTCATTTGATTTATCCAATCATTCCTTATGGCACAAATTGGCAACCTTTGGCATGCAACCTATCAGAGTAAGCCCCTGACAGGATGGGACAGTTTGTTTACCTGCACTGCCCACATATTCGGCTGATTGCAGCTCCCACATGCCACAGTTCCCTGCTCCACACCAATGTTTTCACTTATGGAGTACCTGTCCTGGACATCCATCCAATGCTTTCATAATGGGTTGCAACATCATACCCTAACTCCAGTTCCATGCTTGCCCTAACTACACCTCCCTGAACCTGTGCGAGGAAGGTGCAACAAACTCCATTTTGGCTGGGCCAATCAGGCAGTGAAGGAAAAATTCTTTCAGCCTCCTTTCCCCCACTCAGACAAAGGAGCAGCGAGTGCAGTGCATATAGTGGATCCTGACCAAACTGGTATTTCACCACTTCCAAGGATGGGTGCTACTCTGCTTGGTCTGAGTGAGCGCTTTTTTCACCCGCCTTACTGCTATATATTCCCCTCTCCTTTCCAGACAAGTTTTGGGAAGGGTGGGAAATGAGTCAGCATCCACATGCTGACCTGCTTTGTGGCTGCACTAGAATCCATGCCTGTGTACTGTTTAAAGAGGTATATTCCTTCACCCCCTTCACCTCCCGGCAAGTCAGACAATGCCCCCCACCACTTAAAGTATAGTGCAGTCACTCAATTTAGAAAGCTATTCTGTTGGAACTAGTGCATCTTACTTCACCCATATTATAACACACATGTATTTTGTCCTCAAAATACGCTGTGTTGCTGCTGACAGGTAAACTCATCTATAAATTTACCACCCTAGAAATGCTGATCTGACTCACTCAACAAGATCCATGACTTGTCCCACCTCTCACGTACCAGAACCCTTTTGAAATCTCACTGACACACAACCCAAGGTGTGGGATGATGGATATAGGACAGGGCTGGACATAGAAGACCTTGAGCAAGTCTGCATACTTGCTGCATACTTGAGCAAGTTATTTCACCTCTCTGTGTCTCCATCAGACAGGTGAGGGTCACCAGCCAAGGCACACAATTCACTTCAGAGAAGGGAAACTCTGATTTCAAAGTAAGTGTTGGGCCTGGCCAGCTGCTTTGTTAAACGTATGCCAATCATACAAGCTCTTACATGTCTGCACGGCTAAACATAGCTGGGGGCGAAGTATTAGTGTATTTAGTAAAGACGATAGACTGATTGAACAAAATTTGACACAGAGATAGAAACCACAATTTCCATTACGCAGAAAATCCCAAAATTTTGAAAAACAACCACCCCACAATTATTCCAAATCAGAAGTAAAAGTTGAAATTTTACATTTACAATGAAAGTAAAATGAAAAAAAAATATCAAAAAGAGAGAAAGTAGGTGAGGTAATGTCTTTTTGGTGGACCAACTTCTGTTACTGGAAGGGACCAGTTTTCTGACCTTCACAGAGCTCTTCTTCAGGTCTCAGGAAGGTAACCAGTGTCCATGCTGGATACCAGGTGGAACAGATTGTTAAGCATTAGGGGGTCAAACATACTGTAGAAAACCACTTAAAATGAAGTGGGTAATTATAACAATTTGTAATACATCCTGGTTCCTGATAACCCTCCATTATCCTATGACTACAGAAGTATTAGAGAGCCATAAAACCAAGGTCTCTGTTAAGGCCATGGATTTTAGTAGTCACCAGATTTTATGAATTTGAGAACCAAGGCTTGTCTTTTGAAGGTGTTATGCATGTTTCCTTTGAGAATGAGGACTGAGAGGTCAGATATGGAGTCATCACTTTGGGAAAAGTGCTCACCCACAAGCAATAGTGTGTTATTGTCTTTTTGAATCATGTCCAAACCTACTTCTTCTGCCTTCAGACAACCCCAACATGGCCAAGCTCATCATTAGAAGGAAGCTCCCCACAAATCAGGCCCCACCACTCGAAGCAGCACCAGACTGCCAAAACAGATGCAAAACCTGCAGACACTTCTCCATTGCTAGGTGATCAATACCCTCATAACACACCTTTCAAAATCTCAGGGTCCCTCACATCCTTGATACATACCTCATCCACTGCATCAATTGCCTCAACCATGAGGGTGAAACCAGACAATCACTATGCTCTCAAATTAACTCACACAGAAAAATAAGACAATACAAAAATACTGTACTGCCACGAACAGTACAAATACTCTGGCTGTATATTAAACATATGTGTAAGGGTTTGCAGGATCAGGGCCCTAAAGTACAATAATTCTATATACTATTTTTACTAGCACTAATTAATTAATAGCACTTTTATAGTTTATTTTAATTGTTATCAGAAAGTTAAAACTTGATACACTTTACCACGCCCAATGGAATTTGCAAACCAACTTTTATATAAAATATTGAGATTCTACAGGATTCACCAAATTCTAAAAATGCTCTGGAGAATTCATTAACATTTAGGGCTTAAACAGGTTATTAGAATTAGTTCAATTGACTCCAGACTATCATATTTTCATGATTTTATTCTCAATTCTATTTTGCTTATGATATTTTAACTACTTATTTAAAATTAAAAATAGATACACTGTAAAAGAACACATGACAATTTTCCAGCTAAAGATCTGTTTGGTATCCTGGACTAGCCTTAGAGTTTTTACTTTTTGTAGTTACAATAGCTTATGCTGTGAAGTTTACATACTGAATTCTATTATTTGAATGATACTGTTACTAAGGTCAAGCTTTTCCCTGATTCTGTCTGCAAGGAAAGCATTCAACATCCACAATGTTACTCATCTGCAGACATGAACTGTTCATGAGAAGATCATACCGTAGTTTAGCTTTCAGAGGGTGTTAAGAGACAGCAGATGAAAAGTCAAGCTTTTCCACTAAAAAGCTAAAGATATCTATTCTGTGAAATGGAAGAAATATAGCTCACTGAATTCACTTGTCCAGATTACACACTGCCCATGGCAACTGCTCCTGCAGAAATAAGAGGATGATTCACTGATTTCAGTCAGTAGAGAATGCCATATATTTTCCTCTGTGGATTGTTGCTTGAGGCATCCTCTCTTTTGCATGCACCAAAAACTCCAAAAACTGTATAACAACACATTACAATTCAGCGCTATAGTTAACTTGTAAAAATACACATGCTATTTTCATCTGGTTCTTATATAATTAAATGGTAAAAAACTTCATAAGAAGAGAGTTAATGCTTCTCATTGTTCCCTTCTAAAATGAATATACCCTTAACCTTAACTCTTCCCTATTGGAGCTAGCGATAGCCATTGGCAATTATCTGCATGCATTCCAGCTGTATTCACAGAGTAAGCTGTAACTGTTTCAAATGGTGAAGGCAGTCAGTGAGAAAGTGGTAGAGGTGCGTATGTGACCTGAGGAGATGGGATTAGTCTGAGGAGCATCACAAAACTGTGATTATGTAATGAAAAGATCAAGGTTTGCACCCATCCCACGTGTGCAAGTGAAGGAAAGGGGGTCATGTGCACCTTGAGGAGCTATTGAAAAATGGTGTAGGTTGCCCCTATAGCAACAGAATTGTCAATAATGAGGTGGAATATGACAGTCTGGGAGTTTAACAATAGGCAAGGGGAAGTACAGGTTCAGATGGTATCCAGTGAGTAAGTGTGAAGTGGTTGTTAAATTTCACAAGTGTCATATGAAGGCAGGAAAATAGGCTAAGGGCTTATCCACACTTAAAAAGCTTCAGTGGTCCAGCTGTGTCACTGTAGTACTTCAGTGATGACACTACCTACACCGACAGGAGGGCCCCTCCCATTGGCATAGGTAATCCACTTCCTAAGAAGAGGTTGCTAGGGGAGAATTCTCCCATGAAGCTAGTGCTTTGCACACTGGGGCTTAGATCAGTTTAACTGTGTTGATCAGGAGTGTGACTCATCTGAAGAGGGTTGTCAAACCCTCCAGATATTAGCAAATGCAGAGAGGCAATAAGCAAGGCACAGGCACAGGCACACTTCAGGGACCCCCCAAATCCTAGCTCACATGACAGGGGCAGGGAGAGAGAGGCCTCCCCCACAATCCTAGCACACATGAAGGCAAGAAGTGAGGCTCAAACTTTCCACGTGTAGGGACCCACCCAGATCCCAGCTCATATGGGTGTAGGGAGAGGGGCTCAAACTCCACACCCCATCCTGGCATGCACACACAGAAGGAGAGAATATGTGGCTGACAGGGGCCCCATCCCTTATTCTTCTCCATTCTCCCTGCCACTCATCCCCATACCCTCTTCTCAGTATCTCTGCAACTCCTCTAAAACCCAGTCCCTCTTATCACCCTCCCCTTGATGCAGCCCCAAACTCCTCTCACCCTTATTGTCCCACCCACAAAACTGTCCCTCCCTTTACATTTCTTGTTTTTGTGAGGAAAATAATACTCATTACATTCCCTCCAATAAATTCAGGAAAACCTTCCAGAGGTGACCACTCCTGGGAGTTGGCAAAAGTGGTCCCTTGTAAGAGGTGGTGTCTCTTCAAAGGTTTGCACACTAGAGAGCAGTGGTGTTCCACGGCCTCTGCAAGTAGTCGCTTGTGACAGGTTGTCTCTTCAGAAGTGGTCACTAAGGCAGGTTTTACTGTTAATAACAGCCTGACAGAATCAGATTCCTGCAATATGCCTTTGAAACTTTGCCAATTTTCTGCCCAAGTAGGGGCATAGACTACCTGGATGGGTCTGCTCCAAAGGACCATAGTGTAACCCCTTTACAGAACCAGCTGGTATGAAGACTAAAAACTAACTCCTCTGTCCACACGTGTTCAGTGTAATTCATTAGACAATTGAAAAGGTCCCCTATCAAAGCAAACTCCTTTTCAAACAATATTTACATTTCATTTCCCTCAAAGGAACAGGGGGTACCATGCATTCTGTTGGGCTGAGCTCTAAGATGTTGGGGCGACAGTCTGTGTCCTGTCCTTATCTGTATGCATCTGGGAGCAAAGAAGCATTGCCAAAATGTGTCAGCTTTAAGGAAACCTGATTTCTTCCCCGGGGGACCTCCTCGGTAAAATGACAGTATGTTTGGATCACTGACTGTACTTTGCACCCCAAGAAAAAAATCACTTTTAGGCAGAGACCAAGACTACAAAATTTCAGCCTGACAGGTGCAAATTTTTTTAAAAATAGTTATGAACACTGAAAACAGAAGATTATTAACCAGTATAATCATTAGATTACAGCAGGAATGGCAGCAGTTATCATGAATATATATTCACAATGCCACCACTATGCAGAAAGAAATGTTGTTACACTGTGTTACAGCAAAATTGTCTTAAGGAACCCACGTGTGGGTGCGTAAGTCCTGAAATACAGTGGTTACCATGAGTGAAATCCTGGTCCCACTGAAGTCAGTGTCAAAACTCCCATTGAGTTAAATGGGTTTAATATTTCACCTTCATCAGGAAAGACGGACAGCACATAGCATTTCTTTCTCTATCTCCTACCCACTATAGAGGACTTCTAGGCCATTGCTTTGCCCATAAAATCATTGAAGGGCATAAGGGGCTATCAGTGGGCCAGTGGCTCCCCTGACCAAAAAGCAGTGGAGAAAAGATTTTGGTGATATGACATAGGAATAAAGAGATGAATCTCCAAGGATAGTCTTACTGTGGCTACTCCCGTCAGCGAATGAAAAGGGAACCAATGCAGTCTTGGTGTACCTGGTCTCAGTGGAGAATGAAGGGGAACATGAACACACACATGCCCCTTCTAGCCTCTCCTGCAACTGCAGGGGATGAGGAGAGGGTTCTCATCACCAAGGCAGAGGTGAAGAAAAGGGAACATTTTGTAACTAGTCTTTTTCTGTTGTAATGAAACTTTTTGGAGGACAAGACTTCACAAGAAGTGAAGTCCACTGAATTTATATTCAGGAAGTAAGGGTGACCTCTCCAGTCCTGAGTGGCATAGTTATGAGTAGCTAATGATGACATCCCATCAAATGAAGATAAACTCCAAATCCTCAGTATAGCTATTATATATCCAATTTATATAAATATGTAGTTTTACAACTACATATCCCTTGATTTTACATGCTCTCACAGAGGTAGCTTTTGTGGCCAAAGATTTAAGCTGGGTCTGCACCGAGCTGACCCTTCAAAAACAATGTAGCCTGACCCTGAGTAGAAGAGAAGAATAAATGAAAATGGGAAATAGAAAAGGGAGGGAGTAGAATCTGACTAACACACAACAAGAACTTTTTCTTAAGCAACATAAAAGGTACCAAGAAACCCAACTACCAATTAAGTATACTATATTATCTATCTTGTGCCTTTATTCTCAAGGAATAGTATGGGTGCAAACATTTTCTGCATACAAACTGAAAAGGGAACTCTCAAGTCTGATAGGTCAAAATGTATGTGATGTGTTTTGTTTGTTTTACAGCAGGGAAGGAGTAAATCCCCACACTTAGAACCCATTTAGAGGACAATTAACTGAGGCCTGATAGGGGACTGAAAGCCCAATCAGGAATTCAGAGGGAGTTCAGTAAATATGATAAAGACACTGATTTCGTAGTGAAGACACTGGAGATACAGTCACACCCAGTTGCTAAAGGAAATGTCAAAGTGAAGTATTTTCTCTTCTCTCCTCTCAAGTTTCTTACACTGCACCTGTCCCACTAATTACCAACTTCTTCCTCATTGTATTTTTCCCCTTTCTTCTAGCCTGAGCTATCTTTGGACGGAGATGTTCACATGTATATATTTTAAACGTTCATGATATAAACTGATCTGTTGCAGCTGCCAGGTGGAGTAAAATAAAAAAAAAATAAAAGGGGAAACACAGGTGGGAAACAGTAGAAGACAATGGCTATATGGAGGGGTAGGAATGTAGGAGGACACTGGACCAGAAGGGACACAGAACAGGATAAGGGCTGGACAGTGTAGAAGAGGTGGCATGAAGCCATGTGCTCTAGTCCTAAAAGGGGGAGACACGAGCCCCTCCCTTCAGCCCCAAGCCAATAGTTTGCTAGAGACAAGAACCAGAAACTTACTTCTCTCCTTTTTCATTATAATCATGTGACCTCTCTCCACAGAAGAAAAAAGTGAACAACTTCTGAGACACCAACATTTGTTTTTGCTAGTCTTTCAGCGGGAAGTGAGGAGAAAATTAAATTTTTTAAAGAGAATACTTGGTAGTTGTGCTGGCTGGTCATTACACAGAAATCCTTTTAGACACATTTGATGCCTCCTCAACTCCACCCATCCCCCAACATTAAGGCTAGGTTTTTTGAAGATATTTAGGTGTTCAAAGATGCAGTGGAATTTTAAAAAGCATCTAGGGTTCCAGCAAGAGTTAGGGATCTAGGTCCTTTTAAAACTTGCACTAGATGCCTATTTGCATCTTTAAATACCTAAATGTCTTTGAAAATCTGACCCTTCCTTCAGGCAAACTAAGTTTTGCTACACAGCAGCAGCCCCATTCAACAGCATGTTGTTTTAGAACATTGCTAGTAAATACTGTCCAAATCATCCAATTCTATTTATTTTCTAAGCAAATAAGATTTTTATTTGGATAATTAGGTATACTATATTTAAAATGAAACTATTTCAAACTAAGCTTTTTCAAAAGCACATGTTTATCATTTTATGATGAACTGCATAAATAATTCAAATGAACAGAGGGTGCAAAATAATCAGGAATGGAAAATTTGCCCTCTGACATAGATTTGAAGGGAAAGCAAGGTCAGCTAATTACACATGAAAGATGGAGCTATTTTCATGAGCTGCACAATAGATGAGAATTGAACAAAGGTACAAAAATATGGTTTGAAAAAAAGCCATGTGACTTTTAGCATGCAAATCAACAAGATTGATAATCAGATCTTATTCAAACCACGTGTTCTTACTCAGGAATTTGGCTAAAATGCTATTGTTTTCATTTAAATATATAAGAAATACATAATAGCAGCTTTTAAAGTCCTCTGGCTTAAACTATTTTGTGCCGGAATAAGATCACAATTTTGAAGTCTTCTTTGAATTCCTTGGTTTAGTCACTGTAACAGCCACTTCTAATTCATAGGAAGAGCTTAATTTTTTTATCTGCCTCAAGCATGCATCACTGTGGGTATTGCCTGGCACAACTTAGACAAACAAAATTCCTGAAGTAATATCCTTCTGTATTCACTGAGCATTTTGTTACAATATAAATAGAAAATTTGATTACTTTCACATTGAGGTTGCTTTGTACATTTAGAAGCTGTTCAAAAGTCATGATTTTTTTAATTCACTCATGAATTCACTCACTCATATATTAAAGAAATAAACATCAAGAGAATGGAGAAAAAATAGACTACAGCCCAGGAGTTATGTAACTGCTAATGAAGCCCATGATGGGGACTATGCTTAATGCAGCCAAACAGGAAAGTAAGAGGAAGTAAAGCCCTCCCACCCCCGCAAGCTCTTGCCAATTCTGTCTGTGCCTGCATTAGGGCAACCCAGGTCCAGGGTAGGTCCTGTGAAGAGCACAAAGGGTGTGTTCCAAATGTTTTCCCCAAGGAAAGGAAAGATGGAGAATGGAGTTCCACCCACATCTCTCCATCAAAGCTAGCTGGAGGCCAATGGGAGTCAGTCAACTGCACCCTCTTTCATGGAAATCTAAGGTAGAGGCACTGTGGGAGCTACCTCATCAGAATTTTCTCATTAACCTTATCCAGAAAGGAAAGCTGCACTCAACGTTTACAAGAACTTTCCCTGATTTTCCAAACAGAAGCTTAAAATGCTTAATATTTTTGGTGGTTCTCATGCCACTAGTAACTTACTGATTCTTTATGATCCTACTGATAATGTATCAGTGCTTTCCAATGCACTCAATAGGAGTTGTGTTTGAATAAGCACTGCAGTCTCTGTCTTAAAGTGAGCAAATCAAATGCATTTCCTTGCCCCAAGCCTTGTTTCTCAAATCACAGATAGGGACACACACATACCCTTCCAGGATTCATAACAGGTCTCCAGAAGAGAGTAAAGGAATCTTAGCAAAAGTGAGAACTTACTGTAAAAAGTCCTGAAGATAGATGTACCCTTCTAAACTCCTGCAATTTTAACTGATCACAAACAAGCAAGTTTTGCAACCAAATAAAGTAGCTAGGAACATACTAGCAATGATTTTCCTTTATGTCAGTGATGAATAGAACTTCAGGGAAAAAAATAATTAATTCTGCCTTTTCACATTAGGATACATTCTTCTATTTAGCCATAATTTTGAAGGTACAAATGCTGACTTTAAGTGTGCATTCCTTCCACATGGTGAGAACAGTACAGTCTCATAACTGTACATTAACTGTTCATTGTAATTGTTTGAAACCCATCATCAAGTGTGCATTGGTATGGTTATTTGATTTGCTAATAACTATTGACATTTTCATAAGTATCATGAGTGCTAGTTAAATAAGCATATACAGATTCTCTAGCCTTTAAAAGTGCATGATAGTGCTACTTGAGAAGCAATGTTATCAGCTGATCCAGTATTCAGAACTCTTTTAATGATATCCAACGAATGCCCTAGTAGTTTTATCATTTCACTAAAATGTTTTTCAAATATACCGTAATATGACTACTAAAAATTAATTACAAGTTTACACAATATATCTGGTGACCAAGGTTTGCAAATTTCAGCCAGCTAACAGGAAAACAATTCTATGTAGAAAATAAAATTATGGGATAACAATTTATGAATGCATAAAAGAGGTGCATTTTGTTAACTAGGCATAGCCAAAGACGGATGCAAAAACAGAATTAAGATTCTGAAATGTACAAACAATGAAATAAGGGCTTGGTTGCATTTACAGTTTTATAGCGGTTTTGGTTATACCTGTCTTTGTATACAGCTGTAGGGATAGCGCTATAGCTTGTTCACACTGAGACCCGCCAGCGGTATAGCGTGGCCACATTTGTGGCACTTGCAGCGGCACGGGGAGTGGTGCATTATGGGCAGCTATCCCAGCATTCAGCTGGGTGCAACATGCTTTTCAATGAGGGGGTGAGGGGGAACGTGTTGTGTGTATACGGATGGAGAGAGTGAGGGGATTTTCTTCGTTTTGAGAGCCTGTCTGCAAATATCCTTTGAAATACAGAGCCTGCTAGTCTTCTCTGGCACACAGCTCCCTCCGTAAACATTTGCATTGCTTATCTGCGGAGTTAAGAGATAAACTGTGAAAACATACTTCTGCATTCCTCCACCCAGTTCAGAACAAAGGGAAGAGACATCAATTGCCTTAAATGGCTCGAGGCTTTGCCAGAGATCACTTGTAGCACTTCGAGTGTTAATGCCCATTCACACTTGCGATGATACGCAACAATGAATACGCAATAGTTATTAATCCTCGGGGAAGGGAGGATTACCAGGACTGCTATAAATGTGAATTTATAGCGCTTTATGTGCCTCGCCAATGTGGACAGGTAGGAGGTTATAGTGCTCCTGGAGGAACGCTCCTTTATAGCGCTATAAAGTGCCAGTGTAACCAAGCCCTAAGAAATACTTAGTTTAGGGTAGAGTGTAAAAGGGCACCAAGAATATTATGTCTGACAAGGCCACTTTTTCAGTTACATGTCAAACACGTGAAAGGTAAAGCATTCCAGAGTGACAGTTACAATCCATTTGCTTAATGCTTTACTGGCAAAAGTTAAAATGCTTTGCCTCTTACAACTATTTTTAATATCTTGAACCTAATTGCTAATTTACTCCATTATAAAGCAATACAACTATTTTTGCCCAATGTATCTAAACAAAGGATTATGATCATTCTTCTGGGCTCAGTGTGGGTTGGGAGGACAGTCTTGGGGAGGAAGGGCAAAGAAGAGGAGGCAGTAGAGCAATATAGAGGTATTTAGGACTAGCTAAAGGAATGAGCCTGATTCATTTCTCTTATGCACTTAGCCTACAAAAAATGCAAACATGAATTTTATATAAAGAGCATTTACTACAACATTATCTAGTGAATCAAATCCACTACTACAGAAGTTCATGAAATTAAAAAGATTTCACAGATAAGTTAAAAATGTCTTCTGGCTAAATTGTTCCTTTTTCCAATTGCAGAGCATGAATCTTGCACAATGTGCAAAACCAGTTTCCTCTTGCATGGTAAGGCAACAATAAAGAAGAATGATAGAATAGCCTAAGTGATGACAGATTAGATCAACTTCTTCATCTTGCCATAGAGGTTCCAATAAAATGCAGTCAAAAGTGTATTAGAAAACTGTTAACAGATGGTGAATTAACAGTCAGAACAAGTGGTATCTAAATAAGATACCAGACCAGAAACAAAAACATGTCATTTTACCAATGGTAGCAGCACAAGGAAAATAGTTCTGTTGAATTTCCATGAAGAAACATATCCCTGCCGGTAGCAGAAGTCTACTATTTCCTACAGAAACAATCATACATCTTTGAACAACAGTGTCAGTGTCTCAGACAGGTGCTTGTCCATTTGACAGTCCAGCAGTTAAATGCTAAAACAGCAACAAAAAATGGACAATAGGAGTTCAAACAAAATAGAAATTCATTTCTGCCAAGTTGAAGCCATACATTTTACAAGTTCATAAAGAAGATTCACATGCACACATGAGTTTCTGCAAATAAATGAGTGTTCCAGTTTTGAAAACCTTTGTCTTCAAGGGAGGTAGAGTGATTTGAAATTAATGAAGGATTCTAAAAATCTTACTAGTCCCTAACTGTTCCTAGTAATTTAACAAGAATTCTAATTCTTGTTAAAAGAACAGTCAAAGTGGTGCATTACAATTCTTATTCAGCCTTATTAAGGGAAGAAGGAATTACGACCTGATCTTGCAAACACGTATCCCTATGCTTAGCTCTAAGCATGAGAGTTATCTTATTGAAGTCAATGTGACCACACATGCTTAAAATTAAGCACATGTATGAGGGATCATGTGATTGGAGCCTGAGTCATCCTAAAGCTGCTTCTTTATTTCAAATATTTCAAATCATGCAAGATGTCATAAAACCTACCATATTAAAAAAAGGCACATTATGGGCCAGTTTTATTTGAAAGACATTTAAATAGTTTTATTCCTTGAAACAAAATTTTAAAATATGGCTAAAATGTTTCAAGCTAAAGTAGTTGTATTTGACACTGTATAATTACTTAAAATAGGTTTACTTCTAAACCCTAAATTTTGGTTTTCAATGCAAGTTCCAGATTAAATAATATAAAAACTAAAATTCAGCTAAAAATCCATGCCAAAAAAAGCAATAAGATCACAACCTTGTATGCAATCATGGGGAAAAAATAATAATCTATAAATAAGGTATGTGAAGAAGTGTATATACTTCAAATTTTGTGGTATGAAATTTATACATAGAAAGCCACTCATAAAGCATTAACTATAGTATAACCAAACTCTCACATTCATGGAGGTCCACAAGAGAAGCTCCTCATCATCCAGAACCATTTCCTCTGAACAAACTTCATATAACCTCAGGCTAGTGCACATAAATTGTAATGTGAATTTTTTTCCCTTAATAGATTTAAGTTAATTCTTCTTCAATGAGGTGGACAGTTGACATGCCCCAAAATGCATATCTGAATTGATAAGTAATGTAATTTAGCTCTACCTGCTTTATCATATGAAAGAACAAGTATATTTTAGAAGTGTCCAGTACTTATGGCTCTAAGTAGTTTTACTGAAAAGAACTTTATGAACAGTTCTTAACAGATACAAGTTTAATTACAGATGAAAAACTGCACATTTTCTAATACCATTACTGTGTTTCTTCCCTTGAGCAAACAATTGTTACTAGGCAGTACTATTATCATCTAGCATCTTGTCACTTAATGTTTCCTTATTAGCATCCAAATCCACGTAGGCACATTGAGATCTATAACCAGTCCAATTTCTTTGGTCAAATCCCTGCACAGTAAAGACCAAAATAAAAACAGAATAGCATCTTTTCTCCATAAGGAATAATCTTGAACTAAAATACCTGATCAACAATTTTGCATTATGAAAAATTGGATAACAGTAGGTCCACAAAGATATGGAACATTCATTGCTTTACCAATGGATTGCAATGTCTGAGAAAAGTGTCCTGTAAAAGATTTTCACTTTTGTAAAATGTAATAAAGAGCTTTTGGGTTTTCAGCACAACAAAGACTTCTGTAACCAAAGATATTTGTAGGGCTTTGGACTGGAGCACAAGGTTTTTGTGGAGTGGGAAGTAATGGAGCTGCAGGTTTTTGCCTGGCACTGGAAAGGAGCCAGAACAGTGCCCCAAAGCCCTGGATATTTGCATGTGAAATTTTAAGATGGTGGTACATGCAGCAGCCCAGAAATTATAAAGTTTCCACAACATAATTGGAAATAGGTTACAATTTAAATGAAACCAAACTAATAGTATCTCATTAACAGAAGTTGTTATAATTATCTATGGGTGTGGTGAAAGATACCGGGGTGCAATCAACACCGGGGTTAGGGAAGCCTATGTCATCCCTGCCCTGCAACCTAGCAGCATTTCTGACCAAACCTTCAGGTCAGGACTCCTCCTGCAGAATCCGATGGCTGTTTCCTTTATCTTCTCAGGTGCAAAAAATGAGATGGGCAGGGGGATGAAGTGTCTTGGCATGTTTGTCCCTCCTTTTATATGGTTTCATAATTTTATAGTCCCTCTTTAGAAAAGCACTTTCAGCTGAGAATCAGGAGACAAGAGGATTTGCATGGAAGGATGTTTCCAACTGGGTTTTTCCACCTATGTGAACTTCTTCTATCTTTTTCTTTGCCTCCTTTCTGCTTGATGACTCTGTTTACTACTTAAATGCAAATTAAGACAAGCACACACTCTTTTGGTCCAGGTCTGTTTGACTAGTGTGGGGCTATGAGAATCTAAACATGTATTTTTAACATTAGAGAGTGGAAATTTATAATGTTATGCATAAAGCTTTTACACACATTTTCCCATGATATTACTGATCAGCAAGTTATGAGTTTTCAAATAATACCTCACAAGACATGCCTGCACAAACATCATCATAACAGTGTATAGTGCGTGAATACTGGGTGCATTCTGTCACATGCACACATGTAGCTTGCCCAGTTTTCCTTATAACAGCAATGAAATTAATTTGATGCACATGCATTGGAGTAGAGTGCTAGCACATAGTACCGCAACTGATGGCAATTCAGCTTGAGAAAGTGGACGGGGAGGGGAAAAAAGAGAATGAAGGAAGCATGTTGAAAGTCTTGTGGCTAGACATACCTGGATTCCCTGGTATGGCTTAAAGGTGATGAGGAATTTTAGCAGCCCCAGAGGGGAAAAAAAGCAAGCAAAAAACAGAGAACAGGTGCATTTGTAAGGAAGACAGAGAATGAGAGGAGAATACAAAGTGATAGAGAAAAGAAATAATGACAGGGGATACAGAAAGGAGAAAAAAATGTGGTGAGGAAATTATATAATGAATATAATTATTATAATTAAAATGCTCTATTTAACAAACAATGAAAGATTTTACAAGTAAGGAGCAAAGAATCACTTGGAGGAACTGAAGGGCCCTTGAGGGATAGCCTCAGAAACTTGGTGACTGATGAGGAGGATTCTACTGGGAAAAATTACTTTTTTATCATTGTTCAAAGAGAATGAGGAAAAAAAAACACCAGAAAGTGAGCCTAGCTATTGGAGTGTAACATTTTAAAGAGCACCAAAAATGCAGCTGCAATAAATTTACTTGAGAGGGTAAGAATTTCAAAACACACAGGAGTATCAATTTGAAAAGCCTTAAACCAAAGGAAATTAATGTGTTCTATGTATATACCCAGGCACCAATAAAAGCTGTAACCATTAATGCAAGAACTTAGAGTAAACATGGAGGGTGCAAGTATTAGACAAAGCTTGAGGGGCCATATGTCCTCATTTCAGCTTTAACGTTATTACTATTTCCTCCACTTGACTCTTCTTTCCTCTTCTGGGTATTCTAGTATTAAATATTTTCCACTGTCTACAGAAATACTAACAACATTAAAGTCACTAAGTTATGTCTTATTTAAGTCTAACCCTAAAACATTTAACTTTGGTGCATTTTAACTGATTTTTAACAAATTAATTTTAACCTAACTTTAATTTTAAAGCTGCTGTGAAGAGCTTTGTGATACTTCAGCAACTTAATATGATATAAAGGTTTATGTGGCTGTTCCAAATGTTTCGTTCTAAAACTGAACACACATCTCCTAATCTGTTTTGTTTCTTCACTCTATCTGCATGCCAGTAGGCAGCTAGTCAGGAATAAAACATATTTTAAATTTATACGGCATTTTATCAAATCCACACAAAATATAAACAATATTTTATGATGGATTTTTTTCCTTCTACTTATTTGGAAGACTTTGTCAGAGGATCTCTCTTTCCTTATTTAATAATAGGAAAGGCTGATGTTTATAGGTTTGTATTTATCATTTCAAAATTATATAAATGTATTTTAGAAGAGCCTTATAAAGGCAGCTCTTCTGACATCAAAAAACTGATACTATGCATGAACAAAAAATGTTTGGATGTCAGTCATCACCACACACAAGAAAACACAGGTGATTGCATACCCATACTGAAATGTACAAATGTACCATGATCTCTCAACCTCAATCAACAGGCAAAATCCCACGTACCCAATTTCCTCTGCATAACAATAAAATTGATGGCTTCCAATCCACAACAATGAAAATATCCCGAAACAAACAATAGGGAAAGGGCCGAACTGAGTCCTTAAATCATCATTGCAGCTTAGACATTGATTCTTCCACCTCTTCTCTTCCACCTCTCTCATATATCAGTAAAAGTAGCACCCTTTTTCTTCAAGTTCCAACCCTCCATTTTAAGCAGCACAGATCATTAGTGAGACAAGGAGACACAGAAAACTGTCTTCTACAAAAAGAATTACTATTATTAGCTGTATTTCATCTCAAGCTTATCTCCTTGTAACGGAAAAGCTGCCAAGCTGCTCCCCTTGAACAGATCACAAATCATCATTTTCACTGTTTAAGCTGACAATTCTTCACTGTTCTTTTCAGTTTTAGTGTTTCCTACCAAGGAAAATCTTCTGGATCTGAGAGTTATAATTTGCTGTTTAAAATCCTGAATAAATTGTACATAAAATTAATGCAGTCACTCATGGAAATTAGACTTTTTTAAACTCAAATAGCTGGCTTTCAATTTATAGGCTTGTTAAAATTCTTTTTCTATAGTATAATACAATTATGTATGGTAATTAACCTAACATTTGTGCTCAGTACAGCTTTTAAAATTAGCTAAATGACAAAAAGCATATACATACTCTAAAATATGTTCCTAATTGTTCTATCCTATGCCTTATTTAAAATTTAGGCATGATGTTCTGAAACTATAAAATGTACAGAGCTATTGTGTAACACAATAAAAAAGGCATTTGTATTTATTAAATACTGCTGTGTTTTATAGATTAAAGACTACTGATTTGCATATTAGTAAATCAGAAATACCTTTATCTTTGTGCAAAAATCCAGAACTATCATCAGATAATCAGGCAAAGTGGATAGCAATAAATTATTGTTGCCATTGGAAAATAATCTTTTGTGCAATGTTTGGGAGGGGAAAAAAAAACAAAAAACTTTTTCCATCTTGAAGTTTCTAAATGACACTTTTGCCCATGACTCTATAAACTTGCACAAATACTTTAATACCTGTGTATAGTAACATCAGAGTGAATATTTAAACCTTCAGACTCAAATTTTGGCAACTATTTACAGCCTTCTACATTTAATTACTATTTTAAGAAGCTATTGTTCTCACTGAATATATTAATACAAGATTTCTCCAGAACCTCTTAACCTCCTTACCAAAACACGTACAAAGACCTGCTTGAATGATTTCTTTCACTATATTACAAATAACATACTCCCATCAGTGTTGTACATGTACGCACAACATGTCACAGAGATCTTTCCAATTACCACCACCCAGCACAACAGAAGTCTGTAGTCACAGGACTTCCATGAATTTCAATGTTTTATAGAAGAGAGTCTACTCTAAACCAACACCCAGAATATGGATGCTCCTGAACTTTAGGGTGTTTGAAGTCAAGGGCTGAATGCTGCATCTTTAGCCGATCTCTGAAGATTTGGGCCGTACATACAATTACTCGTGTACCTTTGTTTTTGCAGGACCAAGACCTGAAAATTTCCCAGACACAGATTTTGGAAAGATTTTTATAGCATATTTAATAAAGTTTCCAGTTTTGGTTGCACATATTCCTGAAGGTTTCATTAGATGAAATCTTCAATGAAAGATTAATCTTCAATTCCTGGAGTCTCCAGGCCAACCATCTAGGATGGTCAATTCCAGTCTTTAAGGTTTTACTAAAATAAAATTGCTAGCCATCTGTTTTCAAAGATCTACAGTAAGTTTAAAAAGATGCACTAGTTTTCGAGTATTTCCTCAGGGAGAGGAATGAAACACATGTGGGATTGAGAGCTGCTTTAGAGGTGTTCATGGGAGAATAAGTGGGAGTTTGAGTTTGCAGCCAAAACATGTTAAACAATAGCATTAAAAGACTTGTGCTTTCCTCAGTCACTTTAATGAGGTGTTAACTTTGCAGTCTGCTTTAATTGTGGCTGACACATAAATATCCAACTGAAGTATTTGTCTATGGGACACAACATATAGGAATACAGTTGTTAGTTGTGAATAACAAAGTCAAATGTTCTTTGGAGTATTTAGATAACTGCTAGGCTTGCTACTGTCATTATAATTGGTGTTCACAATGTTAAACTCGTACAGTGCAGTGTGTTGAATTATAAAACTGGATGCGACAGCAGCAGGCAGAGTAATTTAATTTAATAAGCCAAGATATTTTAGCTACTGTCCCAACTGGCCCATTTGGGAACTAGAGGTTGGATTCTATTACTGGAGAGAACTAGGCTGTGAAACTTGCTCCTTCTAGCTATTCGCGTACTGCCTTGGAGTTAGATTGCTCACCAGTTTATAAAGGGTAGCTCAGGGAGTTAGAGGGCGGGGAGCTGTCCACTGCAGGCAGTTTCATTTAAATATTATGCTGAATTTATGTAATGCATTGAGTGCATTAAGAGAATCAATGCACAAAACTAACGATAAAACAACAAAATGTTTGTGAATTAGCCTTCTTGTTCAAATGATAGAGGGTAATAAAATATAGGAAATAAAAAATACAGAAACCATCTCCTTGTCAGAGAAAACAGGAATATATAAGAAAAGAAGGAAAGGAAGGAAGGAAGTACCAGAATGTTTAAAAAAACACCCACGGTATTCTGCATACATTGGAATGTTTGCTGATTTTGTGCTGTGGGCTGATTGATCATATTTAATTACATCTGACCACATATGATATTTATTTACATTTAAGGGCCAGATATATTTGAGCAGTAAGAAAATAAAAACATGCAACATTGGCTCTTTGTAAACACTCTAATAAGTAATTGGTGTACTATTCCAATCTCAAAACAACCTGGAAACAGAAAATGTGCAGATTTGTCACCTCATATTACTTGATAGTAAATCTTGCTATCACAGATTCACAACCTAGCAAGTTTAGGAGGAAATCTCAACTTTTTTCACTGCTGCCTGCATGTACTATCATAATCAAAAGTAATCCACCCTATTGATCACTCTTGTTGAAAATAAGAGTTTGAAAAGAAACTTCAGAAGGTAGCAGACCAAATACAAAGCAGATGCAGTGCTGGCTGCATGTGTCTGCAATAATTTCAGTGCCTCTACTGCTGCTCACAGCTCTGCTGAGCAGAATGCAAAGTGAAATCAATAAGACTCTTTCTGTTTCCTTTATTTTTCATATGCTATATATCCTGCGGGCAGCACTCAAAGTGTCACAAATCACCTCTATCTACTTCATCTTCATTAGTCTTAATAATAATAAACACCAGCAAGTTCAAAATTAGAAAGGAACGCTCACAAATTAGGGTGGTTCAGATGCAGAAATTTGGTTTGCACTGATCTCTACTTTAGTCTTCAAAGCACTTTACAATGAGTATTTAATTACACTGTGATCTGACTCTCAGAATACTGTACGACTATGCAGGAATTAGAGCATTGGATTCACACCACCACCAAATTGTATTATTGCTTGGTCAGGAGACAAAATCCTGCTTACCTGGACTGCATATAGAATGACTCCAACACCTTCTTTGCATTACTTTCATAATAAGTGTGGCTGAGCTTTCAAGTTCTCATTAGTAAATAATATGATGTCTCATCTCTAACCAACCATTGACCTTTGCCTTGCTGGGAGAATAAGCCTTAGAAATGCCCAAAGAATAAAAGAAATTCTCCATCTAGTCCATTTTACTGTGTCACTTTGTTAATTATGCTGCCATGCCTTGTACTCAGAATGGATAAACAAATCACATTAGGAGTTTGTGTCAGGCCCTCGCACTCTCCAGAATACCAGCACTGACTTTCAAATCAAAGGATCTGGGCCCAAATCCAACAGAATTCGAGGTTTCATCCATAGCTTTGCCATCCTTTCAGACAGATACTTTCACTCACATAAGAATCTTGAAGAGCCAACATATTGTAGGCTGTGATTATTATAAAGTCTTATGAGAGTCAAGCACCCAGTTTCCTCCTAAAATTCAAGTGCCTAAATCCCACTATCTCCCTTAAGGCTCCTTTTTTAAAAAAAATCACATCCATAATTAAATAACCTAGAGGAAATCATCAAAGAAAAAAATGGAAAAGCCACATTACCACCAAATGATCATTACTAAGCTATCAGAAGACAGATACCTGAGGGGGGAGGGGAGAATCTCCATTTGAAAGGGAATATTAGAAGAAACTCATGAAAGTGCCTCCAGTGAACATGTCAAAATCTCCCCAATTTTGGGGTTAATACATCTGGCACAAACTCTCTTTCAGTTACATTCTCAAATATCATTGGCTTCAATGAGTTTGCAAGATTGCAGGAATGGTCAGAATGTAACCCAATGTAAGATGTGTACATTTGTTTTCATAGTGTAGATTAATATTCAAGATTTAACAACAAAATTTCAAATTGCTACATCCCAAAACTATAAGGAATTGAAATATGGATGCAAAAAAAATGCAGGCAAAAAAATGTAAAAAATTAAAATAAAAAGGGATATGCTGCACCACACCTGGGTTGAGCCTCACTCAGTGAGATGAGATTCAGCAGGTCTGACAATAGATGTGTGCTTGGGGAGTTCACTTTGCTATGTAAATTGCCATTTGGTTTCAGCAATTATATTCAATATTGTTCATAACTGACACCACATTTGTCTGTTCATTATTTCAAAATTTAAGTATCTTTGCAACTTTGATTCTAGCAGGAAAGGAAAATAAACAGTAAGGAAAAGGAGATTCATATTTGCACTGCTGCTAAAATTTCACATCAAGGATGAAATTGAAAGACGTAGCTCTAGTTGGTAAAGAAAGAGAGATCTGTTTTGGTTTTAGAATTTTCTAAGCACTAGTACCACCAAAGCTTTTCAGAATTAGTTTTGTTAGCTCCCCTGCCTTTGGACATGAGTGAAATCTGATGATCACTTATTGAGTATGGATCACAAGATTAAAATGACGAATTCAGAAGCAAATGGGAAAAATACATGCTTGCTATCAATCTCAAAATGCTTTGTATATTTGTTTATTAAAACCCTTATCTTGCAGCCCAAAAGAAAAATGCTTCATGTATTCTCTTCAAAAAATTGCCAGCAATTTTCCAATCACTTAAACTGTTCTCAGAGGAACATTCAAAACATCTTAAAGGTTTGCTCATATGCTGGTTACAATAAATTCATTGTGAGATTCATGTTTTAAAGAAGAATATAGTCCTTATCTCGTAACACAGAGGATAATAGGCTCTTGTCTCACATACAATAGCAGTTTTTAAAATCACTTCTCTTAATAGCCTTAGTCATAATGATAGGAAATTAACTTCATTATGGCTACACCTTACCTTAAAACTTCACAACACAACACAACATACACACAAAGACATTAAGAATCATCTACAACTGTTTAGGGGGAAAAGGAGCATATTACATTAAAGCAGCGCTGGTAACTGGTGTTAATCTTCAGGATACTTTTATTAAGTGCTGCATTAATCTCTAACGCTGTATATAGAGTAGAGACTATTGAAAAAGCCAAATTCCCTCCAGAGCTGGATTTGGCAGGGAATTAGGACAATTTGAATACACTATCCAATAGAGAATGTGAGCGATGTGCACGATTAGGAAGAGAACACAATACATTTCTGAGCCATCATCATTGTATAGCATATGCCTTTGCATATGTTCATATACATACAGATGTCAATGCAGATGTGACTAAATAAACGTTTTGCAGACACTTCTGCACCACAACACAGGTTATATTCCACCGCAGACTTATTTTCTTTTAATAAATAGCAAAATTAATTAACAAATTCAAATTGGCTGCTTATGCAACAGAAGGGCTTTTTTTATGAGCGTGGTTCACCTCATGCAAGCAAAATTACCAGAATACTGTATGCATAATTGTTATTTTACTTTGGTTAAATTTCATGCAAATAAATATATATGATTGCCATGAAAAGTCCTATGCCAAACTGCAAAGAACTGGACCATGGAGCCATGAACTAGTCCTCTTAGTCGTGTGATTTGCAGTGATCAGACTGAATCTTCTAATTAAGAGAATTTGGTTTCTGCACCATCATAAGCCAGAGAAAGAGTAATGTTGTAGCTCTTTATAGCTGTTCCAAGAAGCTATATTTCACAGTAAAAGTTTGGTGTCACTTGGAAAAAAATAAGTATTTGTCCTTATAATTCCTTAAGATTACACTACTGTGACAACATAATACACCCCAAAGCTGTGTTAGTCTCTCAGCCAGAGCAACTGCAGGGCTCTAAGTGATGTTAGCAGCACCTGAAAAGGCTACTACTGCAATTAGCATTTTCTAGGGGCTTTCCAAGATGATCTCATGATGATCTTATAAGACT
This sequence comes from Dermatemys mawii, assembly GCA_007922305.1. Taxonomy (NCBI): domain Eukaryota; kingdom Metazoa; phylum Chordata; order Testudines; family Dermatemydidae; genus Dermatemys; species Dermatemys mawii. The sequence continues at coordinate 18,548,876 of ML677335.1, read as the reverse complement.
AGTAATGTTGCAAAAAATGAAAACAAAGCCCTCTAATACAACATGTCTAGGTATGGTCATGAGAAAGTTGACCTGTGGAGTTTTGTGGGTGATGGCCTGAAACAAACTGAAGTGGAAAGCGCTCCACAGTTAGCTAATGACTGAACACATAATCATCAGCTACTGATAGGATTTGTGATATCCTGCTTAGTATATACCTGAGAGAAGCAGCATTTCCCCCACCCCAAAATCCCAAGCAGTAGCACTGACACCTCATAATTCTCTCTTGGCCAAACCATCTAATTTCTGCCTCTGGAAAGGAACATTGCAACCAGTCTCTGTGCATAATTAAAAGAACAGAACAGAGACAAAGACACATTACAAATTTAACAAGAATGGGCAATGAAGGTGCACCTATCCTACTATCTCTGCAACTACCTAATTGGCTTTGCCTAGTAGACCAAGATATGAATAAATTCCATTGAAAATTACTCAAAGGTCTGTACCACATGGTTAGAATAGCACAATGCAAGTAACTCAAGCAAAAAGACAGACCACAGCCTATGGAGAACCACAAATATAAGCTTTCTATGTAGAATTCATGAAATCATGACACAAGATACTAACTGAGAAAAAGTAGAACTGAAATATTTACTCATGGGACAATTTTGCCTATTGCAAATTACATGAGCCAAAGAAAGAATAGATCCTTAAAATGTATAATATAGATTTGTTCTAAAAATAGTGCACCTTCATTGCCCATTCTTCATTATTCGACTTGTAGTGGTTCTGAATTTTTCACATGATTATTCATTCGGTAACTTTTCTATTCATTTTTGTGGTCTGCAGAAAAATGATCAATTGGCCCCTTTGCATCTATCTAAAAATGATTTTTCATATAAATTCCTATCCCACAGATGCTCACATACTTGTAACTTAATTGAATATGCCACCACACGCTTGTCCATAGGAAAAAAAACCCCACTGAATTAAACAAGAGAACCATCTTAATCATCACCATTAAACAAGAGGGCCATCAAGAGAAGAGTCAGACATTTTCTATGCAGTGGCAGAGGGGAAATTCCACAGTGACATTTATGGATAAGGAGCATTGTCTGTGTATTTAAAAGTACACCTACTAGATCTACTCCCAGCACAAATCACTTCTGTGAATGGCACCAGTAATTTGTATGACACTGAAAGTTGTGGTTAGTTGCACAATTAGCCAAAATATGAATAGTTACAAATGCTGCATTTGTAGCATCAATTTTACATTCATACTGAGAATGACAACAAAGCATGAATTCAGACTCTCTAGTGGAGAGATTTTCAAAAATCTCTAAGGATAAATACAAGTCCTACTTATTTCCATGGGAATTGTGCTCCAAACTGCATTTAGTTGGAGTATTGGTAGGAATATACATGCATATCACATTTGCAAGAAGATGCTACTTAAGAAAGCATATTTCAAATATTTTCCTAAAGATGTTTGCAATTTAATAAATACCTGAAACTTCAAATATTTTCCTCCGAGTTTTTAAAAAGTTTCAAAATAAGGGTTATTTTCATTTCCTTTGTTCATTTCCCTCCTGTGTATATCAAATCAGCACACCAGGACACAATACAGAAATGTGTTAGCTTCAGTATTTCAATATCTTCTCATGGCAATTGAGAAGGTGAGAGGTCCTTCCTAATTCTGCAACATCTTCATCACCTGCAACACCATGAAATAATGTTAACTCAACAGTGAGACCCTGAAGAGATGGGTAGAATGTCATAAGAATGGTTCTACTCATTGCTGTGTGACAGATACCAGAGGGTGTTGATTTGTGATTGCTCCTCTCCTTGGGGCTTCCCTTGCTTAGGTCTCAAACATTTTATCTCTCCACAGTATATACAAAGTCACATGAGACGTTTAAGAAGCAACATGAGCTGGATAACTGCTATCACTATTTATTTTGTTGAAGGTGCTCGGCTACTATAGTGATGGGTGCTAGTATAAATACTTTAAGATGGATAAATATGCTGATGAAATTTGGTTTTGTCCCCTTTTTATTGGATTAGATGAGCCTAGAAAAAGAGAGCTCAATGAAAATTGACTGGTTTAAGTTCAGTCCAGCAAAGAGAGAGGATACCAGCTGGTAGAGAGAATACAACAGTATGGGATATTTGCACAGTCGTCAGCATGTTATGCAGTCTCAGGGCCTTACTAAATGTCCTTAGATTAACAAACTACAACAATGGCCAGAAATATATGTCTTTCCACCTTCATCTGGCAGAAGATTTCATTCTTCTCACATCCCGGGTAAAATTTCAAAAGGCTTCTGTGTCGTTTAGGTACTAAGTCTCATTGAAAGTCAACGCCAAGCCTATGTAACTTTTAAAAGTTGGCTTTAGCCTCCAAACTCACCTAGGTGCTTTTGCAATTTTTATCCCCCGTCTTCTCCTCAGATATGCAGAATTTGTTACTTCCAGGAACAAATCTAAAATGCCAACTGGACTTCAGCTAATTAGAAGAGAGGCACGCTAGCTAGAATATCTATTTACCTCCGACACTGCATAACGTGCTGACGAATGTGCAAATATCCCACACTGTTATATTCTCTCTACCAGCTGGTATCCTCTCTCTTTGCTGGACTGAACTTAAACTAGTCGATATTCATTGAGCTCTCTTTTTCTAGGCTCATCTAATCCAATAAAAAGGGGACAAAACCAAATTTCATCAGCATATTTATCCATCTTAGGGTTTTTATACTAGCACCCATCACTATAGTAGCTGAGCACCTTCAACAAAATAAATAATGATAGCAGTTATCCAGCTCATATTGCTCCCTAAACTTCTCATGTGACTTTGTACATACTGTGGCTACCAGTGAATTCTTGTATGAAAGTCAGGGTACTGGTTACTATCTTTAAATTCCTTAGTGGTTTAAGATTCACTCCCCTCAAGCATCACTTCCAACATCTAAGTAATAAAAGGGAAAGTGAGAGTATGTGTGTGTGTTTGGTTCATTTGCACCATTTCAGTCCTCTGTTCAGACAAAAGGTGCATGGTTGTAGAGCCTAGAGCCTGCCCAATCCTCCTCAGCTCTTCTATTTAATATTTGGAGGGGCTCATTTCCTTTAAGGGCAGATGAACAACTCATTATATGATTGCCATAACTCTCTCCTCCCCATGTTGGAGACTGAAATTGAGGTTACTGAGAGATCTGAGCACCTTTAAGAATGGAAGAATAAATGACTGTCTCCTGCTGTTGGAAATTACTATATATGTAGCTTCATAATTACACATGGCACATGACAAACCTCAAAATAAGGAAAGCTTCCAGCTTTCTAATACAAGATTTAAACTATAATTGAATAGAGCTTTTTTTTAGTATCGATTCAAGAGCCAAAGTTGACAAGTCAGTAAGAACTGGTACTGCTTGCCAGGGACAGAAAAAAGATCAGAGGAAGCCCCCTAACAGGTAAAAGATGTGTTTCCCTCCACCAGCATAGAGCCCATTGGGTAGGGTAGATGTAGCCCACATTTCTGAAGACACTATCGCTTATCTGAATAATTGTGCTAGCTATATTGAGGATGTTGACTTTTGGGACAGACTTTTATATGGTGTATAGCTTGCTTATGAGTGTCATGTTGAAAGAGAAATTACTAATTTGCTATGAATCACCAGAAAGACATAATCATTACCAGTATGGTTAAGGGGTTTTTTTGTGTGTGTGTGTGTTTTTTTACTGATGTCCTAACAAGTACAAACACTTAAGTCAGCAAAAATCTGATGCATCAGACAGATAAACAGATGACAAAATATACTGGAAATATATGGGTAAAAATAAGCTGTTTGTAAGAGGAAGAGGAAATAAGTGAAGGTAAAACTATATGCAACCATATTACTGTACCAAATTGCAAGCTAACTTCAGAATTGAACCAAACAGTGCAAGCTGCTTAGCCTCTTGTTGCAACAGGGACTTATGGGCTGTGATAAGTCTTTCTATTATGCATTAGTAGCACCTAATAATAAATGAATCAAGCTGGCTCTGAGGTCTCTCTGATTACTAATAAAATCCTTGTTAGTAACAAAGGTAAAAGAAAACTTGAGCGTAAATTACTGGGACCTGAAATTACAATAGTTTCTTGTTGCCCTATGTAATATATGAAAATTATTTGTCGTGCCTGACAAATCAAACTGCATTCAACTATTTCTAACACTTGATATCATCAAACATCAAACAAATTGATATCATCAAACAAATTGGTTTATAGCAATTGTACAGTGGAAAAAGAGACAGAAAAAAGAAAGCAGAAATTCTCTGTGTAACTTGAAAGCTAATACTCACCACCAACAGAAATTGGCCCAATAAAAAGATATTACCTCACCTACCTACCTCATCTCTGTTTTAGTGCAAAAGTCATTTTTATGCCCATGTTTTTAGTAGTAGATCTTGTACATTTTTGGAAAAAGAGAGACAGACTTATAAGTAAACTATTGGGGGTTATTTTAGTTACAACAATAAACATTTCCTGTGAACTAGTGTTTGGAAAATCTCAAAAGGCTGAGAGGTTCATTCTTGTTCAGATAAGCACTGAAAAGTCCAAGTGCATATCAAGACTCCTTTGATGTAGTAACCAGGCTAGACATCTCAGGAGAACAGACTCTCTTGAAAGATTTCCTGTACTCCTCACTTTTTGCAAGGGAATTTAGCTATTTTGTGCTTCTGCTTCCAGCCCAATGACAAATAACCTGGAAACCAGTGACATGGGGTAATAAATTGAGTGCCTAACCCTACAAAGAGATCTGCTTGTGTGTGCCTCATTGAAGTTGATGGGATTCTGCACAAGAAAATCTTTGTGAAGGAGAGGTCCCTAAGTAAACTTCTTTAGTGTGTAAAATAGATTTGAGCTCAGTTCAACTGTTGGGCCAAAATCAGGTCTGTTTTTCATTTAACCTGAACAAGAACATCTAGCTCACCCATAAGCCTATTTTAAAGTCAACAGAGCACAGGCAAAAGTGTCATCCCTCCCACTAATTATACAATAGTGTTCGTAATTTAAGTAGTTTTGTTTAATTCCAAATATTATCCCTCTCTTCGGAAGCAGCAGCATTGCCTGGCAGCTTCAATAGTGGTGGCTCCTGTCTTCCCACATGGTGACTTGTTAAGGCTGAGTTTGTGAGAATGATTGGGATGCACTGAATCCTTGTTCTCCCTGCGCCAGGATGTGGCAGATCTGGACCACCATTTGGGCAGCAGCAGCAGCAGCACAGGCTACTTGGCATACGAGCAGACTCCACTGTGGAAAGCAAACAGAGACTGACTGGGTGGACTTGTTGGGAGGAAGAAGTGCCAGTTTCCAGTGAAACTGATCCCAGAAGGGATCTGAATTGGTTGTGTCTAACCCTGGTAGGGACCTGTATCAAGCAGACTAACCCCAGAGTGATGGTTATCACTAGCTCTCAAAGCCAAAATGTCTGGCCACGTGGCTCCCTGGATACTGCTCTGGAACCTGCTTCTTGTATTTCCAATGTTGCCTAAAGCAAGATTAGAGTCTTTATAATCCCACTAGCAATGGGAGATGAGGAGGACAAGCTGCAAAGGTACATGCCATCTCCCCAGTTTAAATTTTTACAGGTTCTTACCAGTTTCCACTCAGTTACTTTTGGGCAAGAGTCTTATGGAAAATATTACCTGATGAACTTAGCGATTTACCAGTACTACTATCAGACTCTTGACTCAAACCCAGTCTGAGTTTTTTGGTTGAGTGTTTGGCTCCGAGTAATGAACAAGGTCAGGGAATATTTCAATAACATTCAATAAATTCTCTTTTATATTTACCATGAAAATGCTTGCTCCCCTCGTTGTTCACATGGAAATAGTAATGTCCTATCTTTAGTAATGTCCTATCAACAGAGCCAATAGTTTGGGATTGCTGTTTCACTATACAGAAATTAATGGAAGCAATTTTTAAAAGACATTTCAGGTACTCAGAGAAACCTTTGTTAATGTCAAGTCTATGTTGAGGAGATTGTGGTAGAAATGTCAAGAGTCCAAAAATCTTAAGAGTAATTACACTGACTACCCTCATTGTAACACCAATAGGGTGTTTGGCATTCCCTTTGTTTTGGAACAGTTGGACCATATTAACCCCAGTTCTAGGCCCAGTAATACAGAGTTGGGTATGTGTCAGAAGGGTAATGCCAATACTCAAACAATTTCTGCAATTCTCTCATACTTCTGACAGAGAGCCATACTATGGTCCTTCGTGAGGTATTCCAACCTCTCAACCTTGTTTAACTGAAAGTATTTCAGATTTAAGACCAAGAAATCCTAGATATAAGTGTTTCTGGTTTTTAATAATGTTTCTAGAGGGAAAGGTAAACCAGAGAGGCCTGACTGCAACACCATATATACACAGTCAGAGGGAGCAGTGTTTTATGCTTTACCCAGAAATCAAATTCAAAAGATAGAAAGTGTTCCCAACGCAGGATTACAACAGTGGATGCAGAATTTAAAGACTAGGGAGCTGTTAAAATAATCTGGAATATGAGAGCTCTCCTTAGCTACAGAGGTTATTCAATAGAAAAGGTTAAAGGGAAACAATTTTAAAGCATTCAGAGAAAATTTCTGCTCTGCATAACAATAAAACAAAATGACCAGTTATTCATGTAAATCCTGTAAGACTATGGCCTATTTGGCTAAAATCCAATGGCCCAGATTTAGATTTATTGCTCAAAACCCACAAGTCACTCATAGGGTTACAAATCAAATTCTGGGAAAAACAGATCTAAGCGTAGAGTCAATGCAACAGTTTACCAAGACAATCTCTCAGTAAAGGCCCTAGAGACGGAAGTGGAATGATTAGATGGGCCTGACTGAGTATGTATAAAATCTTGTATCAAGATTGTCTCATGGCATATTGCTGGCCTTGAAAGTAAACTTCAGAATTTAGATTATAGGAATTATTTATCCCAGTCTAATTTAGACTCTCTCCGAGGAGCTTTGAGTCCTTTTTAGAAAGGTTGTTAAGCAAGATAAGAGAGGTAGACTAGCATGTGGTCTGGCTTTCTTCGAACCCACTAGATTAAATGTCATAACTATCAGCTAATATCAGGTAACCACTATTTTCAAGTCTTTAAGCTTTACCTTTTCAAGATAAATCTGTCTCTATTATCATTGAATGTTTATTTTCTCCTCTTGGACTCTCTTTTTTTGAGGAGTTTCTCTGCATGGAATTTGAAACTCTCAATGACTTCCTTACAGAAAAGGATCCATTATCCAACTTTATTGTTTTGGGTGATTTTAAATGCATAACTTATTGTGGAATACGCAAATTCTTCATCTGTCTTCTCACTTAGTGCAAGGAGCTTTTCCTTTAATTGTTCCTAAATCTCTGGACTATAGAAGTCCTGGAAAAATACCCCCAGCTATAATCTTCAGTACTTTAAAATTAATGTTGATTGGAGGTGCTGAATGGTGATAAGGTGAAGAGCCACTTTGCCTTCTCTTCAGCTAAAGGAACCAGTATTACAGATTGTACTGCAGTCCCAATTTTAAATTGGACCAGTTTTTCTAATGGCTTTTGAAACAGATAGTGGCCATCAATTTTTCTCAGGTCCGTTTTTGCTCATCTGCCACAGTTTTATGGGTGAAGATGGAGAAGGTAATGGAGAATATGGGTTTAGGCACATTTTGCCCCATTTTGGACATTAGAAATTTGAGGGGAGTTAAATGGAATCCTTTAGGTAAACTCAAAATCAAAGAGAAACTTGCATCCAGTGATCTGTTAGCTTTGAAGAACCAACTATCAGACCTTGAGGATGTATTCCATATCCGTATAGTATTCACTGCCCTTATTAAGAAAAACTTTCAGGATTATTTTGCTATCAAGGAGGATGTCTTTTACAGGATGAAACAATCCAGTATGATTTGGAAAACGCCTCAGTTATAGGAAACTGCTTCTGACTGTTAAAGCTTTTAGAAATAATGGTTAACTGGATTCTATTAGAAAATTAGTTATTTTTAGATGGAAATACAAAATATGTTAAAGACAAAAAATATAGAAGGGCTCTTTGGAAGGAACTTGAATGTGCCGCCAAGAAAAAATCATTTATTTTATTTTAAAAGTTGTGGCTATATAGTTTCAAAAAAAAAATTAAAATTTTAATAAGATGGTTTATGGTTTTACAGCTCTTAATTTTTTTTACCCATGTGGGTCAGGCCAGGCTTGAGAGTTACCACATTACATACTGGAGACTTTTATTAGCCATTTGACAAATAAAATCTCCAGTCTTGGCTCAGATGACTTTTCTGATTAGCTAAAAAACTCAAACATTTTTTATGCAGTAATGTTTCAGTTACATGGACAATTTCCCTTTTCACCTGGTTGATGGCAAAAAGAGAAAAGAAATGTGTGAAATTAATGCTCTTTTCAAGCTGAAGTGGAACAATGTGTTCCTAATTATTGTAATTTTATTTTGGTATATATGATCCTAGGGGTGGTTTCAGAAAATGTAAATGGACTCTAGGAGCATCTTTGCTTTTATTTTTGCTGGGTGAGGATATTAAATTTTGTGTGTATTTTGTTGAGCATTATGACTAAAATGATTAAGAGACTGGGTTAATAAATTTGATTTGAATAAAAGAAAGAATGAATAAGAAACTAAGGAAGAAAGTGCACAGATCTATTAGTTGAGTGACATTATGTTGCAACTAGAACTGTGTACAACTTTAGTTTCCAGATGATTTTGTGAACTTTGATCAGTTTTAACGTTGGGTTCACATCAACTCGAGTTTCCTTTGAGCTTCCGGCTCAAATTAATAAAAGAAAATTGAACTGAAACCAACCTAGACACTCATTTTCAGCATCAGAGCTCTGGCTGCAGAAGGGAAGCGAGTTAAACAGGAGCTGGGAACTCTGTAGGGGCAGCATGTTCAGTCACCTATGGAAAGGAGCATCTACTGTCACTCTCCCAGATCCTTCCAGCTGAAGAGCTGAACAACAGAGATCGGTTGCAGAGAAAACAGCATCCAGCAGGCGCGTGCTCTCTCTCTCTCTCTCTCACACACACACACACACCGCCCCTCCCCCCCCCTCCCCCCCATGATGCAGGCCCTTGGCAAACGGAGAAATAAAAGGAAAAAAATGTTGAAAATCCTGATGGTCCCCACTCAAACACAATGGGCTTTGTTTCCTCCTAAATCAGAGGTGTGTGCATTTTCAATGTTTCATTTTCAACCCCACTCTTAGTTTATGCAATTTCTTCTGCATAGTTATTTTCTTTAAAGTAATTCAGCAAAATATTATCAGCTGCTTCTTTAGCAGCTTGCTTTGTTTAACAAATAAGTTAGCTTTGTTTATCAGGCAGTATAAGTGAAAGAAATCTCACTCTCCCAAGATGTAATCCACTAAAAATAACCATGGCAACACATTAACTTCAGAGCTGATCTCTGTATTTCTAGTGTACAGGATTCTGCTGGCTTTTATTAAATTATATTTAACTTGAAGCCATATCTAATTTTTCCATTTTCAATGAAAATTACAGACTTTCTCCATTTTGGATTTAATTCAATAAGATTGTAATTATGATTTATAGTTGTTTACTAGTGTGAAAGCACTTGATCATTAGTGGATTAAATGTGACTCAGTACTGATCATCAACAATTAACTGATATGTCTGATCAGTCCCTTAACCAATAATATTTCTTTACATAAAATGGGGAGCTTTCCTTCCAAGTTTTCATCTTTAAGATATTTAACTATGATCTTTTCTATCATGGTTAGCATTTCTTATTGTTTTTATCCATAATCCACTAAAGCTAGAAGGAGCTCTTCCTGAAATTTGGAGACACATACAGTGTGCATTTTTAGGGAAAACTGACCCTCAATCTACCAAAACCAACTGCTCACCTATCTTATAGTTTTATTAGATTCTCTTCTGGCATCAGCTAGTTCATTTTTAATATTATGAGCAGAAAATGGAAAAGTTCAACATATGGGAAAAATCCATTTCTTCACCTAGGATCAATCTTTCTCTGAACATACCCATGGTCTGGGGCACTGTAAAGGGAAATAAGGACTGTGGGAGGTTACCAAAACCAACACTTAAATATGTGTGCCTCAATTTCCCCCTGTTACTGGTGAGATTTGACAGACAAGCTAAACAGATAAAAGTCTGCCCCTTTCTGGGAAAGCAAGCAGCCAACCAAAAATATCCCCCAACACAAAATCCCTTGGCTCTAATCTATACTACCAACTTGTTAGTATAATTATGTCGCTCAGTTATCCTGATAGCCCTCCTGTTGACAGTTACTTAGGAGGTGAAGGTGGAGTACCTACACTGATGGGAGCTCTCCCATCAGCTTAGGTAGCGTCTACACTAAGAGCTACAGCTGTAAGTATAGAGCCTTTTCCCCACAGTCTCAACAGCCCCTAATCCTTCAACAGGCTCTAGTAAGACCTACAGTTCCTATTACACACCTCCTCCCTCTCTGCAGTCTTCCAGCAACTGAGTTCTTATGCAGTGTAAGGCTATTTCCATCACCTTCTGAATATCTTTGCACTCAGTGTAAACAACTGTAACTGTCCAGTTCAAGGGGGTTAATTCTTTCCAACCCAGCCCAAGGAAGGGGTTTGCACACTCTGTCACATACCATGCCCTACAAGAGTGGATGTCGGTAGATTAGACAGAAGCCCATCTCCCTGCTACCCTAGGGACAGGGTCTGTGCTCCCTATCGCATAATCCTTTCTGCATCATGTTTTGGGATCATCCTAGGAGTGGGGTGTGAAGCACTTCTGCCTTTACACCCGCAGATGTCCATGGACTTGAAGGGGCCATCGGCATAGCATGACCTTGTGGCGGTCTAGCATCCTGCTTTACCCTCTCCCCTGTCCTATTGAGCTGCTCTATCAAGGAAATGGCTAAAAGTTAATGCAGCCTAAGCTTCTCCAAGAGGCTGGGGAGCAAAAAGGTAATATGAGTCATCCATGGCCAGTCTCCTTCTGAGCCACAGATCCTCAAAACTTTCTAACTTTCCTGGGTGAAGCTATGCCAGACTGATATTGCTGCAGAAGTAGCTGACCTCTCCTTTTCTGTGCAGGATAAGATGAAACAGTCTCTGCATAATCCTTCATTTATGGGCCCCCATACGATAATCTTGCTTATAATGTCTATGAAATTGGGTTTCAATTGTTGCAGAGAAAAGTCTAATAAAACCACCAGAACGGTAAACAGTTGACATTAATACCTTAAAATGGCTGACATTTTTGGCCTTAAAAAAAATGAAGATTAGATGTGTCTCCAAGTCTCAAGCAAAGCTACTTCTAGCTTTCTTGGAGCACTTATATTGCAAGTCATATTCTTTTAAGTACTGTGCTATCAGCTGTGTTCTCAAAACATGGCTGAAACTGCAGAAAAACAATGGGATAATAAAACTTCAGTACTGATAAATAAGTGTGTGTGATATCCCAGAATGTGGGTATCATTATATTTCATACTTTGCACTAACAGGAATTTACAACCCAGCAGAGAAACACTACCTGAAATGGCAAAAAAAAGTATGTTTAATCTTCTGGCAGCTGATCAACACTGAATATGAAGTGCATCTACATATTTTCCTTTCAAGATTAAACACAGTTGGAGCCTTTAAAATGATTTTCACCACATTATTTTGCTGCTTAATTCTGTTCAGCTAAAAGATGATTTGTAGCTTTCATGTAATAGAAAGCCTTCTGTGTTGCATTAAAAACATTCTGGACTAAATCATGCTCTCCTTTACACTGATGCAATCCCAGTGAAATCAGCAAGGATGAGCACAATGTTGCCTACTGCACACAGCACACACGGGGTCTCTTGTGGTGAATCTGCTAAGCAGGGGCAACAATTTTCATCAGCCCCTTCCCAGAGCACTTCCCTTTCCCCTAGCCAGGTAAAATTAAAGGTTCTGAACAAGGAGGAGCCAGGCTCTTTGAGGAGGCAACAGCCACATGGGCAACGAGAAGTTGTTGAGTAGCCAGGTACAGAAAGAAATCCTCAGATTTCATGCAGAGATATGTATGGAATACCTGTTGCATCTGCATGCAGATCTCTGTGGGTCTTGTAGGACTCCATGCAAAGGGGGTCCCAATGAGAACCGCTAACTGAGCCTGGCCTAGAAACACACAAGTTCCTATTTGATTGAGTAGAGATTGAAATGGAGAAGGAACCCTCTCAGTTGGACTGCCTCCATGGGCGGAACTACTATTTCTCACTTTGAAGTGTAACTCTAAGTCACTTTACCTAGAGTATTTGCAACCCTTTCCCTTTCTTGTCAGCCCTAGTAAAATGCCCTTTCAGTTAATCATGGGCTTGAGGGTTATTAGGACCCATCAAGGCTAGCACCTACAAGACCTAGCTGCTGAAGTACCTTCAGTGCTTGCCTCTAAGTCACAGTATTCTGACATGCTATTGGCATCCTGGGGGGTTGGTGTACTCTGGCCCTGACCAATTGCAGTAATTAGACTTCTAAGATGCTGTCTTGGGAGAACAAAAGAGAAAATATATAGATGCATTTCCCAGGACCACCCAACCAAGATATAAACACATCTTAATTAAGCTGCATGAAAAAATGGAATATAAATAAAGATATCTCAAAAGGACACAAATATAATCAGTTATGTGAAAGAACGACTCTAGATAATTCAGAGCGATCTCTGACTGACTCATGATATGGGGCATGGTTGGATTCCTGAGAGTCCACCAAACAAACCATGATTCTGTGTGGAGAGGAGGTGGTTCCGCTCAAAAAGACAAAGACCCAAGACCATGAGGAAGAAGAAGAAAGATCCTGGGAAGCATGCCACTTTATAGTTGCAATCAGAGAAGGATCACAAAAGACTGCTGAGCAGAAATGAGCATCAGGATAATCATAACAGCTCAAACCTGGGGCTTGCTATTAGCTAAGTTGTAGGAGGCAGTCACTTCTCACTTTGTTTTTCAGTCCACTGTCAGCAGCATAGACCAATCAGGGTGTGATCTCCTGGACTAATATACAGCAATCTGCAATCAGCCGGACCGGCAATACAGCTGGAAACCAGCTATCAGTGCACTGCACGACACAGAAAGCTACATTATACTCCACTTGAAGCCATCATTCACATTCATTGCCAAAGCAATTTTAATGGTGATGTTAAAACAATGAAGCTTGTCATGAATAGGCCCACTCTTAATAAAGACTCTTTTCACTCAAATATTGTGCAGAAACTGAAATGTTACCTGTGCAGAATATTCAATAAGTAGGATTTAAAAAAAAATTAAAAATTCTCTTCAATTCATTGTCAGAAAATATTCTGAAATGTGAAAACTACAGTAAATCATTTGCATCACAAAACCTCTGCTGAAAACCACATCACCTGCATTTTACCAAACCATATTTAGACTCCTGAACTTCAATTAGCTAATTTAAATATAAAATTAAAATGAATCCATGTATAGTCACTTTGACCATTTTTTTAAAGCAGAGAAACTGACCTATCATTCCTACAGCAACGTAGTTAATTGCTTCAAAAATACTGACCAGTGCTCATGAACAGCTCGATTTTTTTTTTCCAACTGCAATGAAAGCCATCTTTTCCGCATGGCAGATTTCATGAATTTTCTGGTCCATTTCTATATTGAAATGGATGCTTTAATGAGGAAAAATATGGTCAAGTGCTGAAAGCTTCATTAAAGCACATTATGTTTGCTTGCAGGCTGAACAATAGACATCTGACAATGAATTAAAGTCTGACCAGACTTCCTGTGCTTTGTTTATCAGTATTGTTTTACTAGGTATTAAAAGATTCATGTAGTAACCAAACTCTTATTCTTTATATGCCAATGATGCGCTGAATCTGAATTATTTTTATTCTAATAAAAATATAATTTGCAAACTGATTAAATCACCCAAGTCTGACTGTAAAAATGCACAGCAGTATTTTGTGCATTTTATATGTTAACTTTCAATGCACAGTTACTACTAATGGCAAAGAGTACTATATATTTGAAAGAGGAATAAGATACACTGCTGATGGTTTATTATATAAAAAAAACTTGTGTAGACTGTACTGTATTTTAAAAAAAGTATAATTTACTACCAGCATATGAACTAGCAGACTATAGAAAAAAAATGCTCACTGCTATCTGTCTAATAAATGTTGAATGTTTTTTCATTTTCTATACTTGCCAATTACCTTTTTTTATTTTATTAAATCAAGTATTTGCCCAGGCTTAGAAAAACTACAACAAACGTATAAGCATAGCTTGCTTTTGTGCTCATGGAATTTATTAAACCAAGATGACATTCTTGCACTGCATGAAATTGAAAGAAATGGGACTTAAGTCAAGAGAGAGAAATTATATGAGAATTTGGAGAAGAACAAGAATCTCCAAATCCATCAAATATAACAAACTGAACTTGCCAGTTGTTGGGAGTGGTCATTTCCTACTGAATTGAGTTGAAGGTGCTTAGCAACTTGCAGGAACAGGCCTTATGTCCAAGACTTTCAAAAGTAATTATTGATTTTGAGTGGATCATTTTCTGGGTTTCCAAATTAAGATGCCTGACCCTGGCTTTTGGGGGGTGGGTGCTCAGCCCTTTCTAAAAACTAGGTGCCTTCAAGGTGTCTAAAGACAGGCATGCAAAAATCACTAGACAATGACACTTCTGGAATTGTGGCTTCACTTTATCTACTTTAAATCTTTAATAGTCCTTAATTAATTGACCTTGACCCAGTATAAACCAGATCTAGCATGAAACATCAGACCGGGCCAGCTCAGAGCTGATTAGTTTTGGGCATCACCCTGCAAAGCAACTTGTAGAAGGTAATCAGCACATGCTAATCCTTCAACTGAAGAGTTCCAAAGGACAAATTCAGGATGATGTTCCCTCTCCACCCCACTTAAACTACTTTAATTTCCACATGGGGATAAAGGAGTTTAACATCTGATCACATGTACTCTCCGACTGTGACAGCAAGTCTTACTTTGGTTACTCCTGATTTTTGGGAGAAACCTTTAGAGCCCTGGGTTTTCTCTAATTTAGATCAAGCACTGCATTATTTTCTGACTGGCCCCAGAAAGATAGCTTAAAATTATCTTTACTTCCCTCCTTGGATCATGTGCATATACACCACAGCCAGACAAGAGAATCCAATGCATGGTGAAAACCAAAAATAGGATAAAATATTTTCTGCTTAATATACTGAAGTTCAAATTTGTGACCCTCACTAGCATTAATAAGAACTCCTCATTTGTGCAGAAATTTGAGAATATATTACAATTCTAAATTCCGGTACATTTGGTATAGTCATACCAGTGAACAGGGGCAACCCATCCATATAGGCAAATTAGGCAGTCACCTAGGATGCCAAGTTAAGTGGGATGCCAAATTAGAGGGAAAAAAATCATTTTTTTAAAAAAAAATGAATCAAATGAAAAAGATGAAAAGAATACAAATAAAATAACAAAGATGTCATTATTTCAATTCCCATGCATGTATGGAGGGAATATGAATTATAATTCATTTCTCTACATTTCTGAGAATTTATTAATATGTCATCTTTTATTTACTGCAAAAAATAATATTTTAGCTAAACTGTTTTTTTAATTTGCAACATAGGGATAAGATGACCCTCTCTGTAATTTTGATAAGCAATAACCCAGCCACAAGGAGACACATCCGCCAGCAGCAAGAGCTGTAATGCTATTGACACCTAACTCGAATATATATTGAAGTCGCATAGCCGGAAATTCATGTAGAGCAGAGATATCGTGAGCTAATACATGTCAAATGGTCATTTTAACATGTCACTGGAAGATAGTTAAGAACAGAGTGAATACTGTGGAAAATTGTGTTTCTTGGTGACAAAGAATAACGTCTTTCAGCATTATAAATCCAAAATGTGAGTATCTTTAAGCGTTATTAAACCTTAACATTATTATTGGGCTGTATAATTATGAACTTTTCTTTGTTATAATTGGTTCATATGCAATAAATAAGGTCCATGAAGGAAAAACAACAGCATTAACGCTTACTAGACTACAAAAGAGATAACGTCACACTCCAAATGGGTAATCATGAAGAAGGGGATTACGTTCCAAACAATCGGTGTCAGGATATAACGTTGAAAAAGGTCATTTTGTTTCCATGTAAACGCTGTAACTAACTGTTTTAATAGGTAAGTGACTATGTATTAATAATTGAACCTTTAAGCAGTGAAAGAGATGTGTTGTGATGACTGCAATGTAGTTTAAATCACCAACCATGTGGTGGGTGTCTCAGCCATCCTCAACACTATAACGCTTGCAGTTGGGAGCACAATACATAACAATATTCAAATGCCCCATGGCAGAAAGAGGAAAAAGAAAACCATCAGGAGCTGAGTATCCTAAACAAAAGGCTGAGAAAGAAAAGGACCAAGCAAAACAGCAGAGATCCTTCCTGAAATATCTTCTCTTTAGTCCAAATAAAGATGGAAGCAGTTTATGGCATCCAAATGAAGGAATTTTACTTTGAAAGGAGGTTAGCTCACATCCGGATGGAAGCAGTTGGAATATCAAGACGAAAGTTTATTACTTGTAGATGAAGGCAGCTCAATTCAGACTGATATGGAAGGGGAGAAAATTTATTCACCTTCAGAGACACTTGCAGAAATTGAAGTAAATCAAGTAGATGGAAGAAAGGATGAGGAAGTTACAAGCAAGTTACTGTATGGGGACCCAGCTTCATAGCCCAGATGTGATGACAGTGTCCAGCAAATTCTTGTGGAACATGGACCTGAACAAGTTCATGAATTTCCCTTCCCTAAGGATGGAAATAATTGAAAATTCTCTGCTCAGCGTTACAAAAGGAAACTCATGAATGGGGAAGAAATCCATCGAAACTGGTTACAATATTTTGTGTCAAAGGATGCTGTGTTTTGCTTTTGCTGCAAGTTGTTTAGTAATCAAGCAATTGGTACATCACTTACTGAAAATGGTGCAAAGGACTGGAAAAACATATCTTCAATTCTCTCTTCACATGAAAGTAGTACAGAACATTTTGAATGTTTTCAGAATTGGAAAGAACTTGAATTATGATTGAAAGAAGGGAAAACGATTTAAGAAAATTTATATATTATCAAGTAAAAAGAAGAATATTGGCAACAAATATTAAAGCGTCTGGTTGCTTTAGTGAGAGTTCTGGGTGGGCAAAATTTGTTGAATACGTAGCTTTGTTTGATCCAGTCATGAAGGAGCATCTATGTAAAATAACTGATCATGAAACACAGGTTCATTACTTAGGAAAAAATATGCAGAATGAACTGATTCAAATCCTAGTAACTGACATTAAAAAGAAAATTGCAGAAGCTGCCCATTTTGCAAAATACTTTTCAATAATAATGGACTGTACACCAGATGTGAGTCATGTTGAACAAATGATGATGATCATTCGTTTTCTAGATATGGAAAAGTCTGCAAATGAAATTAGTGAAGATAATGTGCACATAATGGAACGTTTTGGGGGTTTCATACCACTGAAGGAGACGACTAGAGCATTTTGACTCACTGAAGGAGACGACTGGAGCATTTATGCCTGAAACTATTCTACAAGCCCTGAAAGCAATGTCATTATCTGTTGAAAACTTATGTGGCTATGATAATGTGACTAATATGAAGGGAAAAGACAATGGTGTGCAAAGGACAATTTTGGAAATCAATACTAGGGCCTTTTTTGTTCCTTGGAGTGCACATTCTCTGAATTTGGTTGTCAATGATGCTGCTAGATCTTGTTTGGAGGCAAGAAATTTCTTTGACCTGGTGCAATGTGTTTGTGTGTTTTTCTCAGGTTCAACATGTCATTCGGACATTCTGACTCTCCATGTGAATTCTCTAATATGAAACCACTTAGAAAAGATGGGATCCCTTTGAAGCCTCTTTGCTATGAGTTTGCAAACATTTATGATGACCTAATTGAAATTTCTGATACTACCTTTACTGGATCATCTGGCAATATGGTATGTCTGAGATGCAGAAGCTCTTGCAAATGGCCTTTCCAAATTCAAATTTGTGGCTTCACTCATTTTGTGGTATAATATCCTTTTTGAGATTAACTTCACTAGTAGCAGCTTCAGCTAAAGAACTTGAACATTCATTCTGCTATTCAAAAACTGTTTTGTTCAGAGTTACAAACAATTCCCAAGGTGTTTGTAACTCTGAGGTTCAACAGTGTGTAATAGTACACAATGTAAAGAAACGTGATTTAATCTAAAAAAGAGGAGAGCATTAATAAAAATGGAACTAAAAGGAATATTTCAATCTGAGTTTCTCTATACACTGTGAACAAAGGATTGAACAGGTGTGGGGAGGAAGTGATACATAGTAACGAGGGCTGTCGATTAATCACAGTTAACTCACGTGAATGACAAATGAATCAATCACAATTAAGTGTGTGATTAATCAAGCTGTTAATACCAACTGAAATTTATTAAAAAATTTTGAATAATTTTCTACATTTAAAAATATATATCCATTTCAATTACACAGAATACAAAGTGTACAGTACTCACTTTATATTACTTTTGACTACAAAAATTTGCACTGTAAAAATGAAAGTGTTTTCAATTCACCTCATACAAGTACTGTATCATGAAAGTGCAACTTACAAATGTAAATTTTTTAGTACATAACTGCACACCGTAACGATATAAAACTTGAGAGCCTGCAAATCCACTCAGTCCTACTTCTCATTCAATGAATTGCTAAGAAAAACAAGGAGATAGTACTGTCCATTTCTTATTTACAGTGTCACCCGGAAGCGAGGACATATGTTTGCATGGCACTTCTGCGGCCAGCATTGCAAGCTATTTATGTTCCAGATATACTAAACATTCATATGCCTCTTCATGCTTTGATCGCCATTCCAGAAGATATGCTTCCATGCTGATGCTTCTTTTTTAAAAAAGCATTGTTAATTAAATTTCTGACTGAACACCTTGGAGAATTGTGTTTCTCCTTGCTTCCATGGTTTTACCCACATTCTACCATATCACAAAATATTTGCAGTCTCAGATGACGATCCAGCATATGTTGTTTGATTTAAGAACATTTTTATTACAGATCCGACAAAACAATAAAGAAGGTTCCAATATATTTCTAAAGATTGCTAAAGCGCTTGACCCGAGCACGCTTTCAGAAGTCTTAAAAGAACAGCAACTCTGATGCAGAAACTACAGAACCACCAAAAAAAGAAAATCAACCTTCTGCTGGTGGCATCTGACCCAGATGGTGAAAATGAAAATGCATCTGTCCACTCTACTTTGGATCATTACTGAGCAGAATCCATCATCAGCATGTCCTCTGGAATGGTGATCAAAGCATGAAGGGACATATGAATCCTTAGCACAGCTGGCACATAAATGTCTTGCGATGCCAGCTACAACAATGCCATGCAAACATCTGTTCTCACTTTCAGGTGGCACTGTAAACAAGAAGTGGGCAGTGTTATCTCCTGCAAATGTAAAAAAACCAAAAAACTTGTTCAGCCAATCACTCAGACAAACAAGTAGTAGGACTGAAGTCGGCATTGAAGTTTTACATTTTTTATTTTTGAATGTAGGTTTTTTGTACATAATTTTACCTTTGTAAGTTCAACTTTCATGATAAATAAATTGTACTACAATATTTGTATTAGGTGTATTGAAAATATACTATTTCTTTTGTTTTTTAAAGTGCAAATATTTGTAATCAAAAATATAAAGTGAGCACGGGACCCTTTGTATTCTGTGCTGTAACTGAAATCAGTATATTTGAAAACATCCAAAGATATTTAAATAAACGGTAATCTATTATTTTTAGAGCACGTGATTACTTTTTTAAATTGCCCAACAGCCCTACTAATAAACAGAAAAGACTTTGTGACCAATGTAAAATTAAGTACATTTAAAGTAGCAATGCTTTGCTCTCTCACAATCTGCCTTTTCTACATAACTGATTTATACTGAAATCATATTATTGTATTAGTGACATCAAAATAATTCTCATGGCCATCTGACACACGTGAAGGACAAAATAGAAGTGGGGTGCCTCTTTGTAGCTCATTTTTCTCTTATCTCCTCCCACGCAGTTAATCCCAGCTGTAAAACATTTCATTAACTGTGTGTTGTTCTAACTGCCACTGTTAATAGTCTTGGATGGTGCCATGCTTTCCTTTGCTGGCCATGGCTGTCGACAATTAGGGCTACCTATAGAAGGCCAATACAGCATACTAGGAGATGCAAGCGGGTACGACATTCAATTAATTTTAAATAAAAGGGAAAGAAAAGAGCCCAGTTTTAAGAGGCCATGTCAACTTAATCATATTTCTCTCTGAAAATGTTGCTCCTACTATAGTTACCAAAAGCATCCAAGAATATTAGAAATGAATGAACTTAGATGGGAAAAATATCTCTATTACCATCTATTATCATTTGACAGCATGTTCTGGTAGTCAAGTTTCACCATCTCCCATAGTCAGTAAATTTTCCACTTGCCAAGATGATGAGCTCAATAAACCACAAGAGCAGATATATATTCAATTTTTAAAAGTTTATTTTTTTTAAAAAAAAATAAATCCTAGTATTTATTTAAAGAGCAGAAATTGGGGCTTTAATTTAAAAAAATGCCAACTGATACTGTCCCTTTAATAGCAGAAACTAAATCAATATTACTTTTAATGCAAGCCAATAGAGTTCTCACCACTTCCCTCCACTGATCCAAGCTCTGGAAAGTCTGAAGGTGTCATCTTCGCCACTAATAAGCCAAAAAACCCAGAAAAAGCATTTACTTTAAATGTACTATGTACCGTGACCACAAAGGGAAGGTCATGAGTTGATATATCATGAGTATTGAAAATCCTTTCATCACTATGAAAAATATCATGGTAAGGGTTTAGGTTATTGCCAAAGGCAATGAACAATATGCCATCTGATTATTGTGAGCTGGGCAGTATGGCGCCTTGGAGCTAGTTTAGGCACCAATATAAAACACATTTCTGTTGGTTCAAGGAACCAGTAGAAAAAGTGTAAATGTAACTTTTCAACAGAAATAGAAGTACTTTTTGGAAAAGCTTCTGCGTACTATTAATATTCCTCTGTGCCAGCTAAGCAATAGATAGTTCTCTATATAATCTTGGGAGTATATACTTTCTGCATAAAGATAATAATGTAACATATAAATCATTTATGAAATAGTCTGTGTTTAGCTTGGATCAAGTCCTTAAAATATTATTAGTTTTAAAATAGTTTAAAAGTAAGATTTGGAGCCAAACTGGACACCATCTTTTATTTATTTATTTTTATTAACATGCTCTATATTTAGCACCCACTTCAACTAGAGATAGAGAAAAGTAGGGAAACTTCTTGTGTGAGAAGGTAGGACTCAGAAGCAGTTCTGCTACTCAATAGCTGGAAGAAAACAAGAGGAAATTCTAAGAAATGAGTGTGAAGGGGCAAGTACATGAAATCTCACAGACCCCACAAAGCACTGCATTGCATAAGAATTAACAAAGGACTTCCAAAGGAAGATACACATCTGCACATAACTTACAACTACCCATATTTTAGCACTGAAATTTCATTTATTTCAAGTTACTGAAGCATCTATCTGAATCTCTAAGCACCTTCAAGTCTTAATACAGACGTTTAACTCAATCAACGACTTTAAAAAAAATCTCTCAAAAAAAATCTTCCACCATATTAAAAATAAATTTCTCCCACAGCGAGGCCCAACTCAACCTACCCTCACAGGGCAAACCTGGGAAAATACTGTATATAGGCTTTTAAATGGCCAGATGACAGAAGGGTATGCAGGTTCCAGAGTCACAGCCCCTGTCTGAGTTAACACTGCTATTAGGCCTTTTTTATTTAAAACCTAAAGTCATAAACTTGAGCAGCAGAGTTGATCATAACTGCTGTGGGATCATATGTGAAAGAGGAAGACTTAGATAGTGAGGACTCATTTACAGCTTTATAAGTCAAACCTGACACTTTAAACAAAGACTTCTTGCACATCCAGTAGTAGCCAAGGGCCCAACAGGACATCCAAGTTGAAAGGATATTCCCTCAAAAGAGGGAGAAATTTGTTCTCAACTGTATTGAGCTTTGATTTAAAGATCAATTGTGAAAGGACTGTCAAGCTCTTTGGGAAATCTGACACCCAGAAAGTCCCCGTACTGAGTTTTACAGTCAAAAGTGGCTCCGTGCTGAAGGATCTTTTTGTTAAGCCTGGAGGAAGCTGAACCATTGACAACTGTGGGCCCATCACCCTCCAAAACTATGACACTCAAGATCACTGTTTTCTAAATAGCTGTGGTGGGCATCTCTCTGCATGAAATCATTTACAGGACTTTTAGCTATTTCTAAATAAATCTTCTCCTTTTAGTGGTCTGACTAGGTGACTCTAACCACAAGGATTCTTATTAAATGCAAAGATCAGAAATATGAAAAACTCCAGAATCAGAATTCAGTTTGTATTGTAACAAAGACTGATTATAGCTTACTGCTCTTGTATGTCAACGTTTCTCTCCACCTTTACATTGTAACATAACAATGTTGGGCAGAATGACCACTGGGAAACAGAAGGGAAGCTGCAAACTTCTGAACCAATTGCAGCCGAGTTCTAATCACCCCAGAACCAGACTTCTAAAGGCAATTAGGCACCTACAATGCACACAGGCATTTTAAAAGCACCTAGGAGTTCAGCTCTCATGTATTTAAAACACACCTTAGTGCCTAAAATCCCCCTGGATTCCTCTCTGCATATTCAGGTGATTTGACATCTATAAAAATCCCACTGTTACAGCATTATGCTTGATTCACTGGTAAAGCCAGGAAACCTTTATTCTGGAATAGTAAATGCAAATTCACAGGAACCCAACCTAAGTTTTCACCTTGTTAATTCAAAAGCAACATTATTTAAACAAATCTAATCATAAAAAACAACAAGAAATCCAGTGGCACGTTAAAGACTAAGATTTATTTGGGCAAAAGCAATTTTCTCCCTCTTGGTATTGACATCTCCTCATCAATTATTGGGAGTGGACCACATCAACCCTGACCGAATTGGCCTTGTAACTCCCTTCTCTTCATGTGCCAGTATATTTATGAGTATATCTGTAATTTTCACTCTATGCATCTGAAGAAGTGGTTTTTTACCCATGAAAGCTTATGCCCAAATACATCTGTTAGTCTCTAAGGTGCCACCAAACTCTTCATTGTTTTTATGGATACAGACTAACACAGCTATCCCCCTAATCTAATCAAAGTTATCTGAAATTATTATGATGGACTCTGATTATTCTAGATGTCACAGGGTTTACTCACCCCAGGGGTGCCTCCTTGGGACTGACTCTGGGGATTAGCTCCACTGCAGGGTGACCAGATGTCCCAATTTTGGGTTTTTTTTTTCTTATATAGGTGCCTATTGCCCCCCACCCCCAACCCAATTTTTCACACTTGATCTCTAGGCACCCTACTCCACTGAGGCCTGAGGTTCCTTGCTCACCTTGTGACCTTGCCTAGTTCTTTTCCTGGGCCTCAAAGTGTTCCTCCTTCTTCATAACTTGGTCCTTTGGCCAAGTATTATAGTCTTCCCCATTATCCCATCTCACTGGATCAACTGTCCTCATAATCTCCAATCCATGGCAAGGTCCTGTGACACTTTCACAGCCGCTTGTAGGGGAGTCTGGGCCTGCCCACTAGTCCAGGTTCCAGTTCAGGGACCCTAGATCCAGCAACTATGATCTTATTGCTCCCAGACCTTGTTATTTCCCTGAACTCCTTCCAGTTTCTCTGCTCTATCTTCTGGTTTCTCTACCCTCTGTGTTTACCAGCTCAAACTCCCTCATCACAATGAGTACATGCAGATTACTTAGCTCTACAGCCCCAAAACACATCTTCCTTCTTACAGAGAGTGACTGTGCATTATCTCTCCTGCAGTGCCCTTCTGTTTTCAGTTCACTGGCTTTTTACAAACCCATTTTACCCATACTCAGCTGGGCTTCATCATCATTTAGCCTTTCAAGCCCTGGCTTTCCACCAGGTGCAGCCTATTGTGTGAATTAAACTAATCTAACCTGCTCTGCCTTGTGTGGGATGGACACAGCAACATAGCAGATAAGACTTTTTTTCAAAATGCTTTACATGAAAGATTCTATAGAAGTTGCATAGCGGAAAAAGTCATAGATCAGTAAGGTATCATTCTGTTTTAAACTGATAAGAACTTATCCTTCAGTTTGTGTGATTTTAGGTTTACATATAAAAGTGAAAGTTTCCACTAAGATTTTTTATTATAAAAATAAATAGTTCTACAGTGAATCTGAGACTTTGAATTGTTTCTATCACAGAAAAAAGAAAAGGTGTGGGAATATATGTGGATGGGCACTGTCCCAGTACATGGGCTGCCAGTGGAAGTGTTGTTTTACATTAACTCTGAAAGTAGAAAAAGAGATAACGGTGTTTTGACTAGGAGGACTTCAACAAAAACATTTCTTGCATTCAGTGATGAAAACAGAAAACAAAACTTTTCAACAAGGGATTACTCTTCAGTAAATATTGCTACAGTTTTACATTAGCATGAATTTAATAGAAACTCATTGCTCCATTCCTCATAAGTTGTGTGTAAATCAAGAACATATTTACTTAGAGACTTGATATATGTACATAATATTACTAAGCCATAAATAATATAAGGTGGTGTATAAAGTATTTAGGTACAGTGTATATAAATAATTTCTAATAAATACAGATTCTGATACCATTGGCACTAGGTATGCTGAGTGGCACTTTACTCTGCAAGTAGCTTCACTGAACTCAGTGCGAGAATAAGGCATCAAATTCGCCCACAGAACACAAGGACAATGCAACATCTTTTCACCTGTCTGAAGGAAAAATATTAAATTAAAATGTATACTCTTACTCACATCTATATATGCATATATAGATATAACAGAGGAGAAAGTAGGTGTCCAAATAATTCTATGTAACTTCATTATTATCCATTGGTTTTGTAACCTATTTCTATAGTCACTTCTCCCACAAATGGTACTTTTTTGAACTCTTATATGTATGTTGATGATCTCCTTTGGGTGAATCCGGTTTGATTTTGTCCATGTAATTCTATTACTACTTGTTATTTCACTGGCTGATAGACTTTCTAATTGACTTAGGCCTGCTGCATTTTTTCCTTTAAAATGTCCTTATTTATTAATTTTTAGTGTTGTCTTTGTAATGACTGATTAGTCTCATAATAAGCCTTTTTTTTGGCAAAGGTGGTAGGGAAAAGTGGAGCTACTTTTCCATTTAGAAATTGTGTTCTAAGTGCAAATCTTTAGGATTTTTTCTCTGACTGGTTTGTAGTTAAAATCTTCAGGTGACCATACTCATTCTAACGCCTAGTAAAGCATGTTTATTAAAATAACCACTCTTATGCTTAACTCTTATTTTCACAGGTTTGTGACAAGATTTTTTTTAAAAAAACAATGATCTTGAGTAACCTTGGGCACGAACACACTTGCGTGTATTCTTGCATACACACAATTTTAGCAACAAAACTCCTCACTGTGGGAGAGGAGTCACATACAGTCAATAGCCTAATATAATGAATACACATAATGATAAACATTCTGTTTGGTCCTTCGCTTCCCCAAACTAATGGCATTTGGCATATTGTAGTTTTGTGCAGTGTTTGAGATCTGAATCTCTCAAAACCTCTAAGTGTAGAATGCTTTAGCTTGAAACATACTGATTTGGATACAGTATTTGAAGGCTCTGAACTGAGGTTACACAAGGCAGATGAGAAAGATGAAGATTTTGATAACAAATTTGATGGTATTATGACTGAATGCCAATGAAATCATATCACTAACCTTAAAAATAACTTGAGACTTAAGAAAATTAGATAAGGGTTTCTAGAGGCATGGAGTCATGAAAAGAGGCACTTTTCTGTGAATAGATTAAAATGTATGATCTTTTTCTTTCCTTTATACATTATGCCAGTTAAACCAGTCAGGGGACACAATTCCAGTGGAATATTGAGTTTTTGGCATGAGAAATAATATATGAAGTTAGCATACCAATCTCCAATTAATTTAATTTTCAAGGTTTGAGCTTAATTTTTTCTACAGATAATGGCTGTCTTTTCCCGCAGCAGCAAAAGTCTGTAGGGCTGTCAACCCCATCTTTTTTTTTTTTTTTTTTTTTTTTTTTAACTGTTAGTAACTTTTTTGAAAATATGAATAAGAACTAGAAAAATACTATTTATGTAGGGAACGGACTTTGCAGTTTGACACTGACAAGAGGGTCTATCTGGTTGCAAGAACTTTCAAAGCTTTTCAGGTCTGTCCTCCCCAGGAGTGAGAGTTAGTGGAGGTGGTGATTGTGCTGTGGAGAGGTCCAATTGTGTTGGATTCTGAGGTCCAATAGGCAGGACCTAGAGGTGAACTGTGATATTTTGTACAGCTTACAACCTTACAGTGTGACTACTTTTCCTTCTGTGCATAGTTAACTTATGATTTCTGAATATGTTTTGGGGTTGGGAGGAAAGAAGCTGGTGAGGTGCAGTTCTCAATAAGAAAGTTTGGGATCCTTGTCCTCTCTTCTCATTCATGAAGTGGGTAGGCCATGGATAGATGCATAAGTTAAAAAAGCAGATAAAATCTGCAGACTGTTCTGTTGGCTTTTCACACCATAAAGATCAGTCCCACAGCTGGCTTCAAGGGAAAGCCATAGATTTGTACATTTGTCGCCCTTTCTGAGACTGGACTCCATCATAGAGCTACCATGATTGATGTCTGGTGAGGTACAGGAAAAACAGCCGAGGACACAAGTGTGTTGAGCTAAGATGAAAAGGAAAGAAAATCTCTGTCCACTGATTGATATGAGGAGCAACTCACAAGATTTTAATCATTATCCAAAACGATTATTAAACTCTCTCATTTGTCCTTTGAAACTGCAGTATTTTTCAAAGACAGGAATTGCTTGTGCATTCATCCTAATGGATTGCCACTACCCCTATTCCAGTGCTAATAAACATCATTATAAAATAGCAAAACATGTCATATTCATCTCACTAACACACTTAACTATAGTCTACTGCATTCATGTGTCACTATTTCAGACAGCAGCATTACATACTGTGACAAAGCTCCAAGTCTGTACTTGTGGGTCCTGCGCTTCCTGGCAGATTTAGGGCCTCAGAAACTCATCTAGGCCCCAGAGTGACCTCCCTTTCTCAGTATAATTGGCAAGAGTCACCACCTAGTGAGTTACCTTCATCACAGGCCAGTATGGAAGATGGAAAAGGGGGGAGCCCGGGCCCACCCGCTACTCTGGGATCCAGCCCAGGGACCCTAATAGTATCAGCTAAGATGGCTGACCTTTTACCCACAAAACACAATACAATTCCCTGGGCTACTTCCCCACAGCAGTCCCCACCTCTTTAAACTCCACTTCACCCTTACCTCAGGGCCTCCTTCCTTCTGTATGATATGTTGTCCACCACTCAGTCTCACCAACAGCACAACTTCCTTCCACAGCTCCTGACACCCACAGCCCATCTGACTAAATGGGAGGTTTTTATCTGGTTTCAGCCAGTCCCTGACTGGCTTCAGGTGTCCCAATTAGGCTAGCTGTTTCTACTCCTTTCTAGAAGGTTCTTAATTGGCCCCAGGTGTCTTGATTGGTCTGGAGTAGCCTTTGTTTGGCTATCCAGGGAACAGGGACCTGCACATCCTGAGACTAATATACCTGCCTTCCAGCACTCTCCTATATCCTTCTGGTCTGACTCCGTCACAATACCTAGTAAACAGCTGTTTCATGAGCAATTATTTATCAATCTCTATTAGAAGAGAAGGCTGTTCACAACCAATTGCTCTGCTGTGCTATTTATCTCTGAATTTGTTAATGTGACTCATTATGAGGCTGTATGTTGGATTTTGTCTGTAAGGCCAGTTTAGAGGTTTACCTGAAGTGTGTTGTCACTAGTAAACCACAACATTTCACCTTTTCAGGACTGTTTATTTGGACGCTGCCTCTACATGTTCTTCACAGACCTGGCTGATATGCACACCTGTCCTTGAAAATTGTTCCCTTGTATTCATGACTGTCAATTGCAACCCTATTTCTGTATCATTCGGGTGCCAAGCAAAAACTATTCAATCAAAATTACTTGTCAGCATTTGGCAGCTGAAAAGGCAGTTTGTGGAAGTATGTAGGAGTATAACTGGATTACAGCTATTCAGTTACTTTCCAGAAAAGAAGCAGCAAAAATAAGATTCATGTGGAGAGTAACCCAGTCAACCAAACATTCATTGCTGACTATGTAGTTACACTGATTAAGGAGACCAACCATTTAATTTTCTTAAAAGGATGATGATGACTTTCCTAAGTTATGTATATTCAATCAACCCTGCAAAAAGTTACCAGAAAAATGAAACATTTTTAAAAAATAAAATTTTAAGAATCCAATCAGGGATAGGTTTCCGGATCTTGAATGACCCATATTCACAGTCTGAACTTGGGCTAACTAAATAGACACATTATCAAAGTCTGAATAATGTGCCCTACTGATAATGGCTGCTGAATGGCTTCGTGGAAACTTCACCCTCATTATCAACACTTGTTTAAAATCCCTGATGCAAATACGTCAGTGAATTTAAGCAAGTATTCCTTTATTTATCATTTTGAAATGCAATTTCTTACATTAAAGAAGGGGTTCTCAAACTGGGGGTCGGGACCCCTCAAGGGATCACAAGGTTATTACATGAGGGGGGGGAGTCATGAGCTGTTAGCCTCACTCTGCTTTGCATCCAGCATTTATAATGGTGTTAAATATATATAAAAAGTGTTTATAATTTGTAAAGGGGGTTGCATTCAGAGGCTTGCTGTGTGAAAGGGGTCACCAGTACACAAGTTTGAGAACCACTACATTAAAGGGACTTGTGAACCATCCAAATAATCTGGGAGGAGGCTATTCAACCACCTCCCCCTCTTCTCACGTTTCAAGTTACAAGGCCTATTGGAACAAATATGCTTAAATTACAGTAACCTAATCTTTACATATATGCTCGGAAAATGTCAGCAATTATCAGAATAACCTCAGAATTCAGGGAGGGGAAGTGAAACTAGAGATCTGATTTTTTCTGAAATAATTTAGCAGGAAATGGTGAGTTCTGTTTAAACCTTGTGAAGAAAAAGTAGTTTTCAAACAAAGACAATTTACCAGCTTCATTAAAATGCTATTGAGAGGATTATTAAATATCTAAATCAAGGAAAGATTCCAGAGAAACACACAATATAGACTTCTATTTATCTAAACAAAACCCCAGTTACAAAACAAACTATACAAACATATTAATTGGGTCCAAATCCTGCATTTCTTCTGCACCCAAAACATGCACTTGAAGAAATCTGAAGTTTGTGTATGCAAACAAAGCATGAGGCCACTCTTAATGTTACAATTTTCTGTTCTTTTAAAAATCTATTTACTGCTTCCTCACATTCATCTGGAGAGAATCAATGAAAGGATCATTTCATGCACCATTGAAATTATATATTCTGTCCTATTCCTACCATCCAAATCTACATCGTTTGCCTCTTCGTCTACTTTTATTTTAGAATTATAATGGAAGTGACATTTTGAGCTTCCTATCTAGGGCCTGCTCCTGTGAAATGCTGAACAATCTTAATTCTCACTGAAGTCAACAGGGGGTTGGGGACATGCAGCCCCTCACCCTTATTTTGCAGGCCTATTCTTAAACCAGATATCAATATCTATTTATATTAATGTTCTCAGCGTGCTTCACACATCAACTAAAACACAAATCAATTTAAAGTATCCATAATATGCCATAAATGTAAAGCTTATATTTGCTAACTCAGGGATTCCAAAAGTCTAAAATATGAATGGTGGGAAGATACAAAATGAGCAAAAGTCCAAGGACCAAACAAGAGGAATAATCAGATACTCAGAACTAGAACATTAGAAGGTATAAGCCAATTATTTCACAAACGTAAGAACGAGCAAGTCAACGTAAGGATACTTACACAAGATAATTTACTGCTTGACTGTAAACCAGAGAGAATATTTCAATACAAATATATCAAGCAGTAATTTTCTGGAGTAAAAATATTGTTTTTTCTAGATTTCCATAGAGAGGGCATAGAAAATGATTTCTCATAATCTTATTGCTGGCAGAAATTTACTACAGTTTGCCTTCTGAGTAAAACACTTCAATGCATTAACAAAATGTGTTTGCTATTTTTCTATGAGAATGAGGACATCATGCTTGTGCTTTAGTGACCTTTACTGAAATGCAGATCCTTCACTTCCATAGTTATTCATAACCAAAGGATTGTTGAAAAAGAAAGATGAAAGTTTCAGAGTGGACCAGACAAAGTGGACTGCTGCAGCTAGTAAATTGAGGCAGATTGAAAAACAAAATCAACCAAGGAAAGAAAATATACAGTTGCAACTCCACATTTTTATTATAAATTTAAATAAATCATTTCAATGCATCATGGTGTTAACTGAGAACATATACAAGAACTCTCAGAGCTTTTCTGTTGCTAACAAATGTTTTGGCTTTTTGTCAGTCTAGCACACTATGTATGGAAAGTACAACCAAATCTTACAAAAACAACTAATAAATCAGGGATAAATGAAGGAGGACATAGAAATTTCCTGATTAAGATAGCACTGCAGTTTTCACCAATAATTATACAAGGTAAACAAACACTTGGTTCTAAATAAAAGTCAAACTGAAGTTTTGAGTCATACTTTTGCTTTGTCTCAGTTAAATATTCCTTGATGTCAGTATTTTAATTTTAATGTGAGGTCTCCTTTATAAGTCTCTATCCTTTGCATATGTGATGCCAATGTAGCAGTATGACAGCATATTCAAATCAAGCATCTCTGCCTTCCTCAAATTAAGGCACGCGGATAATCTGAAGTGGTTTAGCATAGTTGCTGTATTAAAGGGATGCATGTTTTAAGTTAAAAACATTTGCTAAATTATTTTAAAATGGCAAATAGATGTTGAGTCATAATTATACCCCTAATTAGACAATTGGATCATTCAGGTCCACGATGTCTTTTTATTTTTCCTTTTTTAAAAATATCGACTCGGTTTTAGTTATTATTCAGTAGTGATATAAAGAAATGCCTGGGTCTAATCTCACTCAGGGTAAATTCAAAGCATGACAAATACAGGACTGAGGAATTTACTTACAGTAAATGTTTCAACTACAAAAATATATTGGTGTGATATATATCAGTAAAACTTAAAATGCATTAGAGCTAAAACAAAAATATTGATTTCTATCAAAAGCTGCCAGCCCTAGTAAATCACATTCCTTTGAATGAAAATCTATATAGTTCCATGAACATATTTATTCAGAAAATGTGAAAAAATATTCTAGTTAATTTTTTGAGAAAATATTATATTCAGTGAGGTTATTCTCTTCACGTTGGGCTGGATCCTAACCTAGTTAAAATCGGATTAGCTCAGCTGAAGAAAATGAAGCTAGGGTTTGGCCCTACATTTCAGTGAAAACACACTATTTAAAAATCTTCAGGGAAACATTACATATTTTCACAATCTCAGATAATGTGTAATCAGACCATGGTGTAGTCAAACACCATTCCAGATATAATTAGTTACCATAAACGTCTCGCAAATACAGTAGTTGAAAATGTATGGTAATGATGTCTTATGAAAGAATGGGGTTAAACTGGTTCCAAGCTATAATATTTAAAATCCTAAGTAAACATTTTTTATTTTTATTTTCCCCCGCATTCATCAGCATGCTGTACGACAACAACACGTGCAGTATATTGAAAGACATGGCTATATGTTTTACTATAATTAGATTCTTTTTTCCTTGGAACAATTGGGTTGATATCCAGTATACAAACAAGAATTTTAGTCCCGAGTTCTACTTTGATTTTCTCATAAAACTTACAACACTATTAACTACAGACTGGTTCATATGTGGATACAAGTAAATCTATTTGTTCAAGTCTGAAAATTAGTGACATAGCAGATCCATCCCTAACAGAGCACTCAGCAGCTGATCCTCCAGTGATCTGCTGCACACCATCCATCACCTCTCTGGTGATTCCCACTCCCTCCCACTATGATACCCCTGGACCTTTCCTTCCACAGTAATTTTCTGCAGGTTTATTTCCATCTCTGTGGCTAATGTGATACAAATACATATGTTTACATCTGTTGGTTTCTGACATCAGGGTTTGTTTTGCTCCAATATTTCTAACAGTCATTCTTTTTTTATTCCCCATCCAGGAGATACTCAAGAGTCTTTACCAGCACCATATTTTAACAATTTATTTTTTCTGGTAAGCAGCATTAATTTCCCACAATTCCCACTCATAAATTGCTATGGGAAAAAATTAGACTTTTCACCACTCACACTTTCTTAGATCTTGAGATGCCACATTGTCTTAAGTTGAGCAAGCAATCCCTTATCTTTTGATTTCTTTGGAACAGCCTCCTTGGTTGGATATATACAATCTCAGAAACTGCAATTCATCTACCACCTCTACAGTTTGTCCATTAATCAAGATGTCCACTTACACCCTGTTTTTGTCACATTCAGAAATAGTTCATATTCCTCACTGTTTTTATAGACTCCATCAGTTGTTGCATTGTATAGGGGGTTGTAGCAAATACAATACAATGCAATGATAGCCATCACATACATTTTGGGGCTTTTAATGCATAGAAAAAGCTGTTTGTCCTGGTAATTCTCACCGTTTTCAGAATGTTTTGTCCTATTCATGTGTGTTTCATTTTGCTGGGAACTTCATTTTCTAGAATACACATGTTCAGAGGAAAAACATTACACACGTAGGGTTCTTTAGTTACCCACTAGATATTGCACTGGTAGTATGTTAAGCCTCCTTTGAAAATATCAATTAGACTTGGCTGAAGAATTAATTTAAAATGTTTAGCAATTAATTATGATACTGTTCTTGACTAGGGGGAAAGTTATAAGCAATACATTAACCAGATGCTTTACAGTTTAAAATAGACATCCTCTTGGCATAAGGACTGCAAAATGTTAGAAGCAGATAAATTTCCTATTGGACTTGAGTGAATTTTTTTCATTGTTGAGCTTCCCAGGGAGTTTTCACATTTTATCAACTTCAAGCTTTAAACTTGATCCTTTGATTAAAGAAAAAGATTCTAGGATTTTGAGATTTGTATCACTGTATCTTCTGAACTGATCCTTCAGGGATCCAGGTATTTTAAAAAAACAACAACGAGAAAATTGGAAATATAAACCTTCTACTATTTTTATATGGAACTTTCATGAAAGATTTGGGCTTCATTTGAATCAACCTAGGGAAGCGTATGTTGGAGGGAAAGATTAATGAATATACAATATGGTCTCGATTATCCAAATGACACGGGGGATACAGATTTTATTCAGATAATCAGGAGCTGGGATAATTGAGAAGGCAGGAGTGGCAGCACAGGGACCTGTCTGTAGCATTGCTGTCATGGCCTGCTCGCTTACTTCCATGACAGTGAGGTTACAAAGGGCATTCTGGACTGCAGCAGGGCTAATGATATTTTGTGCCTAAAGGAATGCTGTGGTCTTGGCAGGGCAGAGCAGAGTCCCCTCCGAACTCTGCATTATCAGAATCCCTTCCTTGACCCTCAGCGTCCAGAAGTATAATATGTTGATACAAAAAAACATTATATATTTACACTACAGTAGCACTCAAAGACCCTAGCAATGATCAGGCCCTAGTGCTGTATACTGTACAAACATAAGACACTTCCTGCACCAAAATGCTTAAAATCTAAATAGGAACAAGACACAACAGGGGGGAAAAACAGAACAGAGGGTGACAGTAAGAGAAGTATAAGATATAGGGTGACCAGATGTTCTGATTTTATAGGGACACTCCCAATTTTTGGATCTTTTTCTTATACAGGCTCCTATTACCCCCCCCCACACACACACACACCCCGTGTCCCGATTTTTCACATTTGCTATCTGGTCACCCTAACAAGATAACACATTATTTAGGTAGTAGGGGTGGAGGACTTTTTTCTTTTTATATGAGATGAGTGAACAAGAGTTAATACCGAATCAAAAACTGGCTAGCTATCTGGATATTATCTAGACACTATCATTGGGTAGTTTATTATGAAGGTCACAGTAATAGTGGGTCTTAAGAAGAGATCTGAAGGAAAACAGCAGTGGCTGTAAAAACTGATTTGGGGCTGGGATTTCTATGCATGGAGGAAGGTGCCTAGGGGAAGCTGCCATTATTGTAAGAGACAAGGGGCGGGGTCACAGAGCAGTGATGTAAGGCAAGGACCAGCAGTTTAAGTTTAATGCAATGGAAAGGGGGGTGCAGTGCAACATGATAAGATGAATGCACTGGGAAGGTGATTTTGTCAATGGTGTTTTAAAAGGACTTGAGTGGGGGATGTGGCAGTGGTCTGGGCCAAGGGGGAAAGATTATAGTCATCAGTTTGCAAGAGAATAAGGAGTTGAATGAAAAAGTGACTCATATTACTTGAGAGGGCTGATCTTATATTCACAAATAAGCATTATATAGTTTGATATAAATCTAGAGTCAATGCAATCTTAACTATGTAGCCATAACCAGCAACTCCAGAATGATATTAATCTCTCTCACCTGGTGGCTGCTGTCCAAACAGTTAAAGTATTATTCAAGGACCAATAAGAGTGAGCATGTTCCACACCACCTTGGTATCAGTAGGAGATTGTATGGGTGACTAATTCCCTTTGTGCCACTCCTGAACCTTTTCTGAGATCTAGAAGTGACAAAGAGTCCTGTGGCACCTTAAAGACTAACTGAAATTTTTTCAGAGCATGAGCTTTCGTGGGCTAATACCCACTTCGTCGGATGCATGCAGTGGAAGTATCCAGGGGCAGGTATAAATAGGTAGGCAAGAACAGACAGAGACCAACACCTACAAGATCTCCACCAAGCTTTCTCAAAACTACAATACCCGCACAAGGAAATAAGGACACAGATCAACAGAGCCAGATGTGTACCCAGAAGCCTGCTGCTGCAAGACAAGCCCAAGAAAGAAAACAACAGAACACCACTGGCCATCACCTACAGTCCTCAGTTAAAGCCTCTCCAACGCATCATCAGTGATCTACAACCCATCCTGGACAACAACCCCTCACTTTCACAGGCCTTGGGAGGCAGGCCAGTCCTGGCCTACAGACAACCTGCTAACCTCAAGCATATTCTCACCAGCAACAGCACACCGCGCCATAACAACTCTAACTCAGGAACCAATCCATGCAATAAACCTCGATGCCAACTCTGCCCACACATCTACACCAGCAACACCATCACAGGACCAAACCAGATCAGCCACACCATCACTGGTTCATTCACCTGCACATCTACCAATGTAATATACGCCATTATGTGCCAGCAATGTCCCTCTGCTATGTACATCGGCCAAACTGGACAGTCCCTACGAAAAAGGATAAATGGACACAAATCAGATATCAGGAATGGCAATATTCAAAAACCTGTAGGAGAGCACTTCAACCTCACCGGACACACCATAGAAGATTTAAAGGTCAGCATTTTGCAGCAAAAAAACTTCAAGTCCAGACTGCAAA
The DNA here is from genome assembly GCA_007922305.1 of Dermatemys mawii. Classification (NCBI taxonomy): domain Eukaryota; kingdom Metazoa; phylum Chordata; order Testudines; family Dermatemydidae; genus Dermatemys; species Dermatemys mawii. The sequence continues at coordinate 18,513,222 of ML677335.1, read as the reverse complement.
GAGAGACTGCAGAGCTGCAATTCATTTGCAAATTTGACACTATCAATTTGGGACTGAATAGAGATTTTGAATGGCTAGCTAACTACAAAAGCAGCTTTTCTTCTCTCGCTATTCACACCTCCAGTTCAGCTGCTAGAGGAACACCTCACCCTCCCTGATTAGAGATAACAAGCTGGTTCAGCCTGATTGGACTAACCTTGTTATCTCCCACCTGGTTCTTGCCTACCTATTTATACCTGCCCCTGGATACTTCCACTGCATGCATCCGACGAAGTGGGTATTAGCCCACGAAAGCTCATGCTCTGAAAAAATTTCAGTTAGTCTTTAAGGTGCCACAGGACTCTTTGTCACTTCTGCAATTCCAGACTAACACGGCTACCCCTCTGATTCTGAGATCTAGAGACCTCCAAACCCTAGAGATCGCAAAGTAGCAGCCACCAATATATTTGCCAACCCAGTGCACCAAAATTAAGGAGCAAAATAAAGTATTTATTTTGTGAGTGGATTCAGTGGGAAGAATTAAGATCTTTATGTCTCCCAGGAATTTAACACCATTTTGCCCTTATTTTCTACTTTTCATCTAATATTTTGTACAACCCCCATGTCACTCTCATCACATAGTAAGTATTTCAAGCTAAGTATCATTTAAGGCCAAAACATGTCATAACTTGTCAGGCAACAGCACAGTGATGCACATCTATTTACTCAAGCCAGGTTCGTCAGTGCAAGCACCCTGCTGTGTGCCCAAAGAGAATTGGGAAATGCAGTGACTACATGCTGGCTCTTCCATCCCTCACTTCCCTCATCTATATGGTCACCACAGCCATATGGATTTCATAAGTAAATAACATATGGTTTCATACAGTTAGGAAACCATGGCATATTGATCTGAAATCTAATTACATATGGTTTAAAATAGTGAATTCAAGTAGATTTCATGAACCTAAAACAAAAGCGTCCCACTATTTGATTTTGAAAATGATGACCATAGCACATATGTATAAAAATTGCTATAGCTTGTGTGAAGTCCCTGGAACAGATGTTTCAGAAAAAAGATTTGTAAAGTTTATATTTAGTAATACTTTTGAATATTTGTTTATATATTGTTTATAATTGTACATATTTCTCTTAATAGAGATATAAATATAATGAGAAGTGGGAGTTGCCCCTTTAAGAGCAGCATGGACATGCACTGAATGAGCTACCTTAGAAGCTAGAGTGTTCCATGTATATGAAAAAGCTAGCCTGTCACTGGGCAAAAAGGAGGTCCTTCTCTGCAAGAAGCTCCTAAAGCAAAAGGTTTGAATTCCCAGAATAAACAATGTTCTCTTTGAAAAGATGGGTCTTGTAATTAAGGGTATAACAAATACGGAGGCCCCATTGAGATTATTTTTTCTGGGTTCATTTGAAGGCATGCAGTTGACTAGGCCACGAAATCATGGTGATTAACAACTTGTTGCCTGAGACTGAGAGGTGCCTGTGGCTCCTAGCAGAGCAGAATCTCCTGAGTGTGACTGAATGGCAGCAAATCACCAAGGATGGTCAGAGATAAGGATCAAAAGCCAGAGGTTTGACCAAGAATATTCTCCAGCATTTAGAGTGTGAATCTGTTAGCTCAATGGGAGACGAAGGAATGTCCATCTTGCTCCATCTGAAGGATCACTTTCAGGATCGGACTCAGGAAGGGAAAGACAAATCAGAGCCAGAAAAGGCAAAACAGGAAAATCCCTCTTAGGAGTAGAAAGAAGTTTTGCTAGTTTGTCAGAACATGGAACAGGTAGTGCTGCAGCCTCAAAAGACAATAACACAATTTGGAGCTAAGAGGATGAGAAATGAATCAGTGCAGCCTACTGAAAATGACAGTAATAAGGAAACAGCTTCAGATCCATTAAAATCTGCTATTAGTACTTGGAAAGATTTCAGAGTTACAGGTCAGATTGGTTATTCCACACAAAAGGACAAGTTAAATATAGTAGTCTGGAATGCCAAACTGAAAAGGGATTAAAGAACAGTTTATCCAGGGCCAGAAATTATAGAAAGTGCAATTTGTGCAGTCAGCCCAGAATTAAAACTCTGAAGTTATCTGGAGGGCAAGAGTGACCTCACATTGCTCAAACTAAGTCAGATCCTACAGACACATTATTCTGAAGAAAATGCCACTGATTTCTATTATTTTGAAGCAGTTAATTGAAGCAGTTCAAGCACCTAAAGAAACTCCATTGGATTTCCTTGTGTGTGCAATAGCTCTTCAAAAAAAAATAATCTTTGCATCAAAGACAGAGCCTATACTAAAGTATCAGTCTTGGTCCAATGTCAGTTTCTACAGTTCATTTTGTCTAGGTTACATAATGAGACTATTACAGCTGACCTAAAACCATACTTAGAGTATTTAAATGTATCTGATGAACTTTTGTTGGAAAAACTGAATACTGCCCATTGAAATGGAGCACCAGCAAAAACTAAGGATCAGGGCAAGTGAAGCCATTACAAATAAATGCTATGCAATCTGTTCTGAAAGAAGGAGAAACTAAAGATCTCAGTACTTTCAAACAACAACTGCCAAAGCCAAATTCATTAGCTACTCAGATGGAACAGAACAATGAAGTAATCCAAAATGTCAAAGACTATGAGTTCGAAGACCTATAGCAATTCCTCACATTACGCTAATCAGAAAGGATAAATGCTGAAGAGTTACCAGATACACTGTCAAAATTGCCCATGAAGGAAGTCAATTGAAAGACACAGTCATAGCTACAAGTGTGGTGGCAATACACAATGGACAAGAGAATATTGGGTATGAGGTCAATACTAGCAATTGGGAAATATGAGAAAGTCGCAATCATTTTGCTAATAAAAAGGAGACAAAGGACTATGTATACAGTGCTCAAGGGGTCTTCAGGAACATACTGTTCAAAGAATTATCAACTACAGCACTACTGAAAACAAAATTATCTGCCAAGTCTAGCAAAACTTTAGAGAAAACAGTAATAAATTATCTAATCCTGTGGTTTTAAATGTAAATGCTTCTAGATAGCAAGAAGTAGTTGCCAACTGAGTTGGAATAAAGTGTTTAGTGTGGTATAATCTTAATGATAGGAAAGTAACAGCATCATGGGAGAGAGGTGCCCAGATTTCAATTATTGACAAACAATGGAAAGATGACCATCTTCCAGAGTTGGAACTAAGATCCACTGAAGAATTGTTAGATATTGAAGAATGACTGCTTTTACATCTAGTCTATGGCACTAAAATTACTTTTTGAAGGTTGGGTTCAAATAGAATTCTATTTATCAATACCTACTGCCAATCATACTATTAAGATGTGTCCCTATGCTAGTGAGTTGTGAGGCGATAAAGCAACCTGTAATAGGCTTCAACATCATTGAAGAAATTATTAGAATGATTCACGGAACAGCTAATTCTCCTTTTTTAAAGCACAGCATTTCACAGAGGTAAATTGAGCAAACATAATTAATTTAATCCAGCAGAAGAACAAAAGGACAGAGGATATCTGAACAGTCAATATAAAAACAAGTGAAATCACTATTCCAAGACGACAAACGATTCAAGTGACGTGTATCAAGAAACAGTTCAACAGGAGGGAGACATATTGTTTATACCAAATGAAACAGCATCATAGCCTGAAGGTCTGAACAATACAGAACCCTTAATAGTCTCCCAAAAGAAAAATCTCATCAGAGTGGAGTAAATGTCAAGAATGTCACTGAACACAATGTCACCTTGTTTATAGCTGGTCAAGACTATCTAACCTCGCAATTACTACAGAAGCCAGAAAGTGGGATTGAAAGGAAATGAACGTTACAATAACCAATCAATATTGCTGGTTGAACATAAAGGCACATCACAAACCTCTAATGAAATATGGAACCCTCCTGCAACACTTCAGAGGAAAAACAGGAAGTCAGAGGAATGCTGAGCAAAGAGTGCAATACCTTTTCAAGAGATCATTGAGATGTAGAGTATATTGAAAATAGATATTAACCTAGCTATCAAAACTCTTTTCCATGAAACATATAATGCCATCTCTGACCATTGTAAAAAGTGAAGAGCTATATAAATCATCATATTGCCAGAGGTTGGATTAAAAAAAATGCAAGTCAACGTACTCTTCACCCATGGTTTGTGTCAGAAAGATGGCAACTTATGACTAAGTATGGACTACAGATTTAAACAAAAACAACAACAAAAATTATTTCAGATAGAAATCTTATACTCAGAATTCAAGAGATTCAGCTTAGGTGGAAATTCATGGTATTCTAACCTCGATCAAGGTAAAGCTTATTGCGGTTTATAAGTGAGGGAAGTACTCATCTGACTAGGGATATCAATGGGTTCACTGGAAGGATGCCTGGAATATTTGACAGGTGAAATTTCTATCCTCTGCCTTCATGATGTGCTTATCTACAACAAAGATTTCAGGGACTGCATGGAGCATGTTAGGAAAGTTTTCAGAAGTCTTCAGAAAAGTGGCATCAAACTATAACCAAATAAATAAGATTTGTTCAAGGAGGAGATGTGGTACTGTGGAAGGATATTGTCAGCTAAGGGATCCGAAAGACATAGCTGCTGCACAGGTTTCAAAAGAAAAGACTCCTTTCACAGTGAGGGAAGGAAAAAAATATGATGAGGTTCCTTAGCTATTAAGGGGGATTTATAAAGGATTTTTCATGAGTGGCAAAACCACGGCACAATCTTGTTTCCAGTACCCGACACCCTGGCTTCCAAGAGAAAAAGACAAAAAATGTAAAAAGAACCAGACAGCTACCTGTCAACCAACGGATGGTATGGACAGAACCACATTAAGGACTTTAGAACAACTGATTCATGCTCTGCTCACTCCTCCAATCATGGCCTACCCAGAATTCCAGAAACCAATCACCTTGCATACTGACTCAAATGAGGACTTGGCAGCTGTCCTGTATCAGTTTAAGAAGGAAAATTCTAGGTGATTTTAGATTCTATAGATCCAGAACTCTGACACCTACAAAGAAGAACTACCACGTGCATTCTGGGAAACTGAAGTTTCTAGTTCTAAAGTGGGTTAGAAGCAAAAAAGGTAATCTCTGAACCTTTCTAATCACCTTCACTTACAGTCTATAGTGATAGTAACCATCTCATATATGTGATGACATCACCTGAATTAAATGCTTCTAGTCATAGCTCTGGTTTGGCTCCATTTGTCTCCTATCAAGTTGGTTGACACAAAGCTACACTCAGTCATGTGTATCATAAGTGGGATAATTCAACCCACACCAGTACAGTGGCTCCCCGAGTTAAGCAGCTTCACTCCTCCACACATCTGTTGTGAGGATGATACACACTAAACAGTTGAGAAGATCAGGCCAAACTCAAGCCTAGCACTATGTACAGGCCTCTTTGACCACACAAGAATATGCTTGCCATTGAAGTGCCCATTGTGAGTCCACTTCTCCTGCCCAGATTTCTCTGTAATGTTGATTTGGTGTGAAGAATGATCTGCAGCTGACATCAGAAACAAGACTCTTATAACTGACCTGACAATGTGTGTATCCACCTTTGGTTTACCGTGCCACTCATGGACCTTTTGGAGCCAATTTCAAACAGGCCAAGCTCAATGTGCAGCCAACCTTCATATCTAGAGCCAAGGAAAGGATCTGACATGCAGCTGTAGCCAGAGATAGACAGACAAGGTCATACATCATTGATGAGTATCCCCTAATCGGATTTGATGATGGTCTGAGGCTCTACACTTCACTGATGAGGCTGCTGCAAATTGGCTTGGCAAGCTCCACATCCAATAAAATAGGAATCCTGGTGAATGTGCATAATATCATAAAATTTATTCGTGCGTACCCTACAAAAAATAAGTCTAGCAGAACTGCTGATGAGGAAATAGTCAAAGACTTTACAATGAAATTTATATTTCCTTCAAAAATATACCATGACCAAAGAAAGGAATTTGAGAACCAGCTGTTCAAAATATTCCAAGAATACACAGCTATCCAAAATTCTAAAAATAATTCCTTACTGTTCTCAAGTAAATCCAGTTGAGTGTTTTATCTAAACTTTACTCTCCATACTCAGAACTCTTGAGAAAGACAAGAAATCAAATTGGAAGGAGTATCAGCACTAAGTGATGCATGCCTATAATTGCACAGTTAGTAAATTGTGCAAGGGTTAATCAAGGGTGAAGAAGAGTCTTCCATTTTGAATGAGAAACACCCAAAGCTATCTACACTTTTATTACTCGGTCTGAGTCCAAATCCAGAAAAGTGACATAGATGAGTGATATGCTGAGCACTGGAAGAGGCAGATGAAAGAAGCTTACTATATTGTACAAAACAATAATCTGAAATCAGTTACTAAAGGAAAGAATACTATGAAAAAAAGTGCAAGAACTTGAGCTTCAGCCTGGTTGATTGCACGTTGGTGAGGAATCTGTCGGAGAAGGGAGAATCAGGAAAATGATCATTTTGAGAGGATCAGATTCATATAGTCACTAAGAGACAAGGAAAAGACAGCCTCATGTGGGAGGTTAAAACAAAAGAGGAGCAGGGAGAAGTAGCATCATTAATCACAACCTGTACATGTCCTGTGACTGCATTATTTCTGAACAGGAAAGTCAAGAGCCATCCAACAGGAAAGATGTTTCCAAATTCAGGGAGCATCTTCGCAGAAAGACTAAAGGAATCACAGACTGTCTAAAAGACTCTAAAACTCAGAAAGAAGATAGTTTTGGAAATGAACCAGTTTCATCAGTTAACCCAGCTTATCTTGTCCTCCTGGTTTAAGACAAAAAAATATTCTGCACAGAGAAGCAAGCAAATTCATTAACAGCTCCAGCCAGATACAGCCAGCTCCAGAGGGATTGGGACCTACTGATCTTGAATTGCATGATGATTATTCCATTTCAGAACTTTTGGAAGAAGACATAACTCAGCTACGGTCATCAGGAAATGAGACTGTCAGTACAAGAGGAGGTACCACTATCTGTCGGCAACCCTCAACACAATCAGCTAGACTACAACAGCCAAAGGATACAATGACATATGATCATTTGGGATGATCAACTTTTACAAGTCTACAGACCACCAAAACTAAGCTGCATTTGGTGGGCAGGAAATAAAAATATATGTAATAGTAGTTGCTGAATGCTGGAACACACTGAGAAAGTTACTGTAGGGGACAGAATGTCAGGGAGCGTGCTGCTGCAAAAGGCTGGCCTGTTGCTGGGCACTGAAGAGGTCTCTATCTGCAAGAAGCTCCTAAAGCAAAATGGTTGAATTCCCAAACAAAACAATGTGTTCTTTGAAAAGCTGAGTCCTGTGATTAGGAATGTAAAATATGCAGTTTAAAGCATCTAACATTTCAATGATGTTTCAACACCCAGTCATCCTACAATACTACATCCTTCAAGTGGTTAGAAAAACATGTTTGTCTTTCCAGAAAATCTTTTTACTTACAAGATCATTAAGAATGTTAATTTTAGAGACTCATAAGTGCCACTTGTAATTCCTTTCACTTTAATATAGACAGCAGACTGATCCATGAACAAATAGAAAGCACTCTGTCACACAAGGAAAAGGAAACTTCTAAGGTGTATGGCTTGGGACAGGATCCAATTTTTCTGAAATAGCATCCTAACAGCTTGTATTCTTTTATGGCTACAGATTAGTCTATTCAGAAGATTACAGTTTCAAATACGCAAAATATATTTTGTAAATATTCTAGAACAAAGTTCAAGGTATAAAAAATGCGCAATTTTAGAGCGTCATTTTGTCTAGATATGCCATGTAAACCAAAAAACAAACAATATTTTAAACTACTAAGATCAATTACTTCTGGTAGTATAATATAATGCTTCTCAGGCAGGAAAAAAATTGTACATATACTGGGTCTGTTTTCACCTTCTATTTACCACTAATAAAACAGGAGCAAGACAGGGTAAATTGGCAATCTGCATTTTCATGTCTTGTATTCTGTTCCCTGAAAAGGGTTCTGCTCACATATTAAAGAGTAATAGAACACTAAGTCACTGTGAAGAAAATTCCAAAGCAAAACATCACATATAAACCTCAGAACTCTTGTGAAATATTATCTTCATGGATGGACTACAAGGAAAACAAAATGAAAGTCTGCATTTGCTGCAGTCTAGATACAATAAGGACCTGACTTGCCACAATTATTTCATATGATTGAAATTCCTGCAACGTTTGTTTAGACAATGTGCAAACTAAAACCTGTGGGGGTTTTTAATATGAGAACTGGTTTAGTTTTCTGCCATTAGGCAGAAATGCTGCATCTATTAACAATTTATTATCCATATGGATTATACCTTAGGTAATAAAAAAGAATCAGATTCTGGTAGATGAGAAATGTTACAAATATTAACCTATATCAGGGTTCAGTTCTAAAGACTGATTGCTTCAAGAGGGTGTGAGCAATCTATAACATCAGATTCTCCTATCATTTCTTTTTCTGTATAAACCAATATATTTCTTGCAAAAGACATGATTCTGAACTCCTTGTGGTATTTTGCCTGAATGAGGACTCCCAAATCTAGCCCAAAATAATTCTTGTATGAACAAATACATTATGAGGGCCATTGTAGTAATTCCTTTTGGAAGCAGGGAGTTTCACCTTCTAGTCACATGGATCATGGGAATTCATGGGGAAGGAAACTCAAGTTTTATGAATTTCCCATCTGATCTGTACTGCTCTGGTGTCCCCTTTCCAGTGACTTCCCGCCCCATGCAAAATACACCTTCCTGAGAGAGAAGCAGACCTAAACCTCAACTGATGCTGTGTTTAACACCATTCATGTAAATGAGAATCCATGCTTAACTATCTGCCACCTCTGAAGGAAAGCATGCAATGGAGATCAGCATCTCCCCAGCTGTACTCTTTCCCAACCTTACTATCCAAAACCCCATAGAGATCCAGTACAGGGACTCACTCTATAATGAGAGTCAGTTTTGCAATTTGCTTGTTTTATGCTGTGTGTGTACACAGACGTGATTACCTTTTACTAGATGGAATACATCAGACCTGATACAGACCTGCCAAAATATCAACCTCAAACAGGTCCATAATACAGGTAACTCCTTTCTCCCTTCCTCTATGTCTCCTATCTACCACTATAGGCAGCCTCTCCCCAGGACTTGTTCTCTAATTCTCTCTCTTCCTAGCTTTCCCTCTTCTGCAACACAGCTTTTTTATTTTGCTGCCATCCCTACAGAAATTTATGGTCTTGAACAAGTTTCACTTTTCCGGTCACACAGCATCACTCCCTGCCCCCTATCTGAGCACAATGGAACATTCCCAACTAGCTACATTTCACTTTAAATTTTTGCTTGTACCTAGTAGACTCCAAAGGACCTTGTGCTGTAGCACAGGGGAAAGTCAATGAGTAGGATGAATGGGAAAAGCAGAATATGGAACAGCGAACATGCAGGAGATACCGCTTCAAATAGTTAAAAACAAAACAAAGAAATAGGGAGAAGTAATGTTTCATAAAAATAGGAGACAGAAAAATGACTACCTCAGCACATGCCTCTGGTTCTGAAAGAGCACAGCATTCTGACAGTCTGTTCTTCTCACTCAGTCACTCCAGTAGGCAGTTCAACATTGACTAGATAAATGCTCCTCTGCTTGGTGCTCAGCACCTTTCTCTGTTCCAATCTTTCAGACACAGGTAGGGAAGCACATATAGGAAATGAGGGGGGAAAGCATATTTTGTGTTTGCAGTTGGCTAACAAATAGGAGATCTGTATAGTCAACATATAATTATGGATCATCACAGTGCATAACTCAGATTTTGCTTCTGGGTTACTCATAGTGATGACCGTCTGTGGATCTACCAGGTGACTGGAACCTTGCACATGCTATAAGGGAGTAGAACATCTCGTTAGCCAAAAACAGCTTCTTGGACACCAACATTGGTCAAAATATCATCTCTGTTTCCTGGAAATATGTACCTCAGAACGTATATAAACATATGAAACCACTCTTAGGCAATGAGCAGACTAAATCAGTTGCTAAATGAAGTAATCTTTTTGCAGACTTGTACTCAACAGATTTGGCAGCACTTTTAAGTAGACTCTTAAGGTTGTCTAATACAGCGGCCTATTGTTTCACTGTATGCGTGTAACGGTGTCATAACAAGAAACTCAGTTTTCACTGCTGGAAGGAAGGATTTTTTGTGTTTGTACAGGTAATTTGCCTATTTCACCCCTGCTACACTATACTCACAGTAGGGTGAATTTTCCTCAAAAATCAACAGTCAGGAAGCACTGCATGAGGGAGAGAGCAGTTTTTGAGGTCACACTGGAACAGCTGGAATAGCCCCGCCAAGATTTAAAAGAAAGCAAATAGATCTTTTAAAAATCATTTTTCTCTGCGCTTTGACATGACCAAATCGAGAGGATCAAAAAGAGAGCAATAGCAATATGAGTAACCCAGAAGCAAGATCTCTCACACACATAAGCATGAAAGAAAGAAAGAACAGTTTTTTCACCTAATTACTGTATGATTTATTTATTTATTGAAGGAAACAAGAATGCAAACAATTACATTGTATACAATATAGAGGTTGCTGAAAATGTGGTTTCAGGGCTATTCAATAGCACTTATCTTCTCTGGCTTTGATTTACTGGTTACTTGAGTCAATTTGCTACCAGAATGAGCGCTAAAAGCTGCTGGGTGATCATAATTGTTTTATTGCTAGTTTTAATTAATTGTTAGGGTGGCTGGTGCAATTTGTATGGGATTTTTTTTGTGATTTAAACCCAAAAAATAAAAAAATAAATTAAAAGATAGCTCATGTTCTAGCTAAGTTCTTCGTATTTGCACTCACTCTCCTCCCTGCCGACTCCATACTAGGAGATCAACATTTCTCATGTTTTTCAGTAAAAGAAATCAGAAACAGACTGATTTACTGGAGAGAGAATTTAAGCAGCTTCCTCATTCATGTAAGTTACCAAAAATGAACCCTCCACTACTGAGCTCTACTGTAACAAACATTTCTCAAGTGGCTCAAATACTGGTATATGGATTGTACTTGCTTTTTCCTTGAACAATGACCCCTAGATTGTTGCCATTTTTCTGATGAGAAAATATGTTATTAAGTAAACCTAAGATAATATACATGAATAATGACAGGGAATGCTGTATCATCATTTAATCCTGTTGTGTCAATATACTGTAAATATGTGGCTTGTTTGTCATGTTTGCAATCTAACAAACTGATTCAACTAAATGATTATACATAGCTCTCTGCCAAAATGTTAAAGCACTACTCACATATTTTTGGCTTGGGATATTGCTACCAATTTATAAAAAGGCTTTTGAGGACAGGGGGAACAGCAGGAAAGTGGAATGCAGCAAACAGAGATCTGAACTTTTCCCTACTGTTCCCCAGTCAGACACAAACATGAACTGTTAGAGACTGGAATGTTTCTAGTTTATACCCTGCAGGATGTCTGACAGTTGTACGCTATTCTTGTTCTATTAGGATAAAAAGCATTAACTGAATCCACTGTCCTCTCTGTAAGGTTCTCTGTTATAATATTAACTCCAATATACAACTACTGCTCTTTGGCTACCCGCCAAACTGATGAATAATATAAACATCTGTTGGGCTCAGTTTCAGTATAATCGGGTGCATTTCATCTGTCCTTCCTACAGGCATGAAGAGGGAGATGTATACGGATAGTCAGAAACCACACATTTTCAATACACTGTTTAACTATTATAAAAAAAGCAATCTTTCCCTTTTTATGAGATCTACTTTTTGACCCTTCTGACTTAAAGTAAAAAGCACCACAGGTGAAAAATAAGAATGGATGAGTATCTCTTTCTGTACTTTATTTCTTTGTTTAAACTGGGAAATTTAGAACATGATTATTAGCTTTTTTCTCAGATAGAATATTTTGAAGAATGTTGCATCAGTAATGAAAATATATGCAAAGTAACGTGATAAGGAGATTTTTTTAATCAGTTAAACTATATCACTTCCTTCCCTTTTATTAGGGATTTGGGGTAGGTCTACACTGTAGTTAAAAATCCAGAGCTAACCTGTGTCAGCTGAGTTGGGCACCAGGACTGTTTAATTGTGGTGTAGATGCTCAAGGTGGGGAGGGTCCCATAGCTTGGTCCAAGCCCTAACATCTACACCACAATTAAACAGCCCTATAGCTCAAACCCCATAAACAGGATACGTTTAATTACAGCATAGAGATGCCATTTAGATCTTTTTTTTACTTTTATTGTAACACCTGAAGAAATTCACGTTTTCATGAATGACCTCAGTTTCAGGTCCAAAAAAAATTAATTATAGCTGATTGGGAAATGTTTTTCATCTGAGCAGAATATTTAAATTAAAAAGTTTTCATTTTATTTGACTTTTCTCTTCTGAAGTCCTAAGGTTTTAATCAAAAGTCTGAAAACTGAAAATTGTTTGGCCATTAGCATTTTTTAGGTTTTTGTTGGAAAAACTTAAAATGCTGTCAAAACCAGACATTTCCATCAGAAAACTGTTTTGACAAAAACAAACATTTTTAATGAAAAAGATTTGGAATGAAAAGTTCTGACCAGCTGTAGAATCAAAAGTGCCAATATATGGTTAGAAATATAAAGGGATATAAAATAGACAGAGAATATCTTATTGCCCCTATACAAATCCATGGTGCGCCCACATCTTGAATACTGTGTACAAATGTGATCTCCTCATCTCAAAAAGGATATACTGGCATTAGAAAAGGTTCAGAGAAGGGCAACTAAAATGATTAGGGGATTGGAACAGGTCCCATATGAGGAGAGATTAAAGAGGCTAGGACTTTTTAGCTTGGAAAAGAGGAGACTAAGGGGGGATATGATAGAGGTATATATAATTATGAGTGGCATGGAGAAAGTGAATAAGGAATAGTTCTTTACTTGTTTCCATAATAGCAGAACTAGGAGGCACCCATTGAAATTAGTGGGCAGCAGGTTTAAAACAAATAAAAGGAAGTTCTTCTTCACACAGCGCACAGTCAACCTGTGGAACTCCTTGCCTGAGGAGGCTGTGAAAGCTAGGACTATGACAGGGTTTAAAAGAGAACTGGATAAATTCATGGAGGCTAAGTCCATTAATGGCTATTAGCCAGGCTGGGTAAGGAATGGTGTCCCTAGCCTCTGTTTGTCAGAGGGGAGTGATGGATGGCAGGAGAGAGATCACTTGATATTTACCTGTTAGGTTCACTCACTCCGGGGCACCTGACATTGGCCACTGTTGGTAGACAGGATGCTGGGCTAGATGGACCTTTGGTCTGACCCAGTACCAACCTTCTTATGTTCTTATGGTTCAGGTTTCCCCACATCAATGCTCATATTATCACAGATATTAATTTCCAAGTTAAATATGTTCAATAGTTTGTAATATACATTTTAAAACTATTATATAGGGTTTTAGTCAACCATTTCCTACTGATTTTAATTTATTGCTGGAAGGCAAGTTGAGATATAATAGCTCAAGGTGGGACAAGGTGGGTAAAGTAATCTTTTTTGGGGGTGGGAGACCAAATTTATTGGTGAGAAAGACGTGCTTTTGAGTTACACAGAGCTCTTCTTCTGACACACCAAGAAATCTGCAGCCAGGGATTCTGATATCACAAAACATGGTCCAAGGAGAAAGTGTAGGATACAAACCTTAACACCTTTAAACTGCCTTCACCAGAAAATGACAGAGAACTAGATTTCATTATGGAATGGGCCACCTCAAATCCCCAAGAGAATCTGCTTCAGTATTGAAAAAAAATTTCCTCTTTCAACCACACACCTCTAATTCTCACCTACAGCCCAACTGGAACCCATATCGGCTATCATTAAACAACTGTACCTGGAAGACATCTTTCTTCAACCCCCTATTCAGGCCTTCAACAAGTCTCCATTCTCATCATTAGCAGCAAGGTCCCCATCTGCCCCAGACCCAGTCAGAAGAGATGCAAAACCCGCGGACATATCTCCACCATACAATCAATATCCCTCACAACACACCTTTTAAGGTCCATGGGTCCTACACATGCCTATCACAATGGCTTATGTACCTTATCCAGCACACTTAATACCCCAATAACCATGTGGATGAAACTAGACAATCACTACACTCTCAAATGAACTTACACGAGAAAATGATAAAACACACACACCACGTCACCTGTGGGTGAACACTTTTCACAGAACGATCAATCCACAGCTGAACTCTCAGTTAAGGAAACGATGAACCTGGGAGCTTAAATTCATAACTTCACTAAATAGTAAAAATCATGGTCTGAATAATGACACTGGGTTTATAGCTTATTACCACAATCTGTAACCCACTAAATCCCTCCTCCTTTTGTCCTATAACTGCAAAGGTATTGATCACTTCATCTTGAATGGTCCCTTGAAATGTGTATTAATTACTTACACTCAATAATCTGTTCCATCTTGTGTTAACTGTGACACTCTGAGCAACTTTTCCAGACCTGAAGAAGAGCTCTGTACAATACAAGAGCTTGTGTCTTTCACCAACAGAAGTTGGTCCAATAAAATATATTACCTCCCTTTTTTCCCCTGTGTTGTGGAAACTCATTCTGACCCCCTAAGCGTTTTTAATAACTATGTTAAATAAATAGGCTGCATTTAATTCAAGTTTTGAATTGGTCTATAGCTTTGAATCTCTGATTCACATCATGTGATTCCTTAAGAGGCCACACAACTTCTTGTAGCTCCTAACAAACAAAGCTATGCTCATGCATTAGGATAGCTCTTATTGTATTCAAGAACAGACTTAATACTTAAGATTTACAGGAAATTAGGTTTTTGAAGAAATAATGTCTTACTGGTGCAGTAACCAATTTTTAAAGACAGAAGTAATGTAGAGGAAATCTAGAGGCTAAGGCCATATCTTTACAAAATGTATAATAGCCACAGTCAGCACACGTCTGACGGCATTTGTTCTTTCACTGTCTTGTCTTACAACCAACTTGTGTACTGAAAGTGAATGAAGAGGAGTAAAAAAGAAGATGGCTGGTGATGTCACCTTTGGAGTCACTTAACGAGCTGTGCTGTTCACTATGCACTATTGTATTTTATTCTTTAATTAACAGGAATATAAATGAATTAGGAAATATCACCTTGAAAGAATAGAGGGTTAGAAGACAACATAACCCTGCATAACCTCTGAAATGATCAATTTAACAAGAATAAGCCTAAGACAAATGCACATATAATTCTATTTTCTAGGAAAGAGGGATTTGAATAGGAAGTTATTTGATCAATACACATTTACTGAGAAGAAAACCAAGCAGCAAGTCATTTTGAAAAATGATGGAAAATTAACACAAAATAGTTAAAATATTTAGAAAAAATGTATCAGTAAAACTATGTCCTGCCCATGCTGTTTGGGGGTTTGCCTAGATCAGTAAGGGGCTTGTGATACTGTTTTCTCTGTAACCCTGAGTGCTTCTGTGCTGTGTAATTTTGGCTTAGAGCCCAGACACCAGCAACACAATAATCTCATCCTGTCTTTCTCAAGCCTAGTTACTCCTTGGCAGGGTGACAGCAAAGGTCTTCCACTCCTCAATCTCCCCAGAACCATCTCCTCTGCCATGCTCAGCCCCTCACTTACAAAACCTTACTAAGTTTGCTGCTCCTTTAAAGAGACAGAACACAGCATCCAACTGGTAGTTTGGCTGAGGATTTTACTTTTCAGTTTGAAAATCTGCACTGAGATGGTTGTTTAGTAAACCAAGATTGAGTTTATTAGCAAAAAATAGATACTTAAGTGATACTAAGGAGAAAAAATTGGGAAAGAAATGGTTACAAAGAAACAGCAAAAATATGTTTCAAAAACTAAAACTTCAGTTAACAAACTAGAGCAGGCATCAGGAACCTTTCAGAAGTAGTGTGCCAAGTCTTCATTTATTCACTCTAATTTAAAGTTCCGTGTGCCAGTAATACATTTTAACGTTTTTAAAAGGTCTCTATTAGAAGGACTCTTTCTAGCAGTATGAGTCTATAATATATAACTAAACTATTGTTTTATGTAAAGTAAATAAGGGTTTTTAAAATGTTTAAGAAACTTCATTTAAAATTTAATTAAAATGCAGAGCCCCCTGGACCAGTGGCCAAAATCCGGACAGTGTGAGTGCCACTGAAAATCAGCTCGTGTGCCACCTTCGGCACCCGTGCCATAAGTTGCCTACCCCTGAACTAGAGTCTTTTGCTCAGAATAGTTTTCTCACCAGTCATTCTTCCACCATGGTTGGCCAGTCTTCAGCCATGATCCAAAACAGAGCCCAAAGTACTTGGTTTCTTGGTCTCCTCTGGTGAAGGATGCCAAAAGGGCTCACTCTCTCTGCTTATATTTTTGAAGTTAATCTTTGGTTTCAAAGTCAGGAAGCCCTTCTGGGGGCTCAGCTTGTTGTGTCCACTAAGGAGCTCACACCACATTAATTTTTGCAGTCTCCTCTCCCTGTCCTGATAGTTAAGTGACTATTTCCCTCACTAGTTTGATGGCTTTGTTTACATTTTATGAAATATACTTCTATTATCTCTTCTTGGACTCAAGGATTAACACATTGTTGTTAATGTAGCCTCACATTCTATAAGGCAGCATGAATGAAGGGAGGAGACACAACACACACATGGCAGTGACTGCAAACATTCGCTGTAGAAACTGAACGTGATGATGAACCCACATTATTGCAAAGGAGCCCACCACTCCCTCCACTTTTCAAAGTGCCAGGAAGTGCATGGGTGTATGTGCGTGTGAGAGAGATGGACATGCATTGCCCCTTTAAGTACTCTGACCCCACTCTAAGTACACTGCCTCTTTAAATAGATCAGCAAGCTGAGACAGCAGCTGCTTCCAGTAAGCTCCCTCCATCCTGAGCCCAGTCACCCTCTCCTGCTCTGTGGACAGGAGTGGGGGTAGGGGACATCCTGACATCAGTACCCCCCCCCCCCTGCCCTCTACCACAGCAAGCAGGAGGATCCTGGAAGCAGCTACAAGGCAGAAAGGAGCAGCAGATGGAACTGACCTGCCTGGAAATTGACAGCTTGGTGGGCAGCTGCCGCAGAGGGAACTTAGGGGAACCAAGGTTGGCTTGCAGCCCCAAACCCCCACCAGCTAGCTCCACTGGGCTGCTCTTCCTGCAAACAGTGGACAAAGCAGGTGGCTGTCAAACAACCTTATAAGGAAGCATTACACAACTTTAAACAATCATGTTCCCTAATTGATCAGCAATGTAGCAACGGTACATTACCCAGGACAACATTAAGTGCAGAGTTACTGTATATGATTATGATATATTTTGTACAAAGTATGCCTTGAGAGGTATCATTTGAAAACACAATCTACTAAACGTCAGTGTCCTGTTAAACTGGGTGTATCAACTTTGAATGTGGAGTATGGAGATCTTACTTATGATTGTTACTGAAATACAGTGTAGTTCTGGGTAACACCTTCAGACCATTTTCTCAAAGGCACACTGGCATGACAGCTAGGCACCTTCATTGCAGTGTCACTAGCAGGGGTATTATAAACAATTCACCTGAAAGACAGTTTGCAGAGCACGTTCACAATGGAACTGTAACCCCATGACCTAGCAAATACTTTTCCAGTACAAAGGATCAGAACATAACATGCGGGGGGAGGGCTGTAGGCTACCTCTTCTCCCTGCCTGCCTTGATAGTAATGAATACCTAAAGAATACTAATCTAGGGGGAGGTCTCCTAGACTGGAAAGAGAAGCAGCCTGTGCAATGTATTGCAGCTAACGGTGAGACAACCTATTTTGCTTTTAGAACTATTAGCTCTGGTAAAGTTTAGAAATTAGATTGAGGCTTTATCTTTTTTATTTCTTTTGTAACCAATTCTGATGTTTATGCCTTATCACTTGTAAACCTCTTAAAATTGATCTCTCTCTAGTAAATAAACTTGTTTTATTGTTTTATCTAAACCAGTGTGTTTGAGGAAAGTATTTAGGAACCTCCACTTGAGACAAGGCTGGTAGGTATTTGTTACCCTTTGTATGATGGACTAACTTATGCGCTTGTACAATCCAGTGTTCTACTGAATGATACAAGATGCACATTTTTGTGGAACATGGGGGGCAAGGCTGGGACTGAGGGATATATGAGTGTTGACTCGTATTGATGGATGACTGGGCATAGCATTCATGTACTCAGCTAGGAGTGACTTTGCATCCTGGTGGCTGAAAGTGAACAGAGTGCAATGAGGTTTGCTGTCCACTACAACATGTAAAAGTTATCCCAGGCTGGAGAACTAAGGAGACACCTATGGAATGTCACAATATTACAAGACACTTTTAAAATAAATATCATCATGACAGCATGTGGGATGCACTCAGCTGGTCAGGCCAGCTAAGATTCATTGCTAAATACCAGGTAACCCGCTGCCCTCTGCACTGGGGTACTCTTATGGTCACACTGCCTCCATAATGATGGCCATGCTGGTTGTTACAGACTGGATTACCATTATGGATTGCTGTATTGAATTTTTACTGTCATGTGAAGCTACTGCCCTGTGAGCTCATTGACAGGGCTACAAACACTGACAGTGCTAAACTAATAAAATACGTAAAAATGGGAACAAGTACCATATTCTGGAGCATTTTATTATTTGTAACATTCAAATTGTAAGCTAGATAGTCACTTATAATCCTGTTTTCTTGTTAGATAAACAGGTCTTGTTTGTAATCAAAGTACGTTTTGCTTTCATCCATAATCAACCCTTACTGCTGGGTGTTTCTGTGGGCTGCCACATATACTTGGATTAGGGGCTGTCTGATTTTGCTTCACTTTATTCTCAAGATTCAACACCAATATAGAAGAAAACTCATGTCATCCAAACATTTTAAAGTGTACTGAAAAAACAGAAGTGATTGCAAACTCTTATGATGCAAGCAAATCATCATTTTTTCTTGTGATCGAACCTTGAGACCCCAGTTTTGATCAGGGTACATAATATTAGGCACAATACATACATATCCAGGCTGGGAATATGGTCTTTGCCCTCTAAAGGGCTTGCAGTCCCCCCCTCCCCCTGATCACTAGCCTCTCCACTGCCTTCTACCTTCTGATTTAAGTACTAATGCCACAAAGCAAGCAAAAGTGCACTATCCTTTATGGGACTTGAGGACTTACTGGAAGGGAACAAACAAAGAAACATTAAGAGAGCAAGCCTTGCTCCTGAACTTGTACAAAAGTGACTCTTGTAACTATAGGAACAGGGCCAGCAAAATTTCATCTTCAATTTATTTGATTAATTTGAGCTGCAAAAGAATTGAGAAATTGAAAATTAAAATTTAGATTGACTCAGGAAAGCAATTCAAATGCAAATATCAGTAGCTTGCCTCAGGGGCAGCTGGAATCCAATTCACTGTTACAGTACAAAATGACTAAAATCTGTCAAAATTGGCAAATAGCATATTTATCACAATGTAGATTAAAATTAAACACCACAACTTTAGCAGTAAACTTCTTTTTAATTAGTCAGAAATTAAATATTTGGTATAAAATGTCATCACATACCAAATATGAAGATGAACCTTAAACACACATTTTCTATCTTGGAGCTTAATTGAATTAGAAAAGTACCATCAAGAACTGTCCTTCCCTTCCTTTGATGGAATCTGTCATGCATCCACACACATCTCCTATCAGTGGTGTTCTGGGCATCCATCAATGCAGATTACTCTATTCATACCTAAGAGAAGTCTGCATCACTGAGAGTTACAGTACTACAGTATAGTACTTATATGGATATATCCCCACTTCCATGATAACTAAATATCTGTAAATAAGTCCTCTCTGAGCTGTCCCTTACTGCAGAAATGACCTGTCTGGTTGATATTCTATACTGAATTGCTTTGAGGTTATCTTAGTAGTGGTGACATTTGTGAACTAGTTTCAAAGTGAGCAAATTTCATTTTTTCGGTACCAACATTTTCTTTGTTCACAACGCCTCATTCATCTGCCGGAGCGGTGAGAAGGTCGTTGTCCTCATTGCTCTGGGAGGTGAGGAACACATCTGGATGCAGCTAAGATTGCAGCACTGGAATGCTAATGTCTAGCAGCATCTAATTGAATGAACTGGGCTACATCAAAAATAAAAATCAGTGCAAATAGCTTCCATCTCTCTTCTCCCCAGTCATCAGCAAATACTTTCTTTTTGTGGCTTCACAAATGTTGTTAAAAATACAACAGTTAATATGTGGGATAATTAATCCACAGCATACAGTCAATGTAATCAGAAACCTCCACCAGCTTACCAAAAATCATACTCCACAGGCATCCTACAGTAACTCTGGTTGATGCTGGAAGTTCCATGCCCTGGTCAAGATTTCCAGTAACCCAGGGAGATAGATGTACAGAGTTGGTGTATTCATCCTATTAATATCTATGGTACAGGAAAAAAGAAGAGAGTTCCTTGTTTCATTCTTGTTAATAGAATTTAATTTCTGAAGATCTTGGCATAGCGGACTTTTTCCAACCAGCCAACATTAAAGTTGGTGAACTCATGCTAACCATCCTAAGTCTCCATAATCTCTGATCTCATTGGCCTGAGCCAAAAGCACAGTTCCACTGAGGGCAAATCATCAGAAAGTAAATCAGAGAAATTCACCTGAGATTTAATCAGATTGGGAATTCAATTTCCACTATCTCCACTTGAATAAATGCAAAATCTCCCATTGCCTCCTGATTTCTGGCACACACACCACAATGCAGGCTCCCAGAATACAGCATAATTTGCTTTTCTGATTCAGTAATGGATAGGATCATGGCATACCTCTGGGCCTCCTCCATGATGAGGGATTAATTTGGGAATGCCACCTGGCACCAGGCTAGCTCTGGAATACACCGGGAGTTATGCCTACACTCTCCACAGGAAGTATCCCACAATCTGGTGTGAAAACTGAGAATACTCCCAAGAATCCCAGAATACTGACCAATATGACTAGGCCCTATAAATGCACAGTGTAGACACATGGCTCAATTGCAGAGTGTAACCACAGCAAGATAAACATAAAATCTGAGTATGACATAGAAGTGAAATTATATTGATGTTGTTATAACAGTGAAAATGTTAAACTGAGACAAAAGTAGTGCTTCCCATCACTGTAGCATGAGGCTGTTCTCCATGTGAAAATGACCACCAACAGCAAAGTGCTTAGTGGACTTCATGCAATCTCTGTCTCTTCTCCCTAGAAATCACTACTTAGGATAGCTTTGAGCCCCACCCCCCCACACACACATACTTTTTTCCCATTTTCATATGCATTAAGTAGTAAATTATTTACTGAAAACTATTATTTGTTACTTTTGTCTAATATCAACACACAGTATACTTATTCTACTCATTGCATGGGGTGTCATACATTAGCTCAGGCTTAGTGTGCTGTTACTAATTTACTGCACTTCTCTAGTTTTCCGAATAATTCCCCATCCAAAATACAGAAGGGCTGATATTGCTGCAACATGCAAAAGAAGAAAAAAATGTATTTTGAGAAAAATCCATATAAGAATCTTTAAAAAGTAGCAATAAAGGTCAAAAATGTTCCTGTAATTTGTAGTTCACCTTTAACATGAAAAAGTATATCATACCTTTCCTGCTTGATAATATTCAGTATAAATTCATATAGCAGATTTCAGAAATATGCACCAGTAAGTACAAGGTTTCAGTTTGCTATGAGATTACTCAAAATCCACTCTTTCCTGGGAAAGGGGAAAGAGAACCATAATCCAAGCAATAACAGAGACATTGGAAAATATATCAGCCATCATAGAAGTGACATTGTCTTGCTTGAAGAGACACAATCATTATTAGCCTTCATTATCAAGTATCTTGTACAGTGAGCCACTGTTGCATCATAGGTGAAGAAAAACTAGTTTTGTCTTTTTTTTTAAGTTATTAAAAAAAGAGGGGAAAGATGTTTTCCATATCTAAAATGTTTTGGGTGTTTTTGTAATTAACAAACTGCTTTGTTTTAAAATGAGAAAGACAAGGTGAGTGAGGCACCATCTTTAACTAGACTAATTGTTGGTAAGAGACGAGCTAAGAAGAGGAGCTCTGTGGAGCTCTAAAGCTCATCTCTCTCTCTAACAGAAGTCGGTCCATTAAAAGCTAATACCTCACCTGCCATGTTTCACCTATATCCTGGAACCAACATGGTACAATTACTTCTTAAACAATGGAAGATATTGAATTGTGTCTTTAAATCTCGATCAAGTAAATCCTCTATGAAAAAATGCATGTTTGTCCTATTTTTAAATGTAGTTAAACAATAAGAAACCAATAATTCTCAACCTTATCTAGTGTTTCTTCAGAATGATGTGATAATGTTAACTAATCCTCGGAGCATCACTATAGAGATAAGTATTATTTTCACTATTTTGTAAATAGATAACTCAGGAATTGTCTTGCTCAGTCACTCAGAAGTTAAATCTCACAATCTTATCACAAATCTCACAATAATTTTTTATTTAAAGTTCTGGCTTCTACAGTCATGTGATTACTTAAGAATCTCAGTTTTCATTTTTTAAAAAGTAAGTTTCTAGCCCTAATGATTACAGAGAAAAGCATGAAATCCTACCCCCTAGGGCTCAAATACCAGAAGGCAAATAAAAAGAACCCCAAATTTATTTATTTTTAAAAAAATTTAATTAAGCTAAATTTCAAAATTTCTGGAGAAAATTCATGATTTTTTAGCATTGAGAGTGGGTAATATTGGATTCACATACATGACTTCCTGTAGCATAGGTATATAGAGCAGATGTTGACAGCAAGTTTAAGCAGTATCCCCCACTGACTGTAGACATATCATCATTTTGGGAATGGGATCTGACCCAATATTATTACAATATTATAACAGAAAATTTAAATGGACCAAATTCAGTAAGTTCAACTAGATGTTTCCTACAGCCACTGTAACATAACCCCATTTTTCCAAAGGTAACAGTATATTCAGTAATACAGTCCACTGTGTACAGTGTAATGAGTTTCACTTGCTTTGAGAACCATAGCTTTATTTATTACATAACTATATTTGGCTTTGTATATTTAAATTTTCAAACCACACACTACCTTAATATTATATTTTATATTAAGCATGAAGCTATTCCTGAACCAATGGCTATTCTGAATTACACAAAGAGAATGAGAATTTTTATTTGAATAAAAGAAGTGTATCCTATCCTTCCCCATCATTGATACCATGAAAATGTTTTCCATTTTTTCCGCAGATCCTTTCAGTGTGCTATTTTATGCAATATTCCATGTGAACCAAAACCACATTTTTGTTTGACTTAGGATTGCCTGTTGAGTAGGCCCTGTTTGTTTTTTTTAAAGTTTTTCTGAAGAAAAATCTGAGACTCAAAAATATAGATGATCCTGGTGAAGACAAAGAAAAACTAAATTTAAAAATTTTAGCTAGTAACAGGCATATCTCAAAAGATTCATATCAGTTCAGATATGGAGTGTGGAGGATTATCTGAACCTACTGAATTTGCAAGACTTGGTTACAAATCTCTTGAGAACAGCTTTCTGGAGGAGAGAGAGAGAGAAAGGAAACTTGCAGCTTATTTACACACAGCTCTTCATATTCCACCTGCAAAGCAGGTGTGGATTTATGCAATATCATACTCTGGCCTGGAATACAGCTGATTTACTTAAGCAGATGGGTTTATGAGTTCCTTACTGTAACATAAACCAGGCTTAAGACATAGACATATCCTATAATGAATAAAAGCTTATTAGACTAATGGACTAGAATTGTAAAATACAGGTGAAAAGTAAAAGGAGCTCTGAAAAATTAAAATAAAATATTCAGCCTTTGAAGCCTTAGGTAGAACTCTGCAAATAATTCATTACTTTTTCATCTTTCTGTTGTGTTTGTGAACTGTTGGTGAACAGATTATCAAATTGTCTACTATATTTGTTATTTGAAATTATTCACAATTTTCTCCACTGAGCAACTTTTGCCTGAAGATCATTCAGGAACATTTTCTTTAGAACATTCATACTCTAAAATGTATTCATTCAACTACACCTGGTATCTTTTCTGTTCCATAAATTTGTCTTCTTTAAACGTATCCACAAAGTGCAAACTGTGATTTTTGCAAAGAAATATAAAGGTTTCTGATTATGTGAGAGGGCATTGTGCTCTCTAGACACACTTGTTTCATTGCTGCTTATACAGTGGATTTATGACATGCCTCCTCACTCACTTCAGCTTACTTATCACTCTGCTGTGTTACTTCTTAATCAGTCTTCTGAGTAAACCCTAGTGACCATTCAATTTGTCAGTTCAGGTTAACTCACACCACTGTTAGTCAGTCAGTCATCCTACTTATTGTTTACTCACTTCTTCTGATTTGTTTCCTTCCATATTCATTTATTTAGACTCTTACTCACTTGGATCCATTACTAAGGGTATGTCTACACTATGAAATTAGGTCAAATTTATAGAAGTTGATTTTTCTGAACAGATTGTATACATCACCACTAAATGCGCTAAGTCAGCAGAGTGCATTCACAGTACCGAGGCTAGCATTGAGTCTCAGAGTGGTGCACTGTGGGTACCTATCCCACAGTTCCCACAGTCTCCCCACACATTGAAATTCTGGCTTTAGCTCCCAGTATATGATGGGGCAAAAACATTCTTGTAGATTTTTGTAGGCGCATCTCGTCAGTCGCCCCTCCCTTTGTGAAAGCAACATCAGACAATCATTTTGCACCCTTTTCCCTGGATTGCCTTCACAGACATCATAGCACTGCAAGAATGGAGCCCGCTCAGATCATTGCAGCAGTTATGAGCATTGTAAACACCTCGCGCATTATCGTGCGGTTTGTGCAGAACCAGAACCTGCAAAAGAAGGTGAGGAGGCGACGGCAGCATGGTGACAAGAGTGTGAGGACATGGACACAGACTTCTCTCAAAGCATGGGCCCCAGCAATTTGGACATCCTGGTGGCATTGGGACTGGCTCATGCAATGGAACGCTGATTCTGGGCCCAAGAAACAAGCACAGACTGGTGGGACCGCATAATGTTGTGGCTCTTGAATGATTCCCAATGGCTCTGAAACTTTTGAATATGCAAGGCCACTTTCCAGGAACTTTGTGACTTGCTTTCCCCTGCCCTGAAACACAAGAATACCAAGATGAGAACAGCCCTCCCAGTTCAGAAGCGAGTGGTGATAGCCCTCTAGAAGCTTGCAATGCCAGACAGCTACCAGTCAGTCAGGAATCAATTTGGAGTGGGTAAATCTGCTGTGGGGGCTGCTGTACTGCAAGTAGCCAACACAATCCTTGAACTGCTGCTATCAAGGGTAGTGACTCTAGCAAATGTGCAGTTCATAGTAGATGGCTTTTCTGCAATGGGATTTCCTAACTATGGTGGGGCAATAGATGGAACGCATACTCTATCTTGGGGCCAGAACACCTTGGCAGTCACTACATAAACCGCAAGGGGTACTTTTCCACTGGTGGTGCAAGCACTGGTAGATCACAAGGGATCCACAAGAGTGGATCACCGACATCAACATGGGATAGGTACATGATGTGCATCTTCAGGAACTCTGGTCTGTTTGAACTGCTGCAGGAAGAGACTTACTTCCCAGACCAGAAAAGTACTGTTGGGGATGTCGAAATACCAATAGTTATCCTCGGGGACCCAGCCTACCCCTTAATGCCGTGGCTCATGAAGCCATACACAGGGACCTGGGACAGCAGTAAGGAGCAGTTCAACTATAGGTTGAGCAAGTGCAGAATGGTGGTGGAGTGTGCATTTGGACACTTAAAGGTTCGCTAGTGCAGTTTACCGACTCGCATAGACCTCAGCAAAAAATATAGTCCTATTGTTATTGCTGCTTGCTGTGTGCTCCACAATATCTGTGAGAATGAGGGGGAGACGTTTATGGTGGAGTGAGAGGTTGAGGCAATTGCCTATCCATCAATTACGTGTAGCCAGACCCTACGGCGATTAGAAGAGCACAGCAGGATGTGCTACGCATCAGAGAAGCCTTGAAAGCCAGTTTCAGGACTGGCCAGACTACAGTGTGACAGGTCTGTTTGTTTCTCCTGGATGAAAACCCACCCCTTTGGTCCACTCTGACTGTAAGCCAACTGCCCTCCCCCCTTCAATTACCACTTGCAGAAGCGATAAAGTCATTGTTGTTTCAAAATCATGCATTCTTTATTAATTCACACTAATAGGGGGATAACTGTCAAGATAGCCCAGGAGAGGTGGAGGAAAAGAGAAGCAGGGAAGGACAAGGCCACACAGCACTTCAAAACTTATTGAATGCCAGCCTTCTGTTGCTTGGGCAGTCCTCAAGTGTTTGTCTCCATGCATTCTGCTGAACTCTTGCAGTGTGCGAGGAGTGCATGAGCTCAGAACACATTTCATTGTGCATGCATTTTTTTCACCTTCTTATCTGCGCTAGCCTCTGGGATGGAGATGATAAAGGGAGGGTTGAAACATTTGCAGCTGCAGGAGGAAAGAAGTGGAAAGTAGTATTTAAAAAGATACATTTTACAGAACAATGGGTATACTCTTTCACAGTGAACCAAACTATTCACATTACATAGCACATGTGCTTTCAGTACAAGGTCGCGTTTTACATCTTATATTGAGTGCCTGCGGGTTTAGGGGGAGAGATCACACGTGCAGGACCGGGCAACAGAATTTGGCTTGCAGGCAGCCATGATAGCCATAGTCTTTAGGCTTCAACCTTTATAACATGCGGGAATGGTTTCAAAAAGCAGTGGCCTCCTTTCCCATACCGAGCAAAGCAAAGCTTTGTTGAGTTGGCTGTTTGAAAGGAGGTGCTGAAGTTTTCCAGTTAACATGCAACAGAAGGCCAACTAATCCCCGCCCAATTCTCTGGGATGATTGCTTCACCCCTCCCACCACCGTGTGGCTGGTATCAGGGAAGATCACTGCTAGCCAAATGCAAACAGCTCAGCGTGAACATCCCCCCACACACACACACCATGTGGCTAACTGCTGGAAGGATTTCTTTTCAGCCACAGGCAAAACATCCCAGCAGGAATGGCCACCTCTGAATGTTCCCTTAATAAAATTCCCCTATTTCAACCAGATGACCATGAATGATATCACTCTCCTGAGGATAACACAGAGAGATAAGAACAGATGTTGCTTGAATGCCAGCAAACACCAGGACCATATGCTGCCAGGCTTTGTCATGCAATGATATCAGACTATTTGCTACTGACATGGCATGGTAAAGTATCCTACCATGGAGAATGGAATAAGGCTGCTCTCTCCAGAAACTTTCTGTGAAGGCTTTTAGAGTACCTCCAGGAGAGCTTCATGGAGATGTCCCTGGAGGATTTCCGCTCCATCCCCAGACACGTTAACAGACTTTTCCAGTAGCTGCGCTGGACATAAATGCATCCCAAGTCCTCAGGACAAATTAATCATTAAAACATGCTCTCTTTTAAGCCATGTATTATATTTACAAAATGTATACTCACCAGAGGTGCCTTCTCTGGCTTCATGGTCCGGGATCCCACCTTGGGAGGGTTGGGAGAGGATTGGCTCCAGGGTGATAAAAAGATCCTGGCTTTCAGGGAGAAAGGTGCCTCCACTTGCCTGCTATGTGCTATATATACTCAACCTCCTCCTCATCATCATCCCTGTTGTGTGACACTCCCCTCTTGCAGGTGTCCATGGACAGGGGTGGGGTAGTGGTAGACCTCCTCCCCCCTGCCCCCCAAGTATTGCATGCAGTTCATCATAGAAGCAGCATGTCTGTGATCCTGACCTGGAGCGTCTGTTTTCTGGTGTGCTTGCCTGAGCTCCTGAATTTTCACGTGGCACTGCTGCAGGTCCCTGTTGTAGCCTCTGTCCATCATGGCCTTGGAGACTTCAGCAAAAGAACTGGCATTTCATTTTTTTGAATGTAGGTCTGCCAGCACAGATTTGTCTCCTCATATAGCAATCAAATCCAGCACCTCCCATTTGGTCCATGCTGGAGCTCTTTTGTGATTCTGGGACTGCATGGTCTCCTGTGATGTTGGGCTCTGCATGGTCACCTATGCTGATGAACTTGCCACACTGGCCAAAGAGGAAATGAAATTCAAAAGTTCCCAGAGCTTTTCCTGTCTACCTAGCCAGTGCATCCAAGTTGAGAGTGCTGTCTAGAGCGGTCACAATGGAGCACTCTAGGATAGCTCTAGGAGGCCAATACCATCAAATTGCATCCACACTAACCCAAATTCAACCTGGCGATGTCAATTTCAGTGCTAATCCCCTCATCGGGGAGGAGTACAGAAATCAATGTAAAGAGCCCTTTATTTCAACAAAAATGGCTTCATTGTGTGGACAGGTGCAGGGTGAAATCCATCTAAACTTGTAGTGCAGACCAGGGTTAAGAGGTGTTGAGCAGCAGCAGCTCCCCTTGAAGTCAATGCTGCAGGTCCTCAATGCCTTTCCCCATCAGGCCATCATTTGGGGCCAATACTGCAGCTATTCCTGGCACACAATTCCCATTATAGTCAATGTGAGAGATGTGTGTGCAGGAATGGGTCCTGATCAGCTTTCTTCATTTACTTATTCTTTCCATCAGAGCACACAGTCACACCATTTTTTCTCTTATTTGCCATTTTCTCAGTGGACTTCCTCTGTTTACTAACTCTTTTTTCCATTCACTTAGAGGACATGAACATAGCAGAATTCTACTTTTCTCTCTACACCCTTAGATCAATAATATGTTTTGAAAGAAGCTAAAGATGCTTTTTGTCACAAGCTGTGTAGGAATTCATTATTCTTGATTTCAAACCTTCAACACACTAGCTGCAAATCAAAATCATTTATCAGAGTTATTGACTTGTGATATGTGGCTGATGGAAAGATTTTGCAATCTTTGTAAAAATGGATTCCTCTAGTTCACATAATTGTCTAAATTATTGCTTACTGACATTATAAATAACTTTTCTGTGGTAGACTGTTTTAGATTCATGCCAGTTTTAGGATATAGTATTCTATATACTGATGCTGTTCTTTAATTTAAATAGTTTCAGAAACAGAAAACTGACCTGAAATAGAAAGCTTCCTTAATATGTAACAGCTATGCGATGAAGAAACTGAGAAGGGAATATATAACAGGTGGATTGTTAGACATTGACAATATTATCATCTAGAAACTTTAATGTTTCAAGAAACATGCTTTATCTTGGTAAGCACCAAGTGTGATATAGAAACTAGAATGGGTTTGATAAAGATTAAAAAGGCCTATTTCTTTAACTTTATGATCCTATACACGCACACCTTTTTTGGTTCTTCCTTACGAATAAATTCAACTGTGCCTGATTAAGTGGCAACTTTATCCAAGGACACAGTTATGTCTAGAGGTCTTCTGTAATGATACTAAAGACAAATGGACAATCATGCATTAGTGCCAAAACAAAGTTAGCTAGTGAGCCACAATTTGCACAAACAATTTTTAATTATATTAAATAGAACCTTTTTCCTGACCAATTTCTCCACTTTTTCTCTTTTATTATATAGAATCATAGAAATGTAAAGGCTGGAAGGGACCTTTAGAAGTTACCAAGTACAGACCCTTGCACTGTGGTAGGACCAAGTAAATCTAGACCATCTCTGACAAGTGTTTCTCCAACCTGTTTTTAAAAACCTACCATAACTTTACTTGTTTGCCTAGTCCAAAGCCTAACTACCCTTATAGTTAGAAAGGGTTTTTCTCATATCTAACCTAAATATCCCTAGCTGCAAATTAAACCCATTACTTCTTGTCCTACCTTCAGTGGTCATGCAAAACAACTGACCATCATCATCCTTTTTCTAAACAGCCCTTAATATATTTGAAGATGGCTCTCAGTCTTCTTTCTCAAGACCATACATGCCCCATTTTTTTTAAACCTGTCCTTATAGGTCAGGTTTTCAAAACCTTTCATCATTTTTGTTGCTATCCTCTCCAATTTCTCCACAACTTTCCAAAAGCGTGCTGCCTAGAATTGGACACAATACTCCAGCTGAAGCCTTGCAAATGCCAACTAGGGCAGGACAATTACCTCCCATATCTTACATATAACTTTTGTTAATACATCCCAGAAGGATATTAGCCTTTATTGCAGCTGCATCACATGTATAGTTTGTGATCCACTATAAGCCTCCGATGCTTTTCAGGTGTAATACCATTGAGTCAGTTTATTCCCCATTTTGTGATTGTGAATTTGATGTTTCCTCCTAACTCAAATACTTTGCCCTTATCTTTACTGAATTTCATCTTGTCCTGTTCAGACCAATTCTCCAATTCATCAAGGTGCTTTTGAATTCTAATCTGGTCCTCCAATGTGCTTGGTATCATCTGCAAATTTTATAAGCACAATCTCCATTCCATTATCCAAGTCATTAATGAAAATAATGACTAGTACTGGACCTAGGAATGACCCCTGTGAGACCCCACTTGATACACTCTCCCAGTTTCACAGAAAACCAATGATAACTACCCTGAGTAAAAGTCATTCAACCAGCTACTTATCCATCTTATAGTAATTTCATCTAAACTACATTTTCCTAGTTTGCCTATGTGCAACTGTGTCAAAAGCTGCACTACAATCTGCATATATCACATCTGGCACTTCTATCCTAGCCCAGTAATCCTGTCAAGAAGCAAGTTAGGTTTGTTTGGCGTGATTTGTTCAGGACAAATCCATGCTGGCTACTCTTTATAACCCTATAATCCTCCATGTATTTAAAATGATTTGTTTCATAATTTGTTCCAGTATGTCTCCACATAACAAAGTTATGTTGATTAGTCTAGAATTCCCTGGATCTTTGTTTCCCTTCTTAAAAGACAGGTGCTATATTTGACCTTCTGCAGTCTCCTGGGAACTCACATGTCCTACAGGAGTTCTCAGAGATAATTGCTAACAGCTCTGAGATGACTTCAGCTAGTTCTTTAAGTACCCTAGGATGAATTTCATCAGGCCCTGCAGACTTGAACACATCTAATTTATCTAAATATTCTTTAACCTGATGTTTCTCTGTTTTAGCTTACATTTCTTCATCCTTGTTGTTAACATTTATTGTGACTATCTGGTCATCATTACACATTTTAAATGAAGAAGGAAGCAAAATAGGCATTAAACACCTCAGCTTTCTTGATGTTATCAGTTATATGTTAGTACATCATACAAGGCAGTCAAAAAAATCAATTAGTTATTTGCACTGTGATACCAACCAAAGGCCACTATCAGGATCAGGTATATACTACATGTTGTACTAATACACAGGTAGAAATGGTTTGTCATACAACGAGTTTACAACTTAAGAGTTTGTTTATAGATTCAGGCTGAAATTTTCAAACCTCTTAAATCCATATCATGTCATCCTCTTAAATCTATACCTTGTAGGAGGGTTTAGGTGGGCTATAAGAAAGGAGGGATGGTTCCCTTCTGTACCAATCATAGGAGCCCTAAACTCCTTTCTCCCCCATTCTGTTCCTTTATAAGTCCTTTACCAGGCCATTTATCTGGGCATGGGATGCCTTCCCTATGGAGTACTTGCACTGGACATCCACCCCACACTTAC
Source organism: Dermatemys mawii (assembly GCA_007922305.1). Taxonomy (NCBI): domain Eukaryota; kingdom Metazoa; phylum Chordata; order Testudines; family Dermatemydidae; genus Dermatemys; species Dermatemys mawii. The sequence continues at coordinate 18,481,597 of ML677335.1, read as the reverse complement.
AAAATGAGTTGGAACACATGACCTAACCCACTTTTCTCATTGTCATAGGTGCTTCTGACATTTCTAGAAGTATTAGCTCAGAGAATAATGTAATTTACTGGGACATCAGTCTAGTATCTCCTTAGAAGAACAGATGTGTGTCTGCAGCACCTGAAGAACTGCTTTTTATTTCACAATGTTTTACATCAGAGTAATTTGTACCAGAAGTTTATCAAAATTTCTCTTCATCCATGGGATAAATATTACCTGTTACAGAAATCATATAACAACTTTAATTCCCGCACCCCTCCTTTTTTAATTAATATAATGTGGTCAGTGCAAACATTTCCATTGCATTCATGAAACTCAGAGCATATTGTCTGAGGGCAAAGACTCAGTCCTACCAGTTCCCATTTTAGAATTTCTGTTAATAATTTTCCTATAAAATAGATTTTTCCTTACCAATTTCCTAGGGTCCAAATCCATCCATACTCCACAAAGACAAAGTAAATGCACTCTGAATAAGGGAAATTCATAGGAATACAGGGAATTAAATCTTTCCCCCAGACAGAGGAACAATAATGCAGGTGCTCCACATTTGCCATTATAACCAATAGGCTATAGTAATGTCCACTATACTACATACACAGTAAGTTTTACCGTTGATGACTCATTAGTCTTTCAACATAAATGCCCACTGTGGGCAGTGTGAACTCCCACCGAGAAGTGTTCCACAGTACACAGATGTAAGCTCTTGAGTTCTGTTCTTCCTGGTCTAACACTGTTTTATGGTAGAGTTGCACTGATTTTGTTGCCTCTGTGACTAAGAGTGAAATCTGGGCGTCATTTAAGTCAATGGCAAAATTACTATGGTCTTCAATGGAGCCAGGATTTCACTCTACAAGCCCATTGTGCAAGCAAGATTTTGTCCTACTGAAAAAACAAACAAAGAAGGTAACGCCTGAAAATATTTCACATTTGTTGTATACAGAAAGTTAAATATATACACAGATGATATCAAGATAAACAGCAACATTAACTGCACATTAGGCAGAGAGTTCCTGGTTACATTCTGAAAAGGGATACACACTCCCAGATTTATTCTCAGTGACTTACATATAGTAAATACACTAAGTTTACTCATAAGATTATTTTTCTAACTGCTAGTACTACCTACAAATTCAACCTGGGATCTGGAAAAAAAAATAAAATAAAAAAAATAAAAGCAAGCTCTCTGGCTTTCACATCACTAGTAATACATGTTCTGCAATGAGAATTTAGCTGACAGCTTAGTTGATGTTGCAAAAGGTGAAATAGGAACCAGCTCTTTCTCTGCTTGTATTAGCTCAGCTATTCGAACAGAGGAAATCTTACTTTTGTCAGGGAAGTAAGCAAATGACGCAAAGACACACAGGGAGCAGATATCAATTTTATTTTGAAGCCTACATCATCCCTCTGTTATTATACAGTTCTTACATTAAAACATTGACTGGCTTCTCTCCCCAGTTATGAGTCCTGTGTTTTTGTGAATCCTAAAGATAAGGAACAAGTTAGTTGCAGCTATGCCTGTTTTAACTTGATCTGGTTTAAATAATTATTTCTTTTCTAATAAGGTTATTTTTAATCACTAATACAGCTTTAAATAGTAGAAATGTTCTTTTAACTTGGTTATTTGTAAATGTGATATCTTGTTGATTAGATTATGTAGCTCCTGCAAATACATCGACTGGTAGATGGGGAACCAAAGAGCACCAATTAATTTTCACTATTTAAACAACAACAAAAGTAGAAGTAGGATGATTCTGGCCACTAGAACTTCACCGTGTGCCCAAGCAGAATGGTATTCACCTGAGAAGACACTGTGAAGATGAAAGAAATTATAGCTGTTGGCGTAGCACAGGCATGGGAGTGACTTCTATGTAATGCAGATGGCAGAACACTACCTCTTTCATATCTCTGGCTAATACATGCTGTAAATGTTGTTAAAGATAGATTAACATAAGAATAGTAGTTTGCTAATTGAGTAACACTGTGGGTGAATTTCCATTTATACCATTGTGCACCTTTAAAATAGTTATATTTGAAAGACAAGGTATGGGTCTCTCACAGCAAGGCTTCAAATATTCAACATTTTACTAGAGGCAACTTCCTATGAAAGACAAAGTATTTAATATTTACTTTTTACAACCCTCTGTATTATGGTAATGCGCACCATGGATTTACGGTAATATTCTCATTTTTCTGCATGCCAGGTAAGTTAAGTCTTTAATCTTTTCAAAAGAAGAATTGTAATTGTTTCAGTTAAACTTTCTGCTCTCTGATGTATGCACGTTACTATTTATTTTGACCATCTCAACTGTTGTAAAATGCACTAATTTGTCAATGTATTACATGATGCTCCCCATGAATCAGAGGTCAGAAATTAGATTAATTTTGCATTTCCTGATATATTTTCCAGTGCGATGAATGTGGGCTTCTTAACGGTTATGGAAGTGATGGGAATGTTTACAGGAAGATTTCAGAATTAAAAGAGATTTATTCTCAGGGAAACAAAGTAAGAAGCAATCAATCAAGACAAAGACAAGAACATATCAAGTCAGTGCTTCAAAGTCTACATATACAGTTCTGAGCCCAATTTAAAGTCTTCATTTAAAAATATGAGATACTTCAGGGACTGCTTCTCCCTCTGTGCCCAAAGCACCAGCAGAATCACCTGGGGCAGTGTACTGTATGAAATGCAGAACACTTTTTTCAGGAACCAAAAATCAAGCTGTCTTGCTGGAGGACTTGTTGCTATGGAACAAGCTCCTGCTGGAACTTAGGCAGAACCCAAATCTTATCACCTTCAAGGAACAGTGCAATTTTCACATCTTTGTGCAGTCATTTTGTTAATTAATTATGGGTCCATCCTCACACTATGCAGCTCTGTAGTAAGAGGGGACGGTGAAGGAAACCCTTCTTTGTACGAGACAAATGGATGTAGGGCCACCTGGATATTCATTGATAGGCACTTTAGAAAAAACACACTAATACTAATAGTGGCCAAAGTTGCAAAACAAAAACTAAATTATTAAGGATACATTTTTACTTAAACTATATTTGGTGATGCCATCCAGTTCTTTTGAATTTTAAATAAAACACACTTTTCTTTTCTTCAACACACACACAAAAAAAATCCGATATCTGACTGGTTTCTATCCTCAAACCAACATTCACAGTTCCCATCTCACAGCCAGTTTGACAGACAAATAGCATATTATGTAACATTGTCATAACAAATGAAAAGTCAGAAATAACTTATCTGTAGCAGAACTCATATTCACAAATATTTATGGGAAAGGCACAGTAGAAGCCAGTACTAAATTAAAAGGTGTGAAAAATTGAATAATACTTGTAACACTACCACCACTGGCATTTCCTCAGGGTTAAATGATGGACTGGGAAAGTTTCTAGCTATTAACCTCATCCAGTCATTAATTACATAAGAAATGCCATGGGCCTCAAATGTTATTGCTTTATTTAATATCTTATTTCTGCTTCATAGTGATTGTGTCAGATTTTATACTGAAGAATTGCTTCTAGTTGTCCCTACATATGTATACTGTTTCTCAATTCCCATTCTCCCCAATGCTATCTTTGCCCAGTGACTATCCTCTGCTTGTTTGGGTGGATTTTTGCCCCCTTTTTAGTCCCCTCACCCTCACACCATTGACAGTGTACAATGTAAATAGGCTTAATGCAAAAATAAATAATGTTGTTTTAAGCGCAAATATAAAATACCAAGGGCCAGGTCCTCAGCCAACATAAATGAGTGTAGCTACCTTTATTTCATTGGAACTGTGCCGATTTATATTACCTGATGATGCCACCCATCATATTTATCCCCAGCGAGGGTTTGGCCACTGAAGAGACTAATTAAAAGTCAATAATAAAGAAATGTGGGAGAACTGATCAGATTTCCATGTGACACTGTTATATGGAATACTTAGGAATACTGGAAAGACCAGCAAGACATTGACTTGGTCCTATTCCACCCTCCTCCCCCCCCAACATGTACTCATTGTAGGATTTGGAGATAATCTTGAATAGAAGAATGTTTGAAAAATTGTCAGACTCTGTCCAGAGATGAGTTTATATTCTGAAGGCTTGGTGCAAAAATCTTCCTGTGATACATCAGCACTTGTATATGATTAATGCAAAATGCTGATTTAGCACTAGTCCATGATCCAAGTAGCATCCAATGATGCCAAAAGGGCTGTGCCCAATTAGGAGTCAAATCAGGACCTTGAATTGTTTCCCTTAGCCCACTGCATGCCTCCTGCCATGCAGAATCAGACCCTAGAAAGAATGCACATTTTAACCTCAGTACCAGTAATGACTGCTACTAAGTCTAAAACTCTGCTAGCCCTGTCCTGCTCAGGAAGAGTGGCTCCTAAACCCTGCAGCTCCCCAGCCTCATCCCTCCACAGTCTAACTCACAGCACGGCAAGACAATTCAGTTTTATCTTTGCAAAGAAATAGGTTATATTTACTTTACAAACTAAAGATGGAAAGGAAGTTGAAATTACCATTAATGTTTAATGAGGCCAAAAAGTCAGAGAACCTATGTGCATCACAGTCCTCTATAACCCCCACCCAACCCCCGTAAACGAGTCCTGAGTACTGCCAATAGGGCATTACAGCCCTCTATAACCCCCAAGTTCTGAATACTGCCAATCAGAAAAATTCTGGCCAACAAAAAGTGAATCTAATAAACAACAAAGGCCATGGATGGAGTTTAACTGTGAGCCTGGTCAGTATTGTAACATTGTTATATGTTTTCAGCTAGGTGGGTGCTGTGAAGATAACTGCAGACAAGCTCATATTGTGAGGAAGTATCTAGTATTATTTCAGCTGGTAAATGAAAATGACCAGGAACAGGCTATAATCAAGGATTAAGTTTTGATGATTTATCCAAGTGGGGAATTTGGTTTTTGAATTCCGTAGGCCCAGTTGTTCCCTTAAAATGATCAACACACAGGACCCTCCATGCTTTCTACTATCAACTATCCTGTACTGACCAGGCAGTCATCTACCTTGGCAGAAATATTCCTCTTCCACCAATTTAGAACTGGATTTCCTGTTAATAGAGTCCCAAGTTGCCTTGACAGCTACATGAAAAACTCCACTTTAAAGGAGATCTCTGGTATTAGTTACCATCGTGCAATTCTGTCAGCATACTTCCCATAAAAATACACACACACACACACGAACACAGGGGGGCTGACAGCAATTTTAGCAGGCTCCACACAAACAACCCTTGATTTCAATATATCATATGGAATCAATAAGGGTTAGGGGTAGAAAGATTATCTACCCCCAGGAAAAATCTGCACAAGATCTCATGCTTTGTGTATTTTTCCAGGAGAGGCTCTGTATAAACTGCTGTAGAATAACTGAGAGCATTGTGGATGCTGTGTCTTGCATATCTGGCCTCAACCAGCGATTAGGCTAGTCAGATAATTATGTGCACAAACCTGGGGACATATCCCACTATTCCATCTGGCAGCTCTAAGTTTTTGATAATATTTCTCAACTGACATGCTGAAGACTACTATTCTGGAGAGGGTGAGCCTATCATAGTCTTTAGCTTGGGGCTTGTTTAAGGCCATAAGCCTCTCACTGGTCAGTTAACAGCCTAGCTGTAGCACCCAGGTGCCCTGGTCCCATCCAGCACTGATAGCCATCCACTCAAAAGTCAGCAAAAAGGCATCAGGGTCATTTCACATAGAAACTGGGTGATGGATCTGGGACTATTTCCCATTCTGGAATTCACCAGCCTCTGGAGGAGCTGTTCCTTGATGAGACTGCTCCTTGATGAACTCTTATATTGCTCGCTGCTGCTCCACCTGCCAACTCAGACGTGCTTGTCCCTCTACCTGCTGTCTTCCATATTTTTCTGTTGCTCATGTGACCAGTGCAGCATCTCATCCTTTGCATCCAGAGCCCTTGCCCTAGCATCAGTTACCTCTCAAGGTTCCTTCTCTCAACCAAGAGGGTTAGGATCCCAGACAAGCCTCCACATGTTACAGAATGCCTCATCAGCTACCCAGTGACCAGCTCTGCCTGACCTGTTTTTGTGGTGTTTCAGTCACACCCAGGTTGTGTCCGTTTCATCAGGTGTATATTTATTCTTCAGTCCCAAGCAAAATAGAACACATCTGGTATACCACAGAACACTTATGCATAGCCTGCTCACATCCCACAGCTCAGCCTTTGAGCTCCCTGCTTCCTGTTCCTCCCAGTTACATATTCTCCCAGTTAATGAGCCAATTACCTCATTAGCCCAGCAACTACCAGCCAGGTGTAAGTAATGCCTTCCACTCCAACAGAAACTGGTTAATTGCTTCCACATTAAGCTTCCTCTGTGCTGCAGCAACGTCAGTGACCAAAGTGCTAGCCCCATGTCGCAGGATCATTCCATGTATGAATTGGGTTATGTATCACTGTGTGTTGGTGATTGCATGCGACCCGGGACAGGCAAAGTAGGGTTACCACAGCTACAAGAAACAAACACAAAACACATCAAATTCTGATCGCCAAATAAGAATTTTGTTTAATCTGAGGTATGTTAAAATTAACCGTCTTTATAGTTTCCTGCCTATCTGAATTAAACAATTAGTCTAAGATAATTACTTTAAGGGCTGAGAAATCATGTCAAAAACAGGACCTAAAAGAAAACTATGGTGGGATAGATTATACATAGACAATGTGTCGTGCATAAGAAGCAGCACAGAGATGCTACACTTCAGCAGCAGCATGGGGAAGGAGGACAATTCCTTCCCTCTTCCCACCCTTGCTCCAGTGGGGTAGTAATCTTCTACAGGCTTCCACCAGTGGAAAATTACTAGAGCTCCCTACTGGCAGATCAGCTGTTTTGTCTAGTGCATTGTAGGATATTGGACACTTCACCCAATACCCAGCCACTTGCTCACAGAGAGGAAATAGTGATCTCATAGCACTGGCTTACTCTTCCCCTGTGCATGCAGGCTCAAGTCTGCAGACAATCACAAATGGGCAAAAGAGGAAGTCTTAAATCCATCTGATGCCCATGTGCAGGCACAAAAGCCAGATAGTCCTTTTACCATTAGAGAGAATATATGCATTATTAGCATCAAAAGCCCCTAGACAGTGTGTCACACAGCAGTAAAATTAAACTACAAACAAAAAACAACCTCTTTGCTTACAGAACTGGAAAATTTTACCCTCTGAAATCTAGCAATGTATTCATTCTGTATGAAACTTATTAATGACCTATTTGAAATTTGTTAACAAAACAGCTGTTACTTGTCATTCCATCAAACGTATGTGGTTTTGTGCTATTAAAATCAATAGAGCTTTGCCACTGATTTCTCTTTATTTCCCATTATAGAGAATATGCACCAAATTTATCATTCTTATAGTATGTCTTTTGTGTGTCATCTTTTCAGATGGTTACAAAAGACCTTTCAAATAAAGACCAAACAGAAAATTAAAGTAATATTTTGGCTCAAACACCATGAGCATGACCCTTCAATTAAAACAACATCCACAAACAAACTGAAAAAATAGAGAACTTAAATGCCCAGAAAGAAAGAATCTACTCATATAAAGTTTGTATTGAATTTTGGGGAGAAGTTTCTAAGTTATTTTACCTAATCCTAAGTAAACTTCTTTTTTATGTTACTGGAAATCTTCACAGTCCCCAGAGAATAATGATAGAAATATATATTATATATATAAAATTCTATATATTCTATAAAAATCAATATAGTAGTTGTGTTTCAAGAGATAGCATAAAATGTGGTTAATCTGAAAGATTCTTCTTCTTAAGGCTCTCAATGTGTTCTTTTTAATTAAAGACCAGAGAAACGTGAAGTTACTACAAAGCTTTTTGTAGTAAGATGAGGCCCTGAAATGTAAACTCTTGTATCAGAGGTCTAGCATGAGGCCTGAGGCCCGAAGCCTGAACCAAAGTACTTCCAGGTATTGCCAAGCAAAAAGCTGGGCTGTAAGCCAGAGGCAGGCCCTAACTGCAGAACTTGGCAAGAAAAGGGCTGTTAGAAAGTGCATGCTAATTATATAAGTAAGTTGTGCCAAGATGGCATCTGAACATCCCGATACGAAGACACTGCACAGAGATAACAAGGAACAACCAGGTGCATCTCATAGACAGGGTAAAAAGGACAGCATGATGGATAGATCTGTGCATGAACCAGCATGATCAAAAGGGGAGACAGCACCCTAATTAGGCAAGGGACTGTACCTCAATGTGACAGGAGAGATGAGTGATCGGTCTTGCACTGTATAAAAGTAGGAGTCGCGGGACACATCGCTGTCCAGCCTAGGGGGTAGTGACGTGTCCTGCCATTAACTGAGCTGTGTCCATTGTCTGCGGAGCACACAGAGACGAGCAGACCTGTTGATCCCTAATCCAGCGAAGCTAGAGACTATATGTTTCATTTGACAATAAACCTGGCCCGGGGGGCCTTCGTACCTTACTAGAGTCTGTGGTCTTTGGGGGTTCTCTTGGGGTCTGCTGTGTCAGCTATCTGCGCAGAGCTGGAACAGCACAGAGAGGGAACACGCATGCAGCCGACTGATATCATCATCGAACAAGAGCAGTGCATCACAACGGTACCTACTGACAACACTTTTCATTATTTTTAAACCTGGTTTCCCTATTTCTTCCCACTTCTCCGAGATAAAGAGAGTTTATTTTGTTTAGGCAGTGATAAAAGAAGTCCCTTACGGATCAGGATTGGAAGGATCTGGCTGTACAGCTATAACAGGCTTACATATTGCCTTTTCAAAACCTGCACCATCTAGCACATCTACTGCTGCCTTATTTTTAATATTAGAATATATTCCAAATGTTATTTCATGAAATTGCTCTCCTAAACCAGAGACAAAGATATTTTCCTTAATAAGAATCTTTAGCAACAGGATTACAAACTTCTTAATATGTCTTTAGTTTCTAAATCACAATTTCCACAGGTTTCGTTTCAAATATTTTACACCAGAAGACTTAGAAATCATAATATGGAAAATACTCCAAAAGGTATAATCATTAATAAGTTCATCTGGTACATAACTTTCAGATTTTTCATGGTACAGAATTAAGTAGAAACCTAATAATTATCTACAGCTGAATTTTAAACAACTGTACTGATATTTTGTATTTTTCATTATTTATTGGGAAAATGCAGTGCAAATATAGATAACCCATTCTGATATTTATGAAACATTTGTTTCCTGGGACCATTGTTCAAATGCCTCACAAAGGCTTACTCAGGCTGTGAAGCATACAAGAATTGAATATACCAAACAAAAACCAAAATAAAAGCAATGTATAGAAATGAGTCTATGTATGACTGCATTCACATCCCTGTCCAACCCACTGTATCACCTCTTGTTTATTCTCACTCTCCATTTATGCCACACCTAAATTCTAGAGCAGAGGTCCGCAACTTTTCAGAAGTGGTGCACCAAGTCTTCATTTATTCACTCTAATTTAAGGTTTGCATGCCAGTAATACATTTTAACATTTTTAGTAGGTTTCTCTCTATCAGTCTATAATATATATATATAAAAACTGTTGTTGGATGAAAAGTAAATAAGGTTTTTCAAATGTTTAAGAAGCTTCATTTAAAATTAAATTAAAATGCAGAGCCCTGGGCAGTGTGAGTGCCACTGAAAAATCAGCTCATGTGCCGCGTTTGGCACGCGTGCCATAGGTTGCCTTCCTCTGTTCTAGAGTGTGAAGATTTGATCATTGACCTGAATGTGGAAGGAGTGTTGATTTGAATGGAAGATGGATTTACCCCTAAATTCCTTGGGGAAGGGACCTGTTAACTGTATTCTGTGGCACACCTACATCACCTCTGAGTGTGTTACAAATAAAAAACAGCAGCAAAATGAAAGGTTTGAGGGAGTATGTACAAGCACTAAGTTCTTGCCACTGTGCCCTTCCCCATTTTTAGCTTCTGTTCAGTGCAGCACCAAGTAGTGAAGCTGTATGGTTATGACACCTAAGGGTAGCCTAAATCCCTCCTTTAGATCTAAGGGGTTAAGAAGCTCAAATAACCTGGTTGGTACCTGACCAAAAGGACCATTAAGGAAAAAGATGCTTTCAAATCTTGGCGGGGTGGGGAAGGTTTTGCTTTGGGCTCTTTGTTTTGTGCTCTCTCAGGACTGAGAGGGGCCAGGCAGGAACCTCCTTCTCCTCAAACCATCCTGAAACAAGTCTCTAATATTGCAAAAAGTGTAAATAAGCAAGTCAAGGCGTGTTAGATTATCTTTTTTTTTTTAAGCTTATGAATTTTCCCTTTGCTAGAGGGAGGCGTATTCCTGGTTTTTGTAACTTTGAAACTAAGCCTAGAGGGTAATTGTCTGTGCTTAAATCTTTTTAATTTCCCGTAAATTCACCTTCCATCCTGAGTTTACAGAGGTGACTCTCTTACCTTGTTTTTTAATAAACTTCTTTTAAAAACTTGATTTTTCAGGGTCCTAAAAACCCAAGGATTTGGTCTGTGCTCACCTGTACAAATTGGTGAGGATATTCTTCTCAAGCCTCCACAGGAAAGGGGGTGTAGGGGTTTGGGAGCTGGATATTTGGGGGTCCTTTCCCTGAATCTTTGTCTAAATCACTTGGTGGTGGCAGCAGCATACCGTCCAAGGACAAAAATGATTTGGTGCCTTGGGGAAGTTTTAACCTAAGCTGGTAGAAATAAGCATAGGGGGTCTTTCATGTGGGTCCCTACAGCTGAACCCCAGAGTTCAGAGTGTGGAGGGAACCCTGACAGAAGGCATAAGTTATCACTGAAACTAAATCCAGACCAACTAGCAATCACCAAGATCCAAGAATGGGGTATGTCCACATATACTGTTAAACTCTGATTTTAAAAAATGGTGTTAAGCCTTCAGAGATAAGTATAAAACTGAGAACCAAATGTGCTACTTCTTACTTATGAGGAACTGAACCAGTACACCACTGTCCCAGAATCAGAGAAACACAGAGAGGGCTTAAAGTTCCAACTCACTGCCCATTCCTACTGATTTGGGCTCAGCCACTGCCAAATCCTAGAGTCCACGGAGTTTTAAACAACATGACTAAAAATCCCTTGCCTTCTCAGTTTTCATTCTCTCATCCTTTCACTAACTCTCCAGTCATAAGAGCGTCTTCCAAAATACACAGGACCTGAGCTTTCATTGTAGAGAACAAGCAGAAGAAGAATGAACAAAAAACAAACATTTAAAGTCTTCTTTATGCATTTTAAGGCAGCAAAAAATGGGGAAAAAAGACCCACTTATTTTTAATCATCTTTAAAAAATCAAAACCCACCAAAAAACTACACAGAAATATAAAAAATATAAAAGGAAAAGATTTACAATTAACATTGCTTAAATAATGGCTTTGGATTCGAACATTGTATTCTTTCCGTTGACATACACAGACTAAATGGTACATCCCTATACTTTAATGGGAAGAATTAAAGGTCAAGAATCCAAGCACATTTATTTAAAATAAAAGGAATTTTTATTGTAATACTATAATTTTCAGTTGTGGGAGTTTTAAATTAAATAGGAATCATGCAGTTGTGGGGTGGGCGGTGACAGTAAACAAAAGGAGAAAAACGTATTGTTTTCCCCTTTTTCATCTCCCACTAAAATGAAATGAATGAGAACAATTCATTTTGTAAAAGAAACCATTCAAGACCAAAAGAGTATTTTGCATAACTACAGAAAAACAAAACTAAAATGGCACAGAACATCAGTCATGCCCTTGTATAAAAGGGGGGGGGAAATCATTTACTTTGTTTCCCATAGCTGTTAACGGTGGATACTAACACTTGTGAGCATCAGAACTCCTTTAGGGGGAAGCCGTAGATATGCATGTTCTTTGCTAGAAAGGTAGAATACTGGGGGAAATGCATACTTGGCTTCCTGGAAACCAAATGCATGAATACTTCTAACAAGAAGATATATTCTACTTGATACATTCAAAATATTCATCCTTACCAATCCAAGCTTTTGATTTGATTGAATTTAGTCCTGCCTTGCTTTCTTCATATCATATCTAAGTGTTACCTCTCAGAAGAAAGAAACAAGTAACATATTTCCAAGAACTCTGAGACATGGTTGGCAAAATGTTAAGAATAATCAAATAAATGTGAATCTGAGTGAGCCCTAGAAGAAATCACATGTCATTTGTAAAATATTTATACTTTCCCAGAATTTTCAGGTCATAGAATCACAGAAATGTAGGGCTGGAAAGGAACTCAAAGACCTTCACTGATAGGTACTTGTCCAGCCTGTTTTTAATACCTCTAATGACTGGGATTCCACAACTTCCCTTGGAAAGTATAGAGACTAGTCGAGAGATTAACTACCTAATAGAAAGATTTTCCCATATCTAACCTAAATCTCCCCTGCTGCAGATTAAGCTCATTTCTTATCCTACTTTGAGCAAACATGAGAACACTGTTCTCTTTATAACAGCCCTTAATATATTTGAAGACTTAGCAGGTTCCCCCAGTCTTCTTTTCTCAAAACAAAACTCATGCCCAAATTTTTTAAAGCCTTTCAACATAGGTTAGGTTTTTTAAATCTTTTTATCATTGTAGTTGCTTTCCTCTGGACTCACTCCAATTTGTCCAGGTCTCTCCTTGCTGCCTGGTCACCCTACACCCAGAAATGGATCATGCCTGCAGCGGAGGCCTCACCGGTGCCAAGTTGAATGGGACAGTTATCTCCCATGTATTGCATATAACACTCCTTTTAATAATCCCCAGAAAGACATTAACCTTTTTCTCAATCGTATCAGGGAGGTTGTGGATTCTCCATTACTGGAGATTCAGAGCATATTAGACAAACATCTGTCAGGGATGGTCTAGATCAGGGGCCAAAAATTTTGCCCACCCAAGAGCCACATCGGGGTTCAAAATTGCATGGAGGGCCAGGTAGTGAAGGCTGTGCCTCCCAAACAGCCTGGGTCTGCCCACTGTCTGGCCCCCTCCCACTTTCCAACCCCTACTGTTCCCCCTCAGAACATCTGACCCATCCAACCCCCCCTGCTCCTTGTTCCCTGGCCAACCCCTCCAAAGACCCCCGCACTCTAAGTACCCCCCCAGGACCTCTCCCACCCAACCCCCTTTCTCACTTTCACCTGACTGTCATCCAACCCCCCAGCCCTGACCCCCCGCACCATGAGGCTCCTAGCATGTTTGGCTCCACGTGGAGCCAGACACTCTGCCCCGCGGGAGCATGCAGCCCCACCACCCAGAGCTCTGCACACACAAGTGCATGGGTCTAGGGGAGTGGGGAAGGCAACCTCCCGAGCTGGGAGGCCAGACAGGACGGTCCCGCGGGCCAGATGCAGCCTGCAGGCTGTAGTTTGCCCACCTGTGGTCTAGATAATACTTAGTCCAGGAGACTGGACTAGATGACCTCTTAAGGTCCCTTTCAGTCCTATGAGTCTAGAATTCTATGATCACATTGTTGACCCATAGTCAATTTGTGTTTCCCTAGAAGCTCCAGATCCTTTTCAGCAGTACTACCATCTATCCAGTTATTTCCCATTTTGCAGTTGCACACTTGATTTTTCCTTTTAAGTTAAGTACTTTGCCCTTATCTTTACTGAATTTCATCTTGTTGAATTCAGATCAATTCTCCAATTTGTGAAGTTTCTTTTGAATTCTAATCTTGTTATCCAAAATGGTTTGTGTCAACCACAAATTTTATAACCATATTTTCCATTCCATTATCAGTCATTAATGTAAATATTGAGTAGTATCAGACCCCTCTGGGACCCCGTTAGATATGCCTTCCCAGTTTGATAGCAAAGCACTGATAACTACTTTGACAACCAGTTGTGCATTCATCTTATATTAATTTCTTCTAGACCCTATTTCTCTGGTTTGCTTTGAGAAAGTCATATGGGATTGTATCAAAGGCCTTACCTTGATTTTTAGTATCACATCGATTGTTTACCCACTATACACAAGACCAATAATTGGATCAAAGGAGGAAGTTGGGTTAATTTTGCATGATTTGTTCTGGACAAATTCATTCTGGTTTATAATCCTATTATTCTTTATATGCTAATAAATTAATTTTTTAAATTATTGGTTTCACTATTCCAACTATCTACGTTAGGCTGGCTGATCTACAATTCCCTGGGTCCTCTTTTTTCCCCTTTTCATAAAGAAAGGTTTTATATTTGGCTTATTTATATATATATGGCTTATTTATATTTATATTTTTTGGCTTCTGGGACTTCATCTGTACTCTGAGTTCTCAGAAATAACTGCTAATGGTTCTGAGATTGCTTAAGCTAGTTCCTTATGAATTTCATCAGGCCTTGCCAACTTGAATATATCTAATACAGTGGAACCCCGCAATACCACGACAGGCGGGGTCCAAAAATATCCACCGCGGTAAATGCGGGGTCGCGCAACATTAAAGTGCCCCGCGTTATAAGCGGATTCATGCTATCACAGGAGGAGTTATTGTGAGGTTCCACTGTATTTAAATGTTCTTTAACCTGTTCTTTCCCTATTTTGGCTTGTGTTCCTTTCCCCTTTGTTGTTAATATTACTTGTGTTGAATATCTGGCCACCATTAAACCTTTTTAGTGAAGACTGAAGCAAAACAGGCATTCAATACTGCAGCTTTCTTGAAGTTATTCAAGAAAGTGTAGGCCTCTATTTAGCAGTGCTCCTTTCCTGCTAAATCGAGGCCTACACTTTCCTTCTCTCTTGTGCCTAATTATTTTAAGAGCTTCTTACTGCCTTCTATTCTAACCTCGTGTTGTCCCTTGCTAATTCACATTGTCCTTTGCCCTTCTGATTTTGCTCCTACATTCTTGTGCTATTTTCCTGTATTCCTCCTTAGGAATTAAGCCATATTTCCACTTTGTAGGCTTGCTCTTTAATGTCCAGAAAATCAAAAAGTTTCTGACGGAGCCACATTGGAAAATAGTTGGAGGCTAATCTCTCCTTCGCATCAGAATAATTTTCAGTTGTGCCTTTAAAAATTTCCTCTTCAGAAACTGCCAGCTCTCCTGAATGCCTTTATCCTTTAGATTTTCTTCCCATGGCACATTACCTACCAGTTCTCAATTTGTTCAATGCTTCTGACTTTTTGAAGTCTGTTGTCCTCATTCTGCTGCTCCCACTCCTTCCTTTCCTTAGAATCATGAAAATCTTCCATTTCATGATCACTTTCACCCAAATTGCCTTCCACCTTCAGTTTTAGAAAAAAATCTTCATTGTAATACAAGAAAGAGATTTTATGAAAAACTGACCATTTATATTTGCATGCCAGTCCAATGAATAAGCTTTATATATCACAATTCAACCCTGTGAGCAGATGAAATACTTCACTACTCAGTACCCAACAGGTACATAAAGCACTATGTATATTGCATTCTTCTATTGTTTATAAATGTGAGCTGTTCTGATGTTTAATGTAGAAATTGTTTTATTTATAATTAAATGTGGTTACACAGAAGTACTTTTTAATATCAAATTAATTAGCTTATGTTTGGCTTGTTTTTTAACAGTATTGAATGGGTGCGCTTTACATTCACTGGAATGTATATAAATCTGATCAGACTGGATTAACTATCAAACAGAGGTGATCCTCAGGATTTAACACATATCCCTCTTGCCATTTTAAGTAATGGCAAGTCTAAGGCCTGAATTTAAATAGATGTTAAGGCACAGTATTATCATAAATGGATGCACAAGTTTATTTTTACTGAAGTGTTAAAATTACTATATTTCTTCAATTGGTCTGCCCGAAGACAGTAGACCCCAATTGTGCTCCAAAAACCTTCATGCATAGATCTAGTTCTTTAGTGAGGAAGAGACTCACCCACCTCCATGGCACCATTTTTCTTTTGCCTGAACCTCACATATAGCAAGGGACACAATGGACGAACACGTTTCCACACTGACCCTGAGGGCAGGCACCGAGCTTCTGCAAAGACAGCCCTGGCTTTCCAGTGATCCTTCGGGGAGTGTGGGGGGGGTGGGTTGTAGGAGAGGGAAGGGAGGAGTTGGTTGGCTCAGCAGCCTGTTCCAAAGAGACTGTTCCAAACCACCATCTGTCCTACCTAAACAATTTAGGAGAAAACTCAAGGAAAATCTCATTGAATTTTCTACTCCCTCTGTCCCACAGATTCTCTCAAGGTGTGAAGGGCCCATTATTTACTTTAAATACTGCTGTGGTTAAATGAATTATTAACCACAAGACCAAATGAGAAAGTAACTAATACTCTGCTCACATTAGAATTTTAATGTTATAAAGTTAGTGAACATTCTTAAATGCTAAAAGTTCTTTTTTCCTCCTGATTATTAAATTGGTACAGCAGACCACCACAGGATGCTACTCTGGACAGGCAATAATCCATCTTCTCAAGTATCATCATCTACATATCTATGTTAGGACAAGATACCATTAAAAAAAAACCCCCACAGACACACACACCCCATCACAGACTTCTACAATGATAATTATGGAATAATATGCCCATTATGGAAGTTTCTTCTTACTCCCCTCCCACTAGCTAGTAATTAGTTAATGTCCTGAAGCATATGGATTTTGTGATTTTTGTTTTCAATCCTGTTTAATGTAATAGTGGATGTTTCCATTATCTATATAAATGTCTAACAATTTTTTTTAATTCTCCTAAGTTTGATTAAATGCTCTCTTATGGCAACAAAGTTACAGTTTAATGATGTGTTATGAAAAAGTATTTCCATTTATCAGTTTTAAATATGCTGTTTTACAGATTCATTGGATTTCTTCTCATCTATTATGAGAAAGGGTAAATTGAAACACCTAATATAACATCTCTGCACAGTATTCTTCGTTATTTTGTACATCTCTAACACATCCTCTTATCTGTTATTTAAAGTGCAAAGCATTATTGTGAGAGTTTTAGAAAACTACTGAGAAAAAACAATAAACTTTTTTGCTATGCAGAACAAATGTATTTCACTTGTAATTCAGGCTGGCCAGGAAACAAAATTCCAGTTCCAGTTTTGGAATTTTAGTTCCCCTTCACTCTGCCCCAATTAGTATTTATGTATACAAAGCGGTACAGCTCTAACAGAAGAGACTGAAAGAGAGACATACAAATTGGTGTTTAGGACACTTACATGGGATTAAAAGGCTCAATTCCTTGTTCTGAATCAGGCATCTCCTACCCTATCCACAGGCCTACTGAATATTTTTGGATGTGAGATATTTCCTCCTTCACTCTCTGACAAGTAATTCCTTCCTGGACCTGAGAAATTTTTCCAACAAGAGTTTAAATAGACATGTTTCTGCAAAAAGTTTGATGAACTGATTTTTTTGTTTTTGTGGAAAATGTGTTTCATTGACAGCTTCCAGACCAGCTCTATTTGTAACTACTATCGTTCTGTATATATGTGTATATTCATTACAGAGGGCACCTAATCACCATCAACAACAAAAAAACAATTTTTCATTAGCCATGTTACTCAAGTGTGACCATGTAATTTATGAATTAATACCCACAGGAAGTAGATTATATCATTAGCATTAGGGAATAAAAATTTATTTTTAAGAAGCATAATTGTTAAGGTAGTTTGAATTTTGAAAGAAACATTACATTAAATAGATATGCAATTATGGAGAATTTTGATTTTTACTGTGCTAAATATAAAAATGACAGTACATAAAAACAGAAAACTTTTTTTCCTAAGAGATTGACCATATTCAACAAATGCTCTTTAATATTATTACTTTGATATTGAAAATGTAAGCAGAGTAACTGAACAGCCAATAACACCCTTGTTAAATTCTTAAAGATTACTAGAACCAGGTTGACAATTATTGGTTCAAAAGCATTTGTTCCCATATCTTTCTAATGGTGTTGACATATACCTGGCTTTTAATACTCTGAAACAAATAAATTTTAATATAGGGTTATACAGTAAATGCATGAAAAAGACTTCACACAGATTATTAAATGTATTTAGTAATAACTACTTGTTATTTTGAAAAAAGCATCCAAGCGTCATGACTTCCAATTGTAGTAATGCTAAATTTAAACAATTGTAACAATTCTAGATATTTTTCAATTATATTTAAGAAGTCTTCACCTACAACACCCAGCAACAGGCTCCATCTCTATCTGTACACTAATGGATTTTGCATTTTTTAAAACTCAAAAAAAACCTGTTGTATGTAAAGTTATAAGTTTCTACTATTTAGATGCATAAGGCCTTCAATTAAATGTCAAAACAGGTTGCTCAAGCTACATCTCCAAGATTGCTGCAGGAATTTTATAGCTTTTTTGAATCAGTGTATAATTTATGGTGATTTTCTTGTGTTGCAAGCTTTTTCACACGCATTAATAAAAAGCCTACAGTTTCTAGTTTGTGGAAGTTTTTTAAAAAAAAAGTAAAGAAGATTGTGCTTGTGCTGTCAACTTAAGCACATTTTCAGATGAATAATGTCATTTAAGAAATACTAATCAAATTATGTTTTATGTCTCTCCATGTATACAAATACAGTCATATACATTTTAATGTATACAAATATATGCACAATGCAACCTGCTCTCCCCAGGTGCCCATATAGGGTCATTGATATCTGGTCAATACATCAAACACTGTGGCTGTAGAATTATAGGTAAACACCACAAAAGTACCATTACTAAACAGTTACAGAAATAGCAGAACTGTTTACCTGAAATGAACATTCTTTGAGAAATGTTCTTTGTAACTTAAATCTGAGGACAACAAAATATAACACATCAGATGCCACAGTTAAGACTAGGGACGGATCTGACATTAGATTTCAATCTAAACTTCTTCAAAGTTTGAGGTGGGGATGGAGAACATTTAGAACCTCTATTCTGTGTCAGACATATGAAAAGCATTGATTGTGCAGAGTAATATACAGTATCCATCACCACTGTAATAGAAAAATGAAAATTAAAAATGGTAAATATTCAGATATGAATATCTTCAGGTATGGGAATAAGTAACATTTTCTTTCCCAGTCAAATACACTTTCTTCCATACTTTAAGAATCAGCAGCATGAACAAATTTCTTTTTAGACATATTAATACAGTTTTTTTAAAATGCCAGAACATTTGTTTAGAATGGCATATGTGAGGTTCATATGAGAGCCTAGAAGACGAACATTATCTGGTTGTGTATCTATTATCCTTGCTTACTGTGACAGTCTATACTATTATGGTTATTGCTTTTACAAGACTATGAATCATTTTGTGAGGCATCATTTGAAAACTCATTATTGTCCTAGTAAAATGTGTGTACCAACATTGTATGTAAAGTTATAAGTCTCTACTGTATAACATTGCTGTAACATGTTCCAGAGTTAGAAAGACAGATTTGAACAAGTTCTTCAGAGACAAAGATACCCTGCTGCCCCCAGACAATTATCAGCATAATCAGTTGGACAATCTCCTAATTAAACAGTACTCCTTAGCAGGAAGGAAGGCATGAATAAGAAATTTATGTTGCCTTACAGGAATGTTTCAAGTCTCATGTCCACAATAGAATACTTATAACCTGAACCTCAATTGGGGGTAATCCTCAAAGAGGGTAGGGTGATATCAGAGAGAGGGATATACAGACAGGGGCCTCCATTTCACCTCTTCTCCTTCCATCTCAACATCATCATCAATTCTCAGAGAACTGAACTAATGGGGAGTGGTCCCACGCTGGATGGAGGCCTAGCCTGTGAAATTTACAACATTGTACGGTGAGACAAAATTATTGCTTTCAAGTTCACTTAGCGTGTTAAATTAGAGTACTACACAAGCTAATGTCTTTTTACTTTGTAAGCAATCCTGACTTTTATGCATCAATACTTGTAATCACTTAAAAAAAATCTATCTTTCTGTAGTTAATCAGATTACTTTATTGTTTAATCTTAACCTGTGTTTTTGGATTACGTTGCGTCAGAAACTCGATTTGGGATAAACTAAGCTGGTGGACATTTTCCTTTGATACAATGACGGACCACATGAGCAGGCTAGAGATGGCTGTTCTGACAGTAAAGAAGTGTAAAAGACATCCCAGGTGAGAGAGATAAGAGGATCTCTCTTTTAAACAGTCCAGATTGTACCATGTCACACCGATGAATTTTTCTTTTGTAATCCAACCATCAGATACAATACACTAATGTAGATAAATTCCAGAGAAGGAGCACAAGAGGAAACATTTGGTTTTAGACATGGCATATATCACACCACTTCATTAGTGAGAAGTAACTTCCACACACAAGTTAAAACTGTCAACACAAAGCAGAGCTGGATGTATGCAAATGCTGCACATTCTTTACAAACATACCTTTTCCAATTTTTACAACATGCTTAAAATTGCTAAGTTCAAGCAATATTTTGCTTAAAGAGAGGGTTCAAGACAAATGACTTCACTGGGCCTCCCCCCCACATCTGAGCCTCAACTGTTGCTTTTCTTTTTTTATCTTAGACCTTGTTTACACTGCCATGTTACAGCATTGTAACTTTCTCACTCGGTGGTATGAAAAAGCAGACACACCCCCAAGCTCTACAAGTTTCAGTGCTGTAATGTCGCAGTGTAGACAGTACTACAGGTTTGAGAGCCCCGCTACATCCCTCGAGGAGGTGGGGTTTTTGTTTGTTTTTTTACAGTGCCGGGAAAACTCTCTCCTAGCACTCGTGCCGTGACTACATAACCATGGCAGCGCTTTAACATTGCTAGTGAGAACATGTCTTTTGACTTATTAAAGTTGGTGGGAAGCCTTAGGGAAATATCGGGCAAAAAGTGACTGTCTGATTGAGACAACCACTTGGCTTGAGGGAAACCAAGGCTCTCAAGCAGGAAACAAAGAACCAATTCAACTGCACTTAGAAGTTAAACATATACCCCATAAGATTTTAAAAACCAAAACACTAATGTAATTTTTCTGCTAAATTTATTTCATCATCAAATTATTCTCTGCTGAGGCAGACTGGCTTGATTCCAGCCAAAGATGATACATTACCTGTACATGTAACAGCAGATTTTCATTGTCTCTTGCACATACAAGTCTCTGCCTCGTCAATAAAAATTTCATCATTCTAGTGGAACATGCCTGTCGTAGATGATCTCCAGTGGATATTTGTTCACAACAGAAAAATCAATTTTTTCACCACAACATGGTTTCTAAGGACCCTCGAAGGTGTTGGTAGGATTGTGGGTAGGGTGACCAGAGAGCAAATGTGAAAGATCGGGACAGAGGGTGGGGGTAATAGGAGCCTGTATAAGAAAAAGACCCCAAAATTGAGACTTTCCCTATAAAATCAGGACATCTGGTCACCCTAATTGTGGGATGTCTCTGCAGCTGATTCAGATTATACACAATGGGAGAGAGAATGGGGGTTTTTGTGCTCCCACGGAAACATGAGAGAGGGTGGAGTTAGGTGCAACCCTTTTCTAATCCTAAAATGATCTGGGAATGTGGAGGTAACAGCCCACACCTTGCAACCTCTTGAAAAATCTTTCTTATGTAATTTATTAGGAAAGCCTGAGGAAAGGTGGATGCGTCCCTTGTCCCAGGAGCCCACCATGGCTCTCACAAAAGTGTCTAAGGGCAAAGGATGATACTCTTAGTGGTACAAAATGAAGCAGCCTATCTACTTAGAAATACAGTTCACTGTGAACACATCACCCCAGGACTCTACTCTCTGTACTTGCTCTATAATGCAGATTATTCTAGTCCAAGGTCTGTCTTGATATGCAGAACCCTCCAAGGGACTGGCCCAACTGCCTAAGATCTCACTTGTCTCTCCAGGACCACAGTCTCTCATGGCAACTACATTACACTAGTAAAAACTGTCAAATAAGCAGAGATTCACAAGTGTCAGAGACAAAACTTTCATGGGCAAGATACCTAGACTGTAGAGCTCACTCCCACAAGAGAGAAGGGTAATGACTTCCTAATCAAAATGCAAAATCCATTTCTTCAACTTAGCTTTCCCCAAAATCTTTTTTCTCTCTCGCCGTCTTCCTCCCCAACCCCTCCTCTACACACACAAAATGGGAAACAGGAAGAGTTACTGTTATTTCTATTTTTAACTACTTAGATAAGTGATGACGACTACATAACTAAAACACAGGCCCAGCAATACTGAAAATGGTGAGAAGTACTGTGCAAGTAGCATGAGCCTATACTTAGGAGTCTTTCCCAAGCCTGGTTTAAGGTTTAAAAATGTCATCAAACCTCATTTTGATTGGGCTCTGGTTTCAGTGTGAACTTTCCATATAGCCTTAGCACTATCTGCTACTTGCTTGACTTATACAATCCATTCTGGCCTCCTTGCCTTGTCTTCAAACCTTAAACCTCTAAACATGTTACAAAGCATGTGACAAAGTGGCCAGATAATGAAACACCTGTACTTTGTTGAGCATCATGCAAGACTTGACAGATTATATTGGTTTCAACTATAAAATTTGTTTTAAAAGGATATTTTTTCACTGTGTGCATTAAATAGTTTTAAAAAAGAAAACCGAAGAAAGTCCATCCCCATCATCCATAAAGACTATTCCCCCAATGGACCATCAGGAGGAATTGAACCTGGACTTTCAGATCTCTAGAACAGATCTTTATCATTTCACCTAAAGCAGTAGTTATCACCCAGGACTCCGGGAGGTGGGCGGGGGGAGGAGGGCTAGAAGCCTTGAGCATGTTTCAGGGGGGCCTCCAAGCAGGGCCAGCATTAGACTCACTGGGGCCAAGGGCAGAAAGCCAAAACCCACTGTATGGGGCTGAAGTCCAGGTCCCTGAGCCCCGCCACGTGGGGCTAAAACTTAAGTCTGAGCAATGTAGCTTCATAGGGGCCCATGGCAGTTGCCCTGCTGGCTACCTACTAATGTCATTTCTGCCTTTTATATGCAGAAAGCCAGTTATTGTGGCACAGGTGGGCCATTGAGTTTTTATAGCATGTTGAGGGGCCTCAGAGAGAAAGGTCAAGAACCTCTGAGCTGAAGGAATAACCGTTATCCGCTCTGTGGACCTGTCCCTAGCTGGTCATAACCACTTGCAAGACAATAGCAGAATTGTGTTCTATTCCGGACAAGAGAGTGTAGTCAAGTGGTTACAGACAGGACAGCCAAACGCACATTGGAATGTTCACTCTGAAAAGCTGGCCAGATGTGACTTGAGAATGCCATATAAGGGACTGGGATTTTATTTTCTCTCTGGCAGTCTAATTTATGCAAAACTTATGATTTCTGGTTGATCTTATGAAATTGCTGCATCATTCAGTGCCTCAGGGTATACTAAATAAGCCATTTGCTAATGAACTGTGTCACCCAGGCTAGGGAGGTCTAACAGGAACAATTAAGAGTCATTAATTTAAATAACTTTCCATTCAAAAGGAAGCACCCTTGAATAATAAGATGGCTGAAGCCTAGTGAAACCCGTTCTTCCCCACAATGTCTGCAGAGGGTGGAGTTGGAGCAGTGGAAAATCCCCAACAGACAAAGAAACAAAAAGGATGAAAAAAATGTTAGGAGTTACTGTTAAAGAGATAATCTTGTTCGCTAAGTGAGGAAACTTATAATTGTCTGACATGAACAATCTAAGGAAGACTGCTGCAGGAGTCTGAGACATCTTCATGACCATGAAGACAAACCTGAGATGTAGGAGTCCAGAATAGGATATTGAGACCCCTGAAAATAGTGAACAAAATCCAAAGAACACTCAAGAATGGTGAGGAATATAAGGGAGTGAATTGCATACCCAGTTGTTATATTGCCTAGAGATCCAAGCACAGGAGTGGCGGACACACCCTAAAACTGAGGGGGCCCTCCAGGTACCCAAACTGTGGATCTACTCCCCCATGCATATGGTTACCAGTCGTTCGGATTCTCCTGGACATGTCAGGCTTTTTCGGTTATAAATAGCATCTGGGGGGAACAACTCTAAAAGGTCTGGGATTTCCCTCCCCATGCAGGGTGCGGCTGACAGAGAGGCTGGGCCAGACTGAGCCACTTGCATCATGGCCTCCAGCAGCCAGAGCCTCTTCCCCCCATACCACACACCCCACCTCCCCTGCTCCCCCACTCCCCTGCAGCCTCAGATCGCCGGCTAGGCCACTCGCATCGTGGCCTCCAGCAGTTCTAGAGCTCCTCCTCTCCTCCTTCCTCTCCTGCAGCCCAGCACGCCATGCTGGCGGCACTCTGAGGGGGCGGGTGGCGAGCT
>ML677335.1:18434085-18457352 GCA_007922305.1 Dermatemys mawii | reverse complement strand
GCGTGCTGGGGAGGGGAGGGGTTGGAGAAGGGGCAGGGGATCTCTGGAGGTGGCAGTCAAGAGACAGGGCAGGAAGCTGGGGGATTGGATGGGTCAGGAATCAGGAGTATGGAGGAGGTCAAGGCAGTCAGGGGACAGGGAGCGGGGCAGGGGTTGAATGGGTCAGGGATTCGGGGAGGGATGTCAGGGGGCATGGAGTTGTTGGATAGGCATGGGAGTCCTGGGGGTCTGTCAGGGGGCAGGGGTGTGGATAGGGGTCAGAGCAGTCAGGGGACAGTTAGGGGATGGAATCCTAGGGGAGAGGTTAGTGTGTGGGGGCCCAGGGCGGGGGCCGCCGGGGCCCCCGGCGACGGGGGCCTTGGATAGGGGGGGGGGCCCGGGGGGGGGCAGTTAGTGATAGGGGCCCTGGGAGGGGTGATCAGGTGACAAGGAGCAGAGGGAGTTGGATAGGTTGAGGTTTCTGTGTGGGCAGTCAAGGAGTGGGAAGTGGGAGGGGGTGAATAGAGGGCAGGGCAACCTCCAACCCCGATGGAGTGTCCTCTTTTTTGAAAGTTCAAATATGGTAACCTTACTCATGCAGCCTCTTCCCAGAAGACCCAGCCCTTACATCACCCATTCTCCCCAAGACCCTGCCACACCCCTTCCCCTGAGGCCCGGTCCTGTGCTGGTTTTCACCCAAGCCCCAAGACCTGGCTCCCTCCTCTTCACCACCCCTCTTCCCTCCGTTGCTCTCCATGACCCCGTCACCCCTTATTCTGGCACCCCAGCCATGCACCTTTTATTTGTCTATGAGTAAAATGTGATTGACTTAGAAATTCCTCTGCAAAGCCTGTGGATTACTTGTTTCAACTACCACATGTCCCTGAAGGGACAAAACTATAAATCAAAGTACCGATGAAGGCAAGGTTATGGGAAGGGTGTGCCTGAATAATTATGGGGTCTTGGGCTGGCTCCAAATTGATTCCGGAAGTCCAGAAGGATTTGGGGTATGATTGCCTAGAAGTAGTACCAGACAATCTGTACCCAGAAGTGTTCCCAGGTACTTAAGTATTTTGAGGTATTTTGCACACTTATATTTAGGTATATTTTTAAAAGCATAAATAACTTTTTGAAATCTAAGTACTTTTAAAAACAGATTCTTGAAACAATCACAGCTATTCTGTGTTCTGGCTGGCACCCATAACCCACTGTCCTGGCTTGGGTGTTCAGGCCCTGAGTTCCGGCTGACAGTTGTTTTTTCCCCACTGACCCTGCTGCTACCACACCAGGGTGATGGCCCCACCCCTTCACTTCTGTAACACCGGACAAATAGGGTTGACAATTTTGGTTGGCATTGAAAAAAATGCTCATAATAGGAGCAGTTTAATTCTAGATCAAGTGAACAAAGATACATGGCACCTTTTAAAAATTATATATAAAAAGATGGGAGAAGGTAGCAAAGGAATAAAAACAAGAAAAATCATCTCTTTGAAACTAAATACCTCTAATTTCAGAGGTAATTCAATCACAACCTAACATGAAGTCAGAGAAAGATCCATGTCCTTGTATAATGCCATCTTCCCTCTCCACTGTTTTTGTTGTCACTCACAGCATTACAGCTAAGCATAGACTGTAAGCATTTTGTCTTTTTTGTTTAGAAAATGCTATGGAGCTATATAAATAAATATTATATTAAGTTAAAAGATCAGCCAAAGACAAACACTCATTGAGGGGCAAAAAGTCATATCCTCATACATAAAAGCTGCAGCAGAGACAGAGATGCACTGAAAACCCCACAGCATGGAGACTTCAGTGTCTTTAGCACTTCTGGTAGGTAAATGCAGCACTTACAGTGGGCAGCCATAATTAGAGAAATTCTATCACTCTTGAGGAGTAATGTCAGCCCAGGTCTTCCAATGAAGAGTCAAATCCTCTTTAATTCTCCCTAACCAGATTCTAGTGGCAAAATGACAGACTGAAAAACCCTTTCTTTTCATTCATCCCTGTATCTTGGTCCCAAAATTCCTCTCCAGGGCCCACAACAGGAACCAGTGTCAACATTGGCTCTGTAGTTGTTTCCTCTCAGATTTACCAAGGGACGGGACAATGCTGCATAGAATGGCTCTCACCAGCCACGCCCCTTGCACATATTAGCAGTGTTGTGTTGGCACAGGTTTGGATTTTGAGAATTTTGGAAATCTTTTATATTGAGAGATGGCATTGAACAATGCATGCAAAAGTATATGAACCTTAACTTCCCACACTGCTAAATAAAAAATTAAATTTTTTAAAAAAACATTCAAAACACGTGTTTTGTTTCAACGTGTTATGTTTTAAAGTTAAGTAAAAATGACTATTTCTGACATCTCATACAATCAAACTGATTTTTTAAAAAAATTCCTTGCTTTTTCATATGATATGGGAAAAACCTGTCTAGCAAGCTGGCTTTTTACTCTCCCATTTACTAATTCACAGTGCAGAATATTATTCTAATGCATAAAATATATAAATATCAAAAGCTGAAGAAATCAAATCTGTGCCCTGAGAAAGGAGTTAGCCTTAAAAGGATGGAAAAATGAAAGCTGTTTAAGGAAACTGCTGAAGAATTTTGCAACTGGAGAGCATTATCAAGAGTTTGGCAAGAAATTCTGTTTAAAAGCATGGCTTACTGCCTTGAGCATCCTTTTGTTTAAATGAACAATCCAAGTATAGGAAATGAATTCATAGATACATGTTTTTCAGTACATGCTTCAGAGACTTGAACCAGTATGGTGTGTTCAAACTACAGTCTTCTCCAATGTTTACCTGGTCTAACAAACTAACAGAACTATATGATGTTTCTGACAAGGAATAGGAAAATTATTGTATGCATGTATTATTTATTTATTTGGCTATATCATCCAGATATACCATAGTCCAGCTAGTATAGCAGCCTGTTTCTGATACTGGCCAATGCCAGGGACAGCTGTCTCTGAAGCCTCTGATACTAGCCACTCAGAAATGGAATGCTCTCTCAGATTGGGGTTCTCAACCTTTTTCTTTGAGCCTCTCCTCCCCCACCCCCAACATGCTATAAAAATTCCACAGTCCGCCTGTGCTACAACCTTTTTCCTGCATATCCAGTAGATTAAAAGCCAGGGCTGGCATTAGGGGGTACCAAGCAGGGCAATTCTCTCAGGCCCCACACCACAGGGGGCCCTCCAAAACTAAGTTGCTCTGACTTAGACTTTCAGCCCTGGGCCCCAGTGAGTCTAGCATCAGCCCTGCTGTCTGGTTTATTTTGGCGGACCCCCTGAAACATGCTCATGGACTTCTAGGGTGCCCCAGACATCCGGATGAGAACTGCTGCATTAGATGAACTCCTGGTCTGATCCAATATGGAAGTTCCTGTGTTCCCATATAGACAAGTTTTCTTTTTTCAAATGGTAGTATCTTGAAAATGTCACACACTGTGTACGGAAAGTCTTAGAGAAACTAATGAGTCCCAGGTTATGCACCAATAACCTGCTTTTCAGAGGAGCTGAGCACTGAGAGCAAAGGGAGCTCACAATGCCTAGCACCTATAAAAATCAGGTAATGAGATTCTCAGAAATACTGTGGCTACCCAAGAGAAGAAGAGAGACAACCCCTCCTGCCCCATACACGCCATTTTGTTCCAAAGAGAAAATAGTCTTGTTGTTACTTTATTTGTATTATCAGACATGGTGATGAACCTATAGTTACTCTCCATCATTACTCCGAAATAAGAATACTTCATACTTGCATGGTGCTTTTCACATATGAGGCGCATAGTGTGCATTACAAACATTAGTGAACTTAGCTTCATAGCACTCGAGGAGGTGGGGAAGAAATATATCATCAATTTTACAGTCAGCAATTCTGATCCCTAGTTTTGTGCCTTAACCACAAGACCACCCTTCTTTCATTATGCTCTGAACTTACATCAAGATCTACCGACATAAATCAAACTCCTTTACGCAGGTTTAGGTCAGTGCTCATGGATCTCAATGTAGAGTCGGGGCCTTAGCTCACAATGAATTCTAGTACTAACATTTCAAAAATGAGTAGTCCATACAATCAGTCAGTAATCATATCTAAGTAGTATTTCATCTCTTTTTCAAACAAACACTTTCCCTACAGATAAAAATAGATCTGTGCTACAAAATACATGTAAGTCTGGGTGCTGGCTGATAAGATGAAAAGGAAATATTTAAACGGTCAAAGTGTCAGGGTTACAAACCATACCTTCCATGACATACACCAGTGAACCCACATCTCCTTCTTTGATGATGCAACTGTCTTTGCCATATTCCACTGGATACATACAATCCACAATCTCCTGGATCTGAGATAGTTCTAGATTCTTCATGAAGTCATTGTCAAGGATTGCCTCCTTTATTAGATCCTTGGACCTATGGCAAGAAAGGCAAGATTTATCCACTTGTCTGACAATTTAGTTCATTAACAGAATGTGAAGTTTAGCACATTCACACAGTGCCCTGGTGCTCTGATGGATGTATTTGCTTGTAAAGATTCCAATACTTTCCCAAACAATCTGAAAGCAAAGTCCATCTGTGAAGAAATGAAAAATACAAAGGGGTGCATGTGTTTGTTAACTTGTGAATGCTCATCATAAATAGAACATTAGATATGCCAAGTTTTGAAGAGAAGTAGAGTTCAATGCTTATAATTTTGTCATCTCTTAGCTACAGGTTTCATGTTTATACTGATGTCATGAGAACAATGTTACTCCACTATTTATTCTCAATGTATACAAAACAACAAGAGAAATTTAATATTTTGTGACTTGTTTATTATGTTTGTATAATAATGACAAAAATTAAAGCATACAAGAAGTTGCAATAATATACATGTTGGGCATTCCTTCTGTAGTATAAAGGATATTTCAAAAGTTCATTAAATACAACATAGAAAACATTATTACAGAAATAAGAATTCATTTTTTTTATTATACATTAGCGGTGTCTTCAAGGAATTATTTTATTAGCATGTGCAAAAAATATACAATTGCTTGGGTTTTTTGCATGCAATTGCTTTAGAAGTAGAAGCCAGAGGTTCTCATCTTAAGTAGCAACTTTTAATAGCGTTAGCAGGAAAGCAGTTATTGTCAACATAGACAATATAAAAAGGTATAAATTGTTAAGCAGTTATTTTAACATCCTTATTCTTCTGGAATGTATAGCTGAATGTGCAGTTTAACCTGTTTTTTCAGAAATACTTCAGTATCTCTGCCACTGCAGAATATATACTGTCTATGACCAACAGAATTGTTTCTAAATATTTTAAAAAGTTTTTACTGAGGTATCATCAATTCCTACTACATGAAAGATCATCTCCTATATTAAGTGCTCAAGTGAAACTGTTAAATAGTACACTATTATCCATGCTCAACATATTTCCCCCCAGATTGTCTATCAAGTCCATCTTAAGCCATCTGTTAATACAGAGTAATAAGATCACTACATGATTTTTTTAAAGGGCTTCTTAAAGGATTTTGTACAAATGAATAGCTGAGGATGGCATGTGTACACAAACTAGGGCTTAAAAAGGATCATTTAAATAAGGATAATTTGGAAGCAATATCTTGGTCATTAACCCATCTCTGGTTGATATCTTTGTCTTTAGCATTTGTAGGATCACAGATATATACACTTTTACTCCACATGTTGGCTTTATATAAACACATGACTAGAGTGCACAGGATTTTTACTTTTTAGAGAGTGGACAGTAAGAAAACAAAACTGCTGCTTCATTTACAAGCTGGGATTTTAAAAAGAGGGAGTATTAATGGTGAGTAAGTCAATCACCATCTGGCGATAGGAAGAGTTCTTTTTTTACCAAAACTGGCTCCTTATACTGTATTACAAAATATGCCAAGTCCATGGAGCAAGGAGTGTCTTTCATGGACGCATGTGTGGCAGAATAGAAGACCAAATGGTCTATTGGTCTGTTCCAGGATGGCAAAGCTTGTAAGAATTTGAATATTGAAAAATTCACTTCAAAGCCTATCTACAATAAAGAAGATGGAAAAGGTATATTATTGTATTGATGAACTTTCACTTGATTAATTTGATTAGTCACTCCTTGGGTCTACTTCTGATTTCATTTACACCAAATGATTACTTGATTTAAACGAAGTCTCATGATTTCCCCCAATGTAACTGACATCAAAATCAGGCCCCTGATTTAAAAGGCTCAGATGATTCATGCTCTGGGTAGTCTGTTTGCCTATATGGTACATCACCAGATAGTCTGTCACAACTATATTCGGCATTCAGACAGAAAAGCATATTTTAATCCCATTCATTACTGGGCAGATTTTCCATCAATGTAAATTGTCATAAAAAAACACTGTGAAGACGATGCTCACCACACCAAAGAGTGTTCATTATTAATATTTGAAGAGTGCTAACAAGTATAACAGAAGCTTCCATGTAAATCATATTAACATTACATTTACAGACATTTATTTTAGTTTTAATTGTCAAAACAAGACTTTCCTTGATGATAAAATAAGGTCCATTCTTTCAAATAGAATGTTCATCATAAATAATAAGAAGAAGATCCATCAAGTGACTGTAGAAAATTCAGACAGAGTGGGAGCCAAATCTGATCAGTTAGGAAGGCAACAGAAAAATTATACAAATTATTGCAGAGACTATCAAAAGTAGAAAAAACAACTCTCGGGACTCTAGAAGGGGCCTAAAAGTCTGAATGATAAAGCAGGAGTGGCAAAAGGAGCAGAAAAACCATTAGCAATTCTCTTTTTGGGAACAGAAGCCACAGAGCAAATATGACATAAGCAAACTGCAGGAATTGGCAACATTTTCACACAGACTTTCTATCACCATGTAAGGAAACCTTAGACGTAGTATGTTTACAGCATATGAAGGTCCTACTAAGAAGCCCATGAAGCAGGATCACAGAAATTAAGGAAGACGACGACCCACTAAATCACTGAGACCATTTCCCTGCCAGTATAGAACACTCTCACTAGACAAAAAGATATGCCAAATATTATATTGATAATACTTCATCTTAGCCAAAAGTGAATCATAAAAATAGATGTCTCCATAGTTTATTGTAGATAATATTAATTACATTTACCCATCAACATATCATTAAAAATGGTCATTTTTAGAAGTAGTTAGCCTTAGACAGATATTTTTAGTAGAAGCCTGCAATCACAGTGATGAGCACGATTTCAATGTCTGTAAACAGTCTTCCTCTTCATACAGGCAAACTACATATAAAATGAATGAATCCCTCGGTGCTTAAACTGGTAAGCTTATGCCACTGTTCACATCCTATCACCAGCTTGAGCAATGCGAATTTCTTTAAATCAATGATTTTTTGCATACATCTTATAAAATAATGCTCAGTTTTAACTAATCCAAAATTAAGTGCAAATATATTGTCATGATTACAGTAAGATTTATTCTGTTGTTCCAAGGGGTGGATATTTGTCAGCCTGGTAATATAAACTAAAGAATTACTCATGTAAGTCCAGTACCATTCCTAGATACTTGACTTTCTCTAGCTTGTCTAATAAATAGTTTTCATACAATAAAATTAATTTTGGAAAGATTTCAAATAAAAAAAGTTACATAGGCCATTTATCCAAACGTGAAATTAATTCATACACAGCATACTAAGTTCATATTTTTATCATCCTTTATTCCTTAATTTTTGGTTTTATAAAATTACATCAATCCCTGAACAAAAGTATGACTAAACTTTTTGATAGAGAAGGAGAGCCAGTCCTGAAGTATGTTCTTCACAATCAAGAGTAAATGGTTTAATAATGGACAGTTACTGTATTCTCTTTTTATGTTTGAAGGGGACTCACTATTTCATTTGTATTTTCTGATTTGCTATCCAGTGGAGGCCATCTATAAGTAGAATAAATCTACAATATTTTCAATGGAGCGGGCTATCTCCAGATGACCCCATTAGAAGAGTGCCCTTTCATGAATATTTATTTAGTACAGAGTTTAATGGTTCCTAAAAGTGAGGGACACTCAGTGTAGGAAGAAGCACTTATTCGTTTTCTTATTACTCTCTAAAGGAAGATACAAGAATAGATAGAAACCCTGACAATAAGCAGACATGTTCTAGGGAAGGTAATGATGAATTATAATGGAGAAACTATCAGGAATAAAGAGGGGAAATAATGGTACTCAACTCCATGGACTTCATCTTTTCCAAGTCAATTTGAATAACCATCAAGATAATCAGAAAGGCAGTAGGACAACCACCAAACTAATTATATTGGTATTCATTCTATTTGAGAAAGAGTATCTTAAACAGCCTCCTCTCAAGAGAAAATTCAACCAAAACTTTCAGCCACCTATGGAGTTCACAATCCTGAGTTGACTGTGTGACAGTCCTATACTCCAGTGTATGTTTGAGTATCTCTAACCTGTGCTGCTGCCAATGGCTCCAAGAAGCCAATATAGCTCTTGAAGACTGCTAGAACACACAGAAGATGCAGCTACACCCCCTACATCAGCAAGTGGGAGATTTGGCTCAGAGGTCATTACACTAGCTATATGCCAGTATAGAGGCTCTCTCCACACTGGAGTGATCCACTTGTGCCAGGGGTAGAGCTGCTTTTTGGAAGTGGCCACCCTTCAGTGCAGAATTTGGCCCAATGAGCTAACAAGCAGTTGAATACACCTGTGTAAATGTGAGATGTTTCACTAAACTAAAAATACTATAGTGTAGAATTCAAAATAGCATGAAGCACTATACAACCTTAAATTACAAGAGAAGTTAATGCTACAGTGATTAGTAATATACAGAGTAATGCACCAGAACCTCATATGACAGTCTGGGCTTAATCTGTCAATAATTCACATTTTAGAGAAACCAGAATTAATGTTAAGAATATGACCCCAGTCTCTTGAAACCCTGGGCCAAAATCAGGCAATTAGTATCTTTTTTTTTGTTTGTAAATTATATGTTTGCTTATGCAACTGAATAGTGAGAATTGTAAGCTGCTACTCACCCTGAGTGATCAAAGATGCAGACGTTATGGAGGGATCTACAGTGAAAATGCCTCAATCAGTTAACCATATCAAAATGACCACCACCAGAACAGCAAAAAGTTGAGAGAAACCTGTTTCTCCACCACCACCACCACCCCTTCTATTGGTTGTACCTAGATATGTCAGTTGTAGTTTCGTAATTGTGACAATTTTGTTACAGGAAATATTTTTTCTGGGAGTTTAAATAAAAAAATGTGTTTTTACTATGGGAATTTTGCATTAAGGTGCAGTGGGAGTGGATTAAGGTACATGTGTAGCATACATGTATTCTGTTTTTTCTTGTACAGGAGCAAAATGATTGAAGATTTAAAATCTTTTGGAAAGGGAATTCTAGGAAGTGTCCTTCTATAAAGAAATCTTAGAGGTAACATGAGAGGAGGCAAAAATTTAGGCCTGGCAATAATCTTTAAGTTTTGTTTGTGTTGTACCTCCTTACACTAGGTGGTTGTACTTTACTTGTGTATTTTGACAATATTTTTCTTCTTTTTTTAAAAAAGAATTTTAAATATAATCATCCCTAGGTTTGACAGATATTCCAACCTCATGGATTGGAAACAGAACAACAGTCAAGTCCAAAGATGAAAGAAAAATAGACTCCTTTTCCTTTAACATGCATGCATAACACCAGTGAACACTAATTTTCCATCAAGTGCATTACAAAACCTGTTTTGTGTTTCCACCCCAGCATTTCAGCTAAAAAAAAAAAAAAGAAGAAGAAACTAGAAGCATTGCTCAACAAGAGAATTTGTAAGCCTCAATTATATGATGAGTGAATTTTTTTAAAAGTGTTCATTTATGCAAAGTACAACAGTGCACTGACAAGAATGGTATCCAAAAAAATGATGGGACCACCACTTTTAGACTAGAACACAACTTTTGAAATGGAGTGTTTGGAACTGAATAAACCTAAATCCTAGAGAAATTAAATGTGGTTTTGAAAAATGAAACACATGGTTTTTTTAAAAAAAACCACACACACACCATGCAGAGTATTTTTACACTTGTTTCTAAAGTTTTATTGGTTACTTCCTTATGGGAAAATTTCCAAATTATAAGTTTTGTTGACCATGCACCCCCAGTGCAAATATTTAAATAGGCTATTAATGTATTTTACTGCTATTGACTGAAATTATCTTCTTCATTCAATTTTTTTTTTTAAAAAAAGTATGCCATTCACCTGCAATTTTGCTCACTATATTGTGTCTTAGCTTTCCTCATGAAAGTGCAAACAAAAAAGTACAAGGAAGAATGGCAATACAATGCCCCAATCACTCAAGCTAAAGTGTACCTTTAGCCTAAAATTTAGTAATGTCTTTCAAAGCCTACCTGGCTAGGCAATGGAAAATCATATTATTTGTAATTATTTCACTATAACTACAGGGACATTACACAAGACAGGGTAGAACATGCCTAGCTCTCAAAGATTTGGGGGTCTCTGAGGCAGAGTTTCATTTTGAGGAGCAACTACCAGTGCATTTGAACCCCACGAATATGGCATTCCAGTCAATCCTGGTTTAGCTGAAGCAGATAGCTCCACAAAGTAACAGATGCCCAAAGAGTATTGCTCATAGGAAAAAGACTATAAAAAAATCTGTTATGAAAATAACTATCTGAACCAAGTTAAGTAGGAAACTTGCAAAGTGATTCTGACAGAGGAATGGGTAGCTAATGGGTAGCTATCCATAGCTTATATTTCTTTTGTAGGAGGAGGACAAACATTGCTAATAGAGATTTATACATACACACCCCTTCATCTCATTAAGAGACAGTGAGTGAACCTGAGAGTTAACACCTGTGTTTACACACAATTAAATATTTGAAAAAATAAATTAGCATCCCTAAAGATCTTCCCATGAGATGGGAAATTGTCCTTTTAAAAAGACACTTATTGTGTGTGCACATCTGCCTTCAAAAGGGCTATTTCACAATAAAATGGAACAGGCAGTTGAGTAATGAATACAATCCTGAATGGGATTTGGGGACCACCATTTTGGGGAGGATGTCCAGCATGATAATCAGCCAGAACAGCTGAGTAAATACCTTTTGTGAAAGATGCCAGATATGATGGTGAAATTCCATAAACTTACATATCAAGTTCTCTCTTTTGACAAGATTTAACCAGAGAGAAGAAGAGCAAGTGCAACAAGATCATGGGCCACAATAATGAAGGTGTGTGTTAATACAAGAACATTGGTTCTCTGAGTCAGAAAAGAAAGGAATTGCTGACTGCATTTCTCTGACCAAAGTAGAGCTAAGAAAAGGATGCTGCTTTATACAAATATATTTTCCTTTATAGTCTCTTTAATTATGTTTAGTGTACCTATCTTGCTGAGCTTTGCAAAGAATCCAGACTTCTCTTTCGTTGGAATTTCATGTTTTTCTCTGTACCCTAAGAGTGACAAGCTGTATCCAAAACAGAAAACAGTCATCAGGACAGCAGAAGTTTGAAAGCCCATCTTGGAGGTCTTAGTAAAAAGGTGCCCCACACCAGGCAACACAGGGCTAACAACTATTGTGGGCTCAGCCAGCCTTAACCCCTCCCCCGCTTATCCCTGAGAGATATCAGGCCTGGAGGGAGGACCTTAAAACAGGAAGACTAAGTAGTTTGTAACTGACAAAAAGAGAGAAGACGTTGAATCTTCTTCTCCTAGAAAGAGGGCTGGCTTTTAGGCAACAGCTCCTCGGATGACCACTGCCTGATGGTCCCTCCCTGAAGGAAGGGCGGACCAATACTGACTGAGCTTCGAGAGAACTATTTCTTCATATGAGCCTGTGAGCCTTGTTGGGCCCACAGCTGAACTGAAGGCTCTCTGGAAGAGAATTTATTTTTGCATTTGATAACAACTAGGAAAGGGATTGACTGTGTGGGGTTCAGCCTTTTATGACTTTAGTGGAATACCCAGACATTGCAGACCAGAGACCCATGTGAGTGCAGAGGCCTGGCCCAGAGCCAAGGGGTGGCCCTGGGGAACTAAAAGGAAATACAGCATATCAATGAAAGGGCACAGAAATATCCAAATCAAAGCCCAACTCACCTGTTGGAGGCTAGAATGGCTTCAGTGAATGAAGTCGTAATATGGGTGAAATTCCTTAGCTGTCTATGGCCAGGAAGTTAAATGTTCAATAATTGGGGCTCTAAGGCAGCTAGGCACGGAATGAGATTCACCTGCTAGTACCTCAGAGGACTAGTGAATGTTTGAGAGCAGAGTTCTATGCCATCTTGTGCTAGGGAACCATTACCAAATAAGAATGCAATCTACACAGTCTAATTAGAGACTGGCCTATTCTCCTCTCAGAATACATGCATCTTTTACAATCTCAACAGGAGTGGTGCACACATAGCAAGAGGTGACTAGACCAGCGCTGTTTGAACCCCCTGGAGATCATTCTTAAATATTAATATTGAATCCATCTTTGCAGTATTCTTGGCTAGATTCCAGATTTGGTCTGAGACTTTGGCTTTTGCATAATCCCTAAGGAATGCTTTTAAATCCTCAGAACTTTTAGTGGTGACACCATTGTGTTGCAACAGGAGCCATGGCTGT
This sequence comes from Dermatemys mawii, assembly GCA_007922305.1. Lineage (NCBI taxonomy): Eukaryota > Metazoa > Chordata > Testudines > Dermatemydidae > Dermatemys > Dermatemys mawii. The sequence goes on along the minus strand of ML677335.1, from coordinate 18,444,757 downwards.
AACTCCCACAGTCATGAAAGAGAGGGTGAATATAACAGAGACAGAATCCCACTCCAGATACTTCCATTGTCCAAATTCTACAGCTGGAGCATATTATCTTCCTAAGTTAAAAAAAAAATATTGTGGTCATTTTCCCAAAGCAGTACAGAAAAATCTGGGGCCAGAGAGCTAAGAAATCAGCCAAGCAAAGTTTTCAGGGGGTCCAATTAATCTCCTCATTCTGGTATGCCCAGACACCCACTTGGAGACTAAGAAAAGGCAGAAAGTTCACTCTCTTCCCCAGGATTTGTATATAAATAACATTAAATATTTTATGCTATTTCCCTCTTGTGCACATATTCATGTGTGTTTTGTTTTGTGTTTATATAAAGACAAAGGCAGAAATCCCAGGTGATCAGATAGGTCTTCCAATTGTCCTACCCCTCTGAGCATGTTTTCTGAAGACTGTCTGTATCTGAAAGGGAGCTAGGAAATAGAATCGTTTCCAGATTCAGCTCTGACCAAAACTCCGAGGTGAGGATGTTCAGATCCAACACTGATCATCTGAGTAGCCTCTCTCACCAAAACCAGAAGATATTCTGGATAGAGAGGTTCTGGACTCTTTCTAAATATGATCTATTGTGAAGCTTTTGTGGTACTCATAGTTACTCGTAGTTCCAGGTGCTTTATTTAGTAAAAGAAAGCACCCTTGTTAAACAGGAATTTAAGTTTGTTATATTGGCTGAAGACTTTGCAAAATAATCAGTGCTCATTAGCTCACAGCTTGACAGATAAATATTAAATGTGTAACATACGTGTGTGTGTGTGTCTTTTTAAAGACTTGCTGATTGCCATGTAATAAGCTATAAAATCTAACTTCCAACCACTAAGTTCTTAATTGTAATCACTAGATATAATACAATTATAAAAAAATTTGACTTTTCAAAAACCTAGTAATCTGCCTTGAAAACCAGATGAATTAAATTAAGGTCTGTATAACCTATTGTAAATATAGATTGGACCAACTCTTCTGGTCAGCATCCTGTTAATCTCAGCTAGCACACTGGACACCCCAGGCTTACCGTCTTTAGACAAATTAGAAGTTAAAATATATTAACATTAGCCTGCCATAGGAAAGAAATAATGAAGCAGATAGAATAATTTAATACTGAACTTTGATCACCTGTAAATTGTAAGAAATATTTTATTCAGTCATTATAGAAGATGTTTCTTCCAGTGTACAGATTAAAACAGAAATTCTTTTTTAAAAATGACCCCCTACTCCTACGCCTGTTCTGGCAGAAGTTTAAACATGTTTTTCTCCTTTTAGGAAGGAACAGTATTTTGCATGTGTAATTGGAAGGAGCTAAAACAGATAACACTACTGCCAGCACTACTGTAACAGAAATAATTTTCACCAAATTCATGAGTTTTTGTTCATGAATAAAAAAAACCTCTCTCTCTCTCAAAGTCACACCCAGCAAAAGGCTAATTATGGCCATCATTTTAGGACTTTCTGTAGCAGAAATTATAAGGGGTATCTGTGCATCACAGAAAGAAGAACTTATAGACTTGGCTTCTCAGTACAGCCTAGCTACTCAGTTAACAGTTTTGCTATGCCATACACCATTTTGATTGAGATTTTAGGTTCTGTGGATGAACAACAATTTTCTTGTGTCCTTACTAAATATAATTTTTCAGAGCCAATACTTGCCATGAAAGCTATTTTAAGCTTTCCTGTACACATCCAGATTTCAGCCAGAGTGTTAATAACAACATATGCTCTTAGTCTTAACCTTGCATGTGGAAGCTCTGAACAGACTGCTGCTTTGTCATGCGTGGATGTGAATTGAGCCTCCAACAATGAAAATAAAGAGAAAAGTAATATGCTATTTGCATAACATCTACACTCAAATCTAGATATTCATTTCATATTTTGACCCAAGGGGTATTATTCTAGACAGATGATAGTAAAAGATAGCATTCAGAACACATATACTGTCTTCTACAGAAGTTTGTTCAGTTAGGAAGCAGGACAGATTGAGTCTTGAAATCCTTGAATAAAAAGCACTATGAAGCTGCAACATATTTTTTGCTTCATTAAATGTGACTGATCAATGGACACTTGTGAGGGCAGGAAGCGTGTTCCAGGGACCTTTTAGTGCCAAATGACAGAGGGGTGCATAAAGGCTACAAGATCCAGTGTATCTACATAGTAATTCACCAAAGAGAGTCATGCAAGGTCTCTGCTTATAGCTTGTGCCACAGTGGTTTTCATCATTATTGTAAAGTGTATGCATAGATAAATGCAAGAAGTTTCACTCTATATGAATGTACAGTGTTTTCTTAATGTCTGGACTTGGAGCTGGTCATCCAGTGTGAGAAAAAAAGGTTTCTTTCATGCAGAAGATTTGTTTAATTGCTCTGTCTATATGTAAATTGAGTATCATACTTCACAACGTACCCTATTTCCAGCCTGAGCAAAATCCTAAATCAAGTAATTGCAAAGGCTCTGGAGAGATCCTAGCAAGAAAAAACACAAGCAGCAGGGGTTACCCTGTTTGCAAGTGAAGACAATGGATTTGTGGACTATATCCATATAGAAACAAGGTAGATGAGGTAATATTTTTTATTGGATCAAAACTTCTGTTTGTGGAGCTCAGTGTTCTCCATGTCCAGAGAAGGAAGCAGAGACAGAGCTGAAGAAAAGCTCTGTGTAGCTTGAGAGCTTGTACCTTTCACTGATAGAAGCCGGGCCAATAAAAGATATTACGCCACTCATCTTCTCTCTTCCATATCCAACACAGCTACGCCACTTCATATAAGCTACAGAGACAGTGACATTCTGGATCCTTCCACCAAGGAGTCAAGATAGCATGTTTGTCTCATGAATGGAAGATCACAGCCGACCCTAACTGCAATATGTTGGAAGGATTTTGAACGAGCTTTCTCTCTGCACTATGTGAATATCTTGTCAGTGAAGTTTAGACTCTAGTATGCACATTGTGATTTTACTTTGTACGTAACCCTTTGTTTCCAATATTTCAGCTTGCTATCATTTGAATCTCTGCTTTGTTAAATGTATACTTTATGCATAAAGATGTAGCATTCCCCAGTGACTATTCTAAACAAATCTAAGTACTCTGTGGTCAGCAGAGCTGTATTCTACTGTGTAACTGGTAAGCTGTGATGTACTGTTCCTTTGAGGACAGAGGATCTGGAAATTGAGTGTCCAGTGGATTAGGGACTGTGCACTCCATGGAGACACTTAGAGGACTGGGGATTTGGACTGTGCCTATCATTAATGTATAAAGAGCGAGCAGAACCTGCAGAGGCCTGAAAGTCAGTACTTGTGGTACAAGAGACTGGTGCCTGCTGACTCACAGCAGGCACAGACTTGCTGCTCATGCTACAGGGGAAGTGGTAGCGAGGTACCGCACAATCCAAGGGATTCCTGAGAAGCATCACAGAGAAAGACCCCCTTCCTCTGCCCTAGATACACCCCTGTTTTCTCCACTTAGAAATATTTCTAATGTTTTTTACACATGAGAAAGATAACATTATATATGCAGTTCAGTAAAAAGAAGCCATGAATGTCATGTTTTTTCACTAATCACCTAAATTAAAAATTAATCCTCAAACTGTAGAAGTTTCACACTCCAGATCTGAGGCTTCATCACCCTCAGGGTATGCTTTATCTTTTGAGAAATGTGCAGGAAGTACTTATGCAACCAGACAACTGACTTAACTTCCAGGAATTGTTTTGGAGAAGCTCTACATTGGCTTCTCCAATGATACCTACTGACAAAACACAAACATCCTCTTAGGATCTTGCAATTTTATCGAGCCTACTAAGTGAGAGACAAGATACTTACAGCACAGTAGATATAGTAGTTATATAAAATAAAAAAGGACATACAAGCAACAAAAAAGTGCCTTTTTGCTAATCACCTCACCCCTTTAAAAAATATGAAACGCTGCTAATATTTTTACATTGATTTGCTGAGATAGCAACTCTTATCCTGTATATGGCACTGCTTAAAAGTGAGGGTCAATGAGCTCAGTATTTATTGTCTCTCATTGACCTCTGTATTACCTTTACCAATAAAGAGCTACATGGGCCAATTCTCCGGTCTCCTAAAGACTTAAGCAGTGCAGAGTGGCCTTAAAACACCCCAAGATTCCCAGCAGATAATTCAACCTGTATAAGGGGAACCTCCAATGGCACTGAGCAGGTAGAAGCAATGGAGATAAGCCAGAGGCTGGGAGCGGGAAGGAGGGAAAGATGAGGGCACGTCACAGTAAGGATTTGGCAAAGGTAAGCAATGCTGCCTCTGATCCTTTCCTGGCATAAGGGACATTGCACCAGCTTTCTGAGAAGTGGAAGACAGGATAGACACCCCCCCTTCCGGAACACGGTGACCCTGAATTAAGGAGCCACATCCAGATCCCTGCAATCAGCACTATCAACTATGCGTGACTGGAGAATTAGGACAACACATTTCTAACTTGCTGCACAGGGACCAACCTGGGAACTTGAAATCAAGTTTGTTTCTGGCTTGCATAATACCACCGGTTTCTGATACTTCAACTAGAACTTATTAAATGACTCTAATGAATACATGTGATTCTGAAAAGAATGCAGCACACTCTATAGTCTCTGTATGAGCTCCACAGTGCTAACAAAAGGTAAAAATAATGTCACTAAAGTAATCTCAGTAAACTCAGATTCAGAATACATACATGGAACAAGATTACAAAACTGCCATATTTAGTAAATTTGACCACAAGCATAATTAAAGCATTAAAATTTAGAAATTTAAGGCTTGTCCTAGACCTATTCTTTCCTTCCTTAGGAATTACTGCTCCTGCAAGTCCTACCAGGTTCTCTTAGTCATTTCTGAAGACCTGTGTACTACTGCAATTCACAAGTCAGTTTTCCATCTACTGTATATTTCCACATACTCTAAATGCCATAGGCTAGTAGATTTATGAAAATATTCAATTTTTAAAGATATAAGATTCCACTGCATGTAACATACTCCAAGTCTGGGGAGCAGCCAGATCAGTTACTCACCAATACAAGTGGACACCTCAGCCAGGTGTAAACAGGTCAAATGGACCAATCACCTGCTTAAATGGCTATTAACTTGCAGGAAAAGGGACACAGATGAAAAATTTATATCTTAAAAAGAAACAGCATGGGATTTTGTCTCCTAACCTCAGCTGGAAATGCCTCTCAAAGATAGAAAAAAAACTAAGAAAATGGGGCAGATCCCAGATCCTTTCTCCCTTTCTCTCTGCCCACAGCACTTGAAGAACAAAGGAAGTAGCACTGAACTGGGGAAGGGATCAGGACTGCTGAAATGTGAATTCAAAAAGCAAAGGTTTCTCACCACTCTAAGTTAGGCAGTAGTTGCATTTTACTTTTATTTTTCTTGTAACCAATTCTGACTTTCATGCTTCCTTATTTTTATTCACTAAAATCTATCTTTTTGGAGTGGATAAACATGTTTTATTGTTTAATCTAAACCAGTGTGTTTGAACTGAAGTGTTTGGGAAATTTTACTTGGGATAACAGTTTGTGCATATAATTTTCTATTAATAAACAGATGGACTTTATATGAACTTGTATTGTCCAGGAGAGAGCTGGACAGTACAAGACATACACTTCTGGGGAAAGTCTGACTGGGAATTTGCTGGTGTCACTCTGCAATGAAATCAAGAGTGGCTGGCTACAGCACTCAGACAATGTAATGGATTAATTTACAGGCTGGGGGCTGTGTGTGAGCAGACCAGAAGGAGTGGTAGCTCTTATAGCAAAGCAGTGTAAAGGGCATCTCAGGTTAGTGAGCTAAGGGGACAAACTGTTCACCAGCCCAGATTGTACCCTAAATGTGTCACAATTGCCCTGAGTGATTTCACAAAATATTTTTCTACATAAACACTTCCTGATATGCCATACATGTGGTATCACATCAAGCTGATGGCTCAAAGATATCACACAAGTATAATATCACAAGATATTATACTTATAATATCACAATAATCTAATACAATATAATATACTTATAATATCAATATGCAATATATTATAAATATATTATAATATATAATAATATACAATAATATACTTCTTATAATATCACAATAAGATATCACACAAGTATAATTTAAATTCATGATAGGCCTTTTAGACTTGCTTTACCTTTGCTACATCTGTGGCTGGTGATCTGAGGAATCACACCTTTGTATCGGACCCTAGAGTGATTGAATCTTTGAGAAAAGATTGCAGATTAGCATTTAGTCATCAAATCCAAAACCAATCTGTTCCTGGTCTTAGACAACAGATGTTTGTGAAGTACCTGCCAGGATGGTTGATGGGAAGATAATGATACTTGTAAAAGCAGAAGGTGTAACAGATGTTCTTGCATAGTAGGAGCAGAGGTCTGGCATGATGAAGAATCAAAAGCTAGTTTTCCCTTGTGCCTGGTATCAAACAAACAATGGCGCATAAACCTGGTTTGTGATTATTGGCTATAAGACTATGGTATTCAGACCTGCCTTACTTCCAAAGATACTTCCTTACTCCATATCTAATCCCTTCCTGAAAGCAGGTTAATAAATCTGCAAAGTATATAGAGAAAAGTGACAGATATACCATTCCCCAGTGACTAAGAAAAGATTGCTTTGCTGTAGGACAATAGAAACCACACAAGGGAATATTATGCTGTTTCCAAAGAAGACACATGATCTGACCCTGCCAATGCAATCTGGGAGTATGAATGCCATGTTAGAGCAGTTAGCAAGTAAAAAAAAGTTGCACTCCCCAAAACATGGAAATCCATAAAAGAGTAATTATATTCCCACAGTAACGAGCCTATCTCCAAGTGCCAAGCACAGTCTGTGCTTTTCATTCTTGAAAGGCAAGCAGTGGTCTGAACCAAGTCAAGAGCAAATAAAACAGAATCTTCTCTATTTAAATTCTTACATCACACATCATTATGATTTATGAGTGCCTTATTCAGAATTGCTCCATAAATAAGAGCAACTTGACACACCTGTTTTGGATGTTCTCTTTTTTTTTCTACAAATAGATTGCATATCTGCTCTGCATTTCTTCTCATCATTTGTCCAGACTTCCATTATGGAAAGTGAATCAAATATCTGATTAATATGGGGTCGGTTCCTCCCTCAACATGTGCCACTCCACTCCTATTAATGGGATTTCAGCAGGTACAGGGCCATAGGGAAAATAGAGGCAACATGCTTTAATTCAGCAAGTTTTTAATAAGTGTATAACTCAAAGTATCATTGGACCATTCATCTGCTAAAAGTTAGACACATGCTTATGTACCTTGAGGTATGCGTTAAGCTAGACAGTGCATACTTCTCTATGTTTGTATAGTGCCTAACACAACGGGCCCCCTGTCTTGGTAGTTCTTAGACACCATTGTAATAAATAAGATTCATAATACTGAAGCTGTGGTTTGCATCCTTGAAGAGCTTTTATTATCAAATGGAGTCACAGAGAAACATCAAATAATCATAGAATGGCATTCTGTCATTGGATTTTTTGAATCACGATGCTTTGTCAATATAACTCAATGTCATCATGAATTAATGCAATGTTACAAGGCAAACTGTCCTGTCTCATTTTGTGACCTTTACATTGTACGTTTGTTAGTGCAGAGTATGTGTATTATCTGCTTTTTAGCCAAGCAACGTAAGATCTAACCGTTTGATGGCATTTCTCGATTTGTCTGTAATGTGATAACTTTGGAATGCATAACCAATCAATTCCAAGCCTATTGATTTTGGTGCAAAACAAACATCAGGAAAGCAATTTCCCAAGACTGCCTGTTGCAAGAGATGGAAGCTTTCACTTTGGCGGCTTTTCGGCAGACACACTCCCACTTTTGGAGCTGCTGTCAAAATGCCGCTGTTAGCAGCTCGCGACTCCCCTGGAATCATGACCCCCAAGTGAGCCCTAGCGTGAGGGTAGAAAATGCAGGACCCTCGTGCTAGGGGTGTGTGAGAAAAGAGGACACACAGCCTCTGCCAGGGAAGTTGGGAGGAAGAAATGGGGAGCCATAGGGGGACAATGGTATGAGGGAGGAACATGGGACACATACCTCTGGAATGCGGCAGAATGGGAAAATGGGGGACTTCAAAAAGTCCCTGAAATAGAGGGTGAGAGGATGGCACACAAGGAGCTTGTAAGGAGGAAGGGAGAAATGCTAAGAGACTTTAGTGGGTGCAAGGCACTCAGTCTTCAGCATCTGTGAAGTGTGTGACTACTTAGGCTTTGCATTGTCAGAAGGGACGAACTGTCAGCCTGTGGTGCTGTGACTATTTTGTGGATCTCTGCATAAAATCAATCTCATTACATCCTCTCCACCCCACTTCATGTTATTGTTCCCATATACTGGAAGGGTTTGTTAGATTCCTCTCTCCCTCCTTACTTGCTGCTGGCATAGAGAAGTAAATAGTATTTTTCTTTTCTCACCCACTCCCTTACCACCAACTTCTTATTGCTGTGAAGGACATCCCACCTGCTCAGCACTCCGCTGCAGCCTGAAGTGTCGGTCCTTCAGACTGACTCTTTGCTCAGCCTAGTCAAGACCAAGCAAAGCAAGAAGAGCTGTAGTCAGACATGGGTTTCCACAAAAAGATATGAGCTTCAATGTCACAATTTGTGTATTATTGGCTTAAATAATTATTACACCACTGAAAACCATGAAAAAGGACCCTTAGAGCAATTTTAAATAAAAATGTTATTTATCTCTTGAATTTCAAGTTGAGTGAGTATCAACAACCCACCAGAAAATTCAGATTGATACGTATTCCCTTACAAAATTGTGGATGTGCTATCATGAAACTAAACAATACTAAAAATTAAGAAAAAAACATCACAAATGTAAATGCACTTTACAATACAAAAGCTTAAGAGGAAGTGCAAATATTTGATGATAGAAATATTCTTAAGTTTCCATTTAGTGAAGGAATTTTCAAGATGTTAAAAGTTCAGCATTTTCAAAACATCTCCACCGCTATTCTGATTGTCAGTGTTGTGAACCAATTTAACAGCTTAACTGCATTCTTTCATGTGTGACACATTGTAATTAAACAAAGCAATCACCAAGTCAGCTGAGAATATAGTTGATATTACTGGCTGATCTTGAACCTCTGCTGTCTTAGCCACAGAATTCATCAGAAAGAGTGTCCATCTCATGAAACTCATGTTTTTCTGTTTATATTTGGGCCACAAGGATACTAAAGAATCCTTGTGAATTTAGTGCAAAAATCCACATCAGAAAGACAATTTAAATAGTAATAAGTCTTGGCTGCTCCAAGGGACTGTGTTACGGAGGTAGGAGCAGGGGAAGGAATAGGATGGAATGAGAGTCTAAAGCCAGTGTTCCATGTCTGAAATTATTTTTAAGCTATTGAATCAGAATTAGATTGATTGCCAAGCTGCAGAAGCCAATGGAGCTTCTGTACTCGCAAAGCTTCATTTCTTTTGGACAGAACCCTATACACACACTATTTAATATTGGAATCTACTGATTATGTATATTAAAAATCAAAATCTGTGCCATTTTAAAATCACTATAAATGTGTGCCAGTGTAAAATTAGCTACATATTTCTCTTGTACCTAAAATACAAATATTTTTATAGCTAAAATATGCTATTTGTTGTCTAAGAGCAAGGTTTCAGGTTTGAGCAACAGACAGAGGTTAGTTCTCTCTCCTATTTGTTAGATTTTCATTCGACTCACAGAAAATTAAATATTTGAACAAAATGAACTGCCCCGACAGTGTAATCTTCAAATCTATTTCTTGTAATGTACCCTGATCTGGTCTGAGACTCGTATGTCACAACAGTTTTGTGGATTCTAAAGAGAGGCATCTCTAAGAGATATGCTTATAAATCTAATCAAAGATAGATTTCTGGGGGAAGGGGAGAATGCAGCCACAGACAGAACACCCCCCCCCCACACACACACACACACAATTACTACAGTCTGACTCAGCCAGTTTTAGTGTGCAATATTTTATTTCAAGATTTTTGCTAACATAAACAAAGCTTACAGAGTCCAATAATTTGAATCCTAATTTATCTGTTTTAAAGTCTATATACTTTAAAACCAACCACCAATGCTAAAGTTTTACCGTATGTGTTCAGGTACTAGTTTCCTAGGAAACCAGTGACTGTACGAACACTATAAAATGTAGTTTCTTGTTCTTGCTGTCGTACCACAAGTATGCTGTTATTTCCATGATACAAACCCTAATGTGAAGTTAGCTACAGTGGTAGACTGCATATCTAATAGACTTTAGCTAAGTCTCTAATTGCATTAAACACCCTATAGAGTATACATGCATCTATCTTTTACACTCATTTTATAACCAATCCATCTCATTTTCCACTATAGATAACACCAAGTCATCACTGCCGTTAAAGGAAGAAAAAGAAAAAAAAAACAACAGTAATAAGCTTCATTGTACTAAAGGTCTTCCTCTTCCTTATTCTACCAACTTTTCACAATACAGAAAAAAACATGGTAGTGGTATGGATTTCCCTGCATACATATATATGACAGATTGATTTCTTCCAAATGAGAAGTCTTAAAATGTATTATAAAAAAATATATTTTTATTTTATATATATATATATATATATATATAT
>ML677335.1:18402686-18433985 GCA_007922305.1 Dermatemys mawii | reverse complement strand
CATATTCAGACATTTCCAGACAATGTTTCTCTTTTAAACAGTAAAATTTTTTGGAATTTTTAATAGGTCTCATGCATAACAAATGCCAGTGGACTAGAGGTGGCAATGACATAGGGCATTGAGGGTGTCCAATAACATTAAATAGAGTGGTAACAATGGGTCTAGCATCTGAACTACCAACAACCACAATTTAAAGAAAGTATCAGAGGGGTAGCTGTGTTAGTCTGGATCTGCAAAAGTGACAAAGAGTCTTGTTGCACCTTATAGACTAATAGATCTTATGGATCATGAGCTTTCATGGGCTAAGACGAAATTGGTCTTAGCCTACGAAAGCTCATGATCCCTAAGATATGTTAGTCTATAACAGGGGTGGGCAAACTGTGGCCCGCCAGCTATTTTCATCTGGCCTGCGATCTCTGGCCTGGGGCATGGGGCCAGAGGCTCCGCGCTCCCGGCCCAAGAGCCGGGACAGATTGCCTCAGGTTCCCCACTCTGGCCGGGCCCACCTCGTGCACCCGGCCGGGGCGGGCTGACCACAGGGAGCCGGGGGGCCCCGCCCTCCCTTGCCGGGCCCAGAAGCCACATGCCGCTCGACCCTGTGCTCCCTGGCCAGGGGCCGGGTGGAGCGCGGGGAGCCGCTCGGCCCTGCGCTCCCCGGCTGGGGCCGGACGGAGTGCGGAGCTACGGGGCCCTGCAGTCCCGGGCCGGGCCCATCCCACGCTCCCTGGCCAGGGCGTGGTGGAGCGCGGCGAGCCACTCGGCCCCTACGCATCCTAGCCGGGGGCTGGATGGAGTGCAGGAGCCGCGGGGCCCCGGACCGGGCACGTGATCCCTGGCCGGGGCCAGGTCGAGCTCGGGGAGCCGCGGGTTCCAGCACTCCTGGGCTGGGGGCCGGGTCCAGAGCGGGGAGCTGTGGGACCCAGTGCACGCTGGCCGGGGGCCCGGGTCAAGGAGCACCGGGCTGATTAAGGTAAGTTGAGGGCGGGGTGGTTAGTGTTGGGGGATATTGGGAGGGGCAGTCAGGGAACAAAGGGGTCTTAGATGGGGGTGGAGTCCCAGGGGGTGTTGGTTAGGGTAGGGGGATCTCAGAAGGGGGTAGTCAGGGAACAGAGCTGGGGGGGATTAGATGGGGGTAGGTTTCCCAGAAGTGGTGGTTAGGGTGGTAGGATCTTGGGAGGGGACAGTCAGGGAACAAAGAACAGGGGGATTTAGATAGGTGGTGGGGTTCCGGGGCAGCAGTTAGAGTGTGGGGGGACCTCCAGAGGGGCGATCAGGGGACAAGGAGCGGGGGGGAGGTTGGATGGGTTGGCAGTTCTGAGGGGGGCAGTCAGAGGGCAAAAAGTGGGTTGGGGCTGGATAAGAGGTAGGGTCAGACTTCCCTACCCGGCCCTCCGTACAATTTTTAACCCTAATGTGGTCCTCGGGCCAAAAAGTTTGCCAACCCCTGGTCTATAAGGTGCTACAAGACTCGTTGTTGAATTTAAAGAAAGAAGTTTTCAGTATTTCCATTACCCTTGAAATAGTTGGATAAAGCCTGGTATGCGACTGTGCGTCTGGACTACTAGAATCATACAAGAATCAGAGGGGTAGCCGTGTTAGTCTGGAATTGCAGAAGTGACAAAGAGTCCTGTGGCACCTTAAAGACTAACTAAAATTTTAGAGCATAAGCTTTCGTGGGTTAATACCCACTTCGTCCTTTTATCCTCACACACAATTATTTCAAATTTGGTGACAATATATACCTCCAGACCAGTGGCACCGCTATGGGCACCCGCATGGCCCCACAGTATGCCAACATCTTTATGGCTGACCTGGAACAACGCTTCCTCAAATCTCGTTCACTCACGCCCCTCCTCTATCTACACTACATTGATGACATCTTCATCATCTAGACCCATGGGAAAGAAACTCTGGGGGAATTCCACCATGATTGCAACAGCTTCCACCCCACCATCCATCTCAGCCTGGACCAGTCTACACAGGAGGTCCACTTCCTGGACACCACGGTGCAAATTAATGACGGCCACATCACCACCACCCTATACCGAAAACCTACCGACAGCTATGCCTACCTTCATGCCACCAGCTTCTACACGATCCATTGTCTACAGCCAAGCACGGAGGTACAATCGTATTTGCTCCAACCCTTCAGACAGAGACCAAAACTACAATACCCGCACAAGGAAATAAGGACACGGATCAACAGAGCCAGATGTGTACCCAGAAGCCTGCTGCTGCAAGACAAGCCCAAGAAAGAAAACAACAGATCACCACTGGCCATCACCTACAGTCCTCAGTTAAAGCCTCTCCAAAGCATCATCAGTGATCTACAACCCATCCTGGACAACAATCTCTCACTTTCACAGGCCTTGGGAGGCAGGCCAGTCCTGGCCTACAGACAACCTGCCAACCTCAAGCATATTCTCACCAGCAACAGCACACCGCGCCATAATAACTCTAACTCAGGAAACAATCCATGCAACAAACCTCGATGCCAACTCTGCCCACACATCTAGACCAGCAACAAAAAAAGGACGAAGTGGGTATTAACCCACGAAATCTTATGCTCTAAAATTTTAGTTAGTCTTTAAGGTGCCACAGGACTCTTTGTCACTTCTAGAATCATACAATATCTGTACCAAAGAGGACATGCAGTCAAAGCAGCAGTGACATATCAAGGCCGTGTGTCCTTTGCAAAATTCTCTAAAAGTACATAAAATATTTCATCAATATATGATTCAGATCAAAATTTTCCCTTTGACTCAAGAAATCACCTCAGAGTCAGAGAACATTATGTTTTGCGCAGTGTACATATAGATGTTTTGCGCAGTGTACATATAGATGTTTTGCCTTCCTCTTAAGCATCCAGGGTAGATTACTGCTAGAAGTTAGATGTGTCATTGCTTTGTTCTGGTAGAGTAATTCCTCTGTAATATTAGCACTTAGCTCATTTTTCTGAGTAATTACCCAACCTGTAAGGTGCACACTGCTTTCAGGAATACAAACTGCTGTAACTTAGTTGTACATTCACAATGAGTCTGGAGAGCAGGCCACAACAAAATAGTCACTGAAGATTGTTTGATTTAGCTTATTTTAAAATCATAGGAAAAGCTTCTTCCCATAAAATTCTTAAACAGCCCAGGCATGATCTTGAGGACGGGCAGAACACACGTCAGAGTACATGTGAAGAGGTGGCTTTAAATCTCACCATTGCACTCCGTGCACAGGGTCCTGTCCTGCACAAAGCTCAAAGTAAGAGTATCCTAAGGGTTGCTTTAATTTATCCCTAACACAAACAGCCTCAAGGAGCTAAAAAGCAGATGGGGATCATTGTGGCATTGGCTCAACCTAGCCATGCCTGTAGTATCCTCAGCCATCCCAGCAGCAGACAGACTGAGGGGCACAAAAGCCTGTTTGTCACCACTATGCTAATGAGGGATCACGTTTACACAGTGAGGATCCTCTCTTGTCCATTTACACCAACTTGGGTCATTTTGCTTTGGTGCTGTGGCTACACCACACCACAAAATGTGGTGCCTTTATTCCTAAGCATCATAGAAACGTACGACATAGGCGAGAAGTATCATAGGCCTGGTTAGGCTGTGTGTTCCCAAACAGTCTAGCGTGGTCCTGCCCACACTCCGCTCCCAGGCCAGGCCAGGCCCCCTCCTGCAGTTCCCAGAGCACTCTGCCTTGGCTGGCCCAGGCCGGCTGGCCTGCTTCCCACAGGAAGTCAGGGCCACCTGGCACACTGGAACACAGCAGTCAGGACTGCTGCCACTTGGCACACTGGGGCTGGCTGCACAGCCCAGAGCACCAGGGCTGGGGCCTTGCCCCAAGGCCACCTGAAGTTGGGGGCCACGGTGGGGGTGATCTGGGCTCCTGCAGGGGGAAGGGGCACAAAGAGGGAGCAAATAGGTTGGGGCAGGGCCTTGAACACAAATGGAGGAGCTGGGGGCTAGCCTCCCCCAACATCTGGGTCACTGGCCATCCATGATGTAGGGCTAGAAAGGACCTTGAGATGTCATCAAGTCCAGCTGTAAACCTAAACCATCCCTGACTGGTGTTTGCCCAACCTGTTTTTAAACAGCCTCCAATGAGTGGGATTCTACAACCTCCCTGGAACCTTACTCAAGAGCTTAACTATGCCCTATAGTTAGAAAGCTTTTCCTGGTATCCAACCTAAATCTCCCTTGTTGCAGATTAACTCCATTACTTTTAGTTCTCTCTTTAGTGAGCATGGAGAACAATCAATCACCATCCTCTAACAGTCCTTAACATATTTGAAGAAATCTGATATCAGGTTCCCACTCAGTCTTGTTTTTCCTAAAAACTAAACATTACCAATTTTTAAAAACAAAAACAAAAAACAAACAAAAAAAAAACCACCAACCTTCCTCATAGGTCAGATTTTCAAAACTTTTTATCACTGTTGTTGTTCTCCTCTGGACTCATTCCAATTTATCCACATCTTAAAGTATGGCACCCAGAAATGGACACAATACCCCATCTGAGACCCTTCCAGTGCTAATTACCTCTCATGTCTTACGTTCAATATTCCCATTAATACACCCAGAATACTGCCTTTTTCTCTGCAGCATCAGAATGTTAACTCGTTCAATTTGTGATTCACTATAACCCACAGATCCTGTTGAGCAGGGCTACCGCCTCTCCAATTACTCCCCATTTTGTAGTTGGGTCTTTGAGTTTTCTTTCCTAAGTGAAATACTTTGTTGAACTCAGACCAAAGTCAAGTACAATCTGTCAAGGTCATTATGATTCTAATTCTGTCCAACAAAGTGTTAGCAACTCTACTAAGCTTGGGTCCTCTGTAAATTATAAGTCATTCATCACCATATTTACTAGTATCAGACCCAGGACAGACCCCTTTAGAGACCTCACTAGCTATACCCTTCTAGTTTGACAGCGAACCACTGATAACTATTCTGAGTACAGTTTTTCAATCAGTTGTGCGCACACATTATAGTAACTTCATTGAGATCCCATTTCCCTAGTTTGCTTATGAGAAAGTTATATGGAACTCTCCCAAAAGCCTTAATAAAAATATCACATTGGCAAGTTTACTGGCTTTGTGGCTAGGCGGAGAAGCAGTCAAAGAAGGAAATTAGATTGGTTTGAAATTATTTGGTTCTTGTCAAATTCATGCTGGCTATTTCTTATAACCCTATTATCCTCCAGGTACTTATAGCAGGAGCGTAGCCAGGTATGAACATCAGGGGGAGCGAGCACCCCAAAAAAAGGCACCACTTCCAGGGCCGGCTCACATGCAGCGCAAAAAAATCTGGACTCACGGAGCTGCCGCTGAAATGTCATCGCCGCCAGACAAAGTGGCGAAGCTCGTATGTCTGCCAAAATGCCCCCAAAAGGATGCCGTTTCTTTTCGCAGTGACTTGAAATGGCACCACTTTGAGAGTTTTGGCCTCGGGGGAGTGGCCGCTCCCCTGAAGCCCACCTACCTATACTACTGACTTATTGTTTTATTATTTGCTCCAAGATCTTTAAAAATACTTAAACTAAACTGATTGGTCTGTAATTCCTCGAGTCCTCTTCGTTTCCCCTTCTTAAAGGTAAGTACTGTGTTTGCTCTTCTACAGTATTCTGGGACCTTACCCATTCTCCAGGAGTTCTCAAAGATAATTGCTAATGGTTCCATACTGCTTTGGCTAGTTCCTTAAGTACCCAATGATGAATTTCATCAGGTCTGTTAACTTGAATATATCTAATTTACCTAAATATTCTTTAGCCTGATCTTTCCCCCTTGTTCATATTAATTGTTTTGAGCACCTGGTCATCCTTAAACCTTTTTTTAATGAAGGCTGAACACTTCAACTTTCTTAATGCCAGCTATTACCTCTTCTTCCCCATTACTACACTAGCCTTTTTCCTTTTTTTTTTTACTAATGTATTTTTTTTTTAAAAAAAAAAAAAAAAGCTCTTATTGTCTTTATGTCCCTTGCTAAGTGCAAGTTGTTCTGTGCCTTCACCTTTCTGATTTTGTTCCTACATGCATGTGCTAGTCTTTTCTACTGGCTAGCAATTTGTCCACATTTCAAAAAGGAAGCCTACAAAAAGTGGATTTTCAGATCATTAAAGAGCCCCTGGTGAAGCCACATTGTAATCTTATTCTTCCTATCATTCCTTTGTGTCAGGATAGTGGGGGGACATTCTCAGCTAGCTTGAGATACCAGCCATTTTATACAGCCTAAGTGGGATAGAGTGACCACAAGAGCAGGAGATAATCTGGCCTGGGATCTTTACCTTTCCATTGGACAGCCACAAAGACAAGCAGACATCCTGTTCTGTTCAGCATCACATCTGAAAGCTGACATTTCTAATAGTACATTGTTGCACTGCTATTACACCACAGTGACAGCATTTGATTAAAACCCAAGGGATTGGAACCCACAACCTTTTGCTACCAGCAAAAGTATACTGATGCTAGTGAATTTCACTGTTTAATAGAGAATGAATGGATTTCCCTGTGTACATAATTGTACTTTTATAACCAAGATAAACCACATTCAGTTTAACATTGTATTACTTTCCCACTGTGGTTACTTTTAGATGCTAATTACTGTCAAACAGGGTGGTGAGTTACATGGGCCCATGGTATCCAGGCTCCAGCAATGTTCAGGGCCCAGAGTATCGGGCCTGGATCCACCAGTGTTTGTGGCCGGGTTTCTCCCCCGGCTCCACCTGCCACCTCAACCCCCAGTTGCTGCTTGTGGGCACCTCCCCCAGTTCCCAGGAGTGTCCCTGCCTTAAGCTGGGAGCTGCCCTTTGCAGCTCCACACTGTTCTCTACTCTGCTGGCTCCAGGCATCAACTGCTGCCACACAGTCCTAGTGTCGGGCAGACTGACCCTGACCCTGCCCTTCCATCTTGGACCCTTCCCTTTTTGGGCAGGATCCTCTACTAGCACAGGGGAGGCCCCCCACCACCTCAGGGGCAGCAGGTAGGAAGCCTGCCCTGGCCCCGCTGTCGCCCCAGAGCTGCTCCAGGTAAGCCTGGCTGGAGCCCACACCCTGAGCCCCTCCTGCACCCTAACCCCCTGCCCTGAGCCTCCTGCTGCACCTTGCACCCCTCCCTGCACCACTGCCTGAGCCCCCTCCCACACTATGCATCCCAATCTCCTTCCCGAAGCCCCCATCATGCACACAACCCCCCACCCTTTGCCCCAGTCCCATGCCCTGAGCTCCATCCTGCACACTGCACCCCTTCCCGCACCTCCCTCCCAGACTTCAACCTCCTGCCCCAGCCCCATAATTATGGCCCTGCAAGCAGTTTCCCCACCCCGATGTGGCCCTTGGGCCAAAAAGTCTGCTCACCCATGCTGCATACCAAACCTAGTTTCAAGTTAGACAGTTACAGGGTCATATTGACACCTTTGATCCATCTAAACTGATACAAATTTATCATTTAGAAATTAGTATATTACTTTATACAAACATTCTGAACTAGAAAGAGCACCTCAGTCTAAAGATTTCTGGTTTACTTTATTGCTATTATAATCACTTAAAAATATGCCTCTGGTCCACAAAAGATGTACGCATTTGTCTTCAAAGAACCAATTTAGTTTTCTAAGGGATTCAACTAAATCTCTTGTATATATTGTATTTTTCCCAAGGCTATACCACCAATGGTTTTTTTTTTTCAATGCATAACTCTTGTAGATATAAATAACTTGTAGAATTTCCTCTTCATAGAAAATGAATTTGTGGGTTTTGGCAGATTTCCCAATTTTATGCTCACAGCATAACATAAAAAAGGCAGTACTGGGTCAGACCAAAGTATCCTGTTTACCAACAGTGGCCAATGCCAGGTGCCCTGGAGTGAGTGAACCTAACAGGTAACGATCAAGTGATCTGTCTCCTGCCATCCATCACCACTCTGACAGACAGAAGCTAGGGACACCATTCCTCTTTAAAACTTTGGTAACTGACAAAAAGTCATTCTGCTTCTTACCAGAATGTATTGAAAGGTGCTGTGTAAATTTACAGAAAATACTTACATAAGAAAAATGACAGCCCTAATAAAAAATAATTAAAAAAAATTAATCGTGAATTAATTGCACAGTTAAACATGGTAAAACTTTAGATCCTGTAAGTCCACTCAGTCCAACTTCTTGTTCAGCCAATCACACAAAGAAATTTGTTTACATTTGCAGGAAATAATGCTGCCTGCTTATTATTTATGTCAGGTCTCCTAAAAGTAAGAACAGACATTCCCATAGCTCTGTTGTAGCCAGCGCTGCAAGATATTTACGTGCCAGATGCACTGAAGGTTCATACATCCATTCAGGCTTCAACCACCATTCCAGAAGACATGCATCCATGCCGATGATGTTCATTTTCATTAGCTGAGTCAGATG
Source organism: Dermatemys mawii (assembly GCA_007922305.1). Classification (NCBI taxonomy): domain Eukaryota; kingdom Metazoa; phylum Chordata; order Testudines; family Dermatemydidae; genus Dermatemys; species Dermatemys mawii. The sequence continues at coordinate 18,425,594 of ML677335.1, read as the reverse complement.
CCACCAGCAGATTGATTTTCTTTTTCAGTTGTTCAGGTTCTGTAGTTTCCACATAGGAGTGTTCTTCTTTTAACTCTCTGAAAGCATGCTCCACACCTCCTCCCTCTGAGATTTGGAAGGTACTTCAGATTCTTAAATTAAATGCCTCAGTGTTGGGCTGTTGAGGTGTTCTTCCCACCACAGGAATGTTAAATGTTGTTATATTATAGTCAGTATTTCCAAGCAGCCCTGTTGTAGTTACCTCTTGGATCAAATCCTGTGCTCCACCCAGGACTAACTCGAGAATTGCCTCTCCCCTTGTGAGTTCTTGTACCAGCTGCTCCAAGAAGCAGTCATTTAAAGTATAGAGAAATTTTGTCTCTGCATTTTGTCTTGAGGTGACATGTACTCAGTCAATATGGGGATAACTGAGTTCTTTATTTTGATAAATAGAATTCTTTATTTTGATAGCCTCTCATCTCCCTTAGCATTTCATCGTCACTATCACTGTCCTAGTCAGGTGGTCGATAATGGATCCCTACTGTTATATTCTTATTAGAACATGGAATTACTATTCATAGAAATTCTATGGAACAAGTGGATTCATTTAAGATTTTCTTTCACATAGTGCCACTCCCCCCACACAACCTGTTCTGTCCTTCAGTTATATTTTGTACCCTAGAATGATTGTCCCGACTCCATCAGATTTCTGTGATGCCTATTATATCAATATCCTTCTTTAACACACGGCACTCTAGTTCACCTATCGTATTATTTAGGCTTTAGCATTTGTGTACATGCACTTTAAAAACTTTTAACTGTTTGTCTGCCATTTTCTGATGTGTCATTCTTTTTATGTGAATTTTTCTCGTCTGATCTGGCCCATACTTTAGGCTTCAGTCAGGAGGAGAGGATGGAAGAAGATAGAGAATCTCTATCAAAAGACTCTCCTCTTAGCGGGGTCTCTGGCAGATCCATGCCAGATTTCTCAATTTTAAATCTGCAACAATCAGCTTTCCCTCATCTTCGTTTAAAAACTGCTCTGCAATATTTTTAATGTTAAGCGCCAGCAGTCTGGTTCCACTTTGATTTAGATGGAGCTCATCTTTCCTGTATAGGCTCCTCCATCCCAAATGTTTCCCCAGTTCCTAATAAATCTAAACCCCTCCTCTCTACACCATCGTCCCTTCCATGCATTGAGACTCTAAAGCTCTGCCTGCCTACCTGGCCCTGCATGTAGAACTGGAAGTATTTCTGAGATTGCCACCATAGAGGTCCTGGATTTCAATCTCTTTCCTGGCAGCCTAAATTTGGCCTCCAGGACGGCTCTCCTACCCTTTCCTATGTCATTGGTACATGTACCATGACCTCTGGCTCCTCCCCAGCACTACACATATGTCTATCTAGATGCCTTGAGAGAGCCACAATCTTCGCACCAGGCAGGCAAGTCACCATATGGTTCTCCCAGTCATCACAAACCCAGCTAACTAGGTTTCTAATGATCAAATCTCCCATTACTAACTCCTGCCTTTCCCTGGAATCCCCTCCCCTGGAGAGATAGCCTCAGTGCAAGAGGATACCCCAACACCATCTGGAAGGGGGGTCCCAACTATGGGAAGATTTCTCTCTGCTCCCATTGACTGCTCTCCTTCCTTGAGCCTTTCATCCTCCTTAACAGCACAGGGGCTGTCTGACCAGAGGTGGGACACATCTACAGAGTCCTGGAAAGCCTCATCAACAAACCTCTCTGACTCCCATAGCTGCTCCGGTTCCACCACCCTGGCCTCCAGAGCCCATACATGGTCTCTGCGAGCCAGGAGTTCCTTGCACACATAAGCCACTCACCCACAGGGTAGGTCATCGTACATGCCACACTGAGTGCAATAAACAAGATAACCTCCACTCTGCCTCTGGGCTTCTGCCTGCATTGCCTACAGCTACCTAGGCTAATGATAGGGTTTTTGCCTAAATCAAGAAGTTTTGATTAGTTTAGTTTAAAGGTTTTAAAAAATGGCAAGTGTACCTCACCCCCTTCCAAACTCCCTCCCGAAACTCCCTGTAAGCAGCCCCTGTTCACAAAGCTCCCTAATCACTGACTCACTGCTTTATAAAGCCCAAGACTTCCTGATAGCCCCACTCCCTGACTAAGGCTCAGCCAATGAACAGAGGCTTCTAGATTTCAAACCTGGTTTAGACGCTCACAGCTTCCAGCTCAGGGCCACAGTACACAGTCCTTCAAACAGACACACACACACACACTACAGCCAGCCACTTATCGTAAGAGTCCAGTATTTGCTCCTCCTTCACCCGGAGAATTCCCTCTCAAAACTCCCTGTTAGGGCCCCTGTTTGCAAAGCCTTACAATGCCCACTACAGAAGTGCCATGTGACGCCTGTTCTCACTTTCAGGTGACTTGTAAATAATAAGCAGGCAGCATTATCTCCCGTAAATGTAAACAAACTTGCTTGTCTGCGTGATTGGCTGAATAAGAAGTTGGACTGGGTGGATTTATAGGCTCTAAAGTTTTACTTTGTTTTATTTTTGAGTGCAGTTATGTAACCAAAAAAAATCTCACTTGTAAGTTGCACTTTCAGGATAAAGAGATTTCACACAAGTATAGTAGTGCAATGAATTGAAAAATACTATCATTTTTACAGTAAAAATATTGGCAATCAAAAATATAAAGTGAACTCTGTACACTTTGTATTGTGTTATAATTGAAATCAATATATTTGAAAAAAAATGTAGAAAAACATCCAAAAAATCTAATAAATTTACAGTGGTATTGTATTAACAGTACAATGAAAAGTGTCATTGTGATTACTATTTTGAGATTAATTTATAAGTTAGTTGTGTGAGTTAATGGTGATTAATCAACCACCTTAGTTTTTATGGTCCCAATCCTATTCTCAAAGACAATGGAAAAATTCCCATTTTTTTTTTTTAATGGGAATAGGATTGGGCTCAATATACACTGTACACCCATTAGCTGTTTACTTAGTTTTACACAAAGTTTGTATTTTAGGATTTCCACAGGGACAAATCGTACAGTCTTCAGAAAACATAAATCTGTTTTTGTTTCTGACAATATTTTTTTTAAATCATATTTGTTTTTAGTATGGGAAACTATCCAGTATAAAGTTTAACAGTTGGTAAAAGAGCACTCAGTCATATTCCCTGATTTGATTCCAACCAAATCAGACGTTAATAGCATCTTTAATAATAAAACCTGAGTGAATTGTTTGGCCAAAGCTGAGTGAAGTAAGGTCCAACATTCAATGGCACTTCTCTAGAAGCTAATAATTTTGGAATATCAAATCTGATCAAATAGAAGAATTTCGGGGAATGTTCTAGGCATCAAGGGGCATGAACCTGTTGATTTTGGTGCAGATTGGAACAGCATGAAAGCCTGATTCATAGGGAAAATTAGGACTCCCAGACTCCCTAGTTGTGGGAAACTCTACTGGTCTTAAGTTTCAATATTTAACACACACACACACAACTCAATTTTGGTCAAATTCAGTCCTTTTAATGCCTGATGCTATTTTATATATTAGCATACAGCCTGTAGGAGATCAGACTGGAGGCAATGAAAAACAGGCAACTTTCACAGATAGGAAAATAAGACTTATCACAGGATTGCCTGACCAGTTTTCCATAGTAGAAAGCTAATCATCTATCCCCAAATATTTGCCAATTATTTAAACTTCTTTTAAGCTATGAGAAAAATGTTAAACTGTCATTACTTTTAATTATAAATCTTTGAGGTATAGCAAACCTATGGCCTGCTCACTGTTGTCATTCTGCTCACTGTTGTCATGCAAGTAGTCCCATTGACATTAAAGTCTCTATTTGTCTGACTAAAGCCATCAAAATTCGGCTCTCGATCGGTTATCTAGCCCATGTGATCCAGCTATGGGACAAAACAGACAGGAATGACTGGTTTTTAATCCCAGCTCTAACAAACTTGCTGTGTGAGCTTGGGCAAGCTATTTAACTTCTCTATGACTCAACTTTTTCCATCTGCAGAAAATCCTCAGAGGGTTGCTGTGCACAACTTTTCATATGCAACACATTGTATGTGCTCAGTATTACTACTAGTCCCCAAAATCCAGACTTCATGAGTTTAGAATTACAATAGCACCAAATCCTGCCAATCTTACTCAGATAAATAGTCTCATTCATGTGAACAATTTTAGACCGAGGGTCAACTTGTACCCAAAAAGTCTACTATACAGACTCATTCCAGTATTATTCATCCATACAACTAAACACTTGCCTTCTAAAATGTCTAGGATCACTTTTCCTAGTCCCCATGATGCACTTTCAGGACCCAGATTTATTAACTGTTATTGATTTGATTAGTCCTTACTCATGTTAGTTAATACACTTTTAAAGGTGTATTAACCAGTCATCTGAAGATGTCTGCTACTTCATTTTGAAATCACAGCACACCAGATGTATAGCTAGCAAAAGCGGATATGGCCAACTACTGCTGGCCTTTAAAGCTCCTCTAAATTGCAGGTTTGATCCCATTGTGTCAATGGAATTACTTCCAGTAAGGCCCCGTGTGCATATTACGGGTTATTTTCTGTTCTGTATACAGCTTCCCCACCCCCACCCCCCACCCCCGCTGTCATAGTTGTTTCACAGAACATCCCAAGCTATTTCAAGGTTTTTCTGTCTGCTAGTTTAACTAATTATATAAGCAAAAAGACATGTTTTCCTACCAAACTGCACATAAGCCCAATATAGTATCTTCTTTGCCTGTAAAATGTATGTGAAACTTGTAATTCAGTCACTAATGATTTCAATAAACTAAGTCTAAAAATGACAAGAGTATCAGTTGTACTTCCTCATACAGTGCATTATCTAAGCACATGCACAACTGGAAGAGTGTGACAAATCATGTTATATTCTATCATAAACAATAACTCCAGAGGGGCAAAACTCACTGTTTTCATTTTTCTTTGTTGACATGACAGTATTCTCTCTCCCCCCTAGTTCTGAGGCTCAAGTTAGAAATGTTATCAAAGCCATAAATTTATAGATTTGACTGGACAGTTAGGATGAACAATAGTATATCACCAGAAGATTTCACATGGTCTCAAAAGGTAATATCCTTAGGCACAAGGCTTCATGCTACTGTTCAAGAAAATATCAAGTATTTTCCTTGAGCAAGGCATATTTATCACCTGTAAAATTGTGGACAATTAAAATGGAAAAATCACTCTCTCTCACTGTAATAGTTACACTGTAAAATAATGTTAATTTAGAATAAAAGCATTATTTAAGGTAACTGTATAGAACTTTCATATTAAATGCAGCCCAATGCACTATGTTATGCAATCATCACTAATGTGTACAGAAAAAAACCCCAAGTGATTCATGGGATGAGAAAGTAAGCTTGAATTATTAGAAACAGTAGATATATTAAAACTTTGCCAGGCTCTCTCTGTTTTACCATACCCTGTACAAGTTCTGAATTTGTTTCGCTTCAAGTCACATCACTTCCACAAGCTTTACAGTCAATTTATTGACCATACAGTTTAATGTGAGAAGTAGTCCTAAATATGATAATATTACCACTGAAAATCATGATGCAGGGCCCCTAGCCTCTGTTGCCAGAAGCTGGGATTGTGTGATGGGGCATGGATCACCTGTCTGTTCATTCTCTTTGGGACACCTGCCATTGGCCACTGCCAGAGGACAGGATACTGGGCTTGTCTGACCCAGAATGGCCATTCTTATGTCCTGTGACAATCATTCAGATTCCTTCATACCAAATTGCCAATGTTAACATATTACAAATTAAGCTTACCTATCTCAATTTGTGTGATTTTATCCATGACATTTAGGTACAACAAATGTGTGATATGAATATTTATTCCTAATAAAAGTTTATTTTTTCTAGGATTAACTTCCCTCTGTAATTAATGTCTCTGGTCCTCCAGACATCTTTATTACACCTACTGTGCTTTATGTACTATATATCTGCTGAATACATTTTCATATGTTAAGATAGAGAGGAAAATAGCAAAGTATTGACATTGATTAGATGAAGCTTATTTTCATCAGAGGTATTTCCAATTATATTAAACATTCTTCTCCCATATAAAGCCTTTACTTTTGCCATTCTTAGCCCTAGAAAATTATTAAATTACACATTTAAATGGGCCTTATCAGAAATAATTAGAAGCATCTAACCATTTATCAAGGAGTTTACAGTAAGGGGCAGAGATAAGCTAGCAGTACCCTCTATCAGCCTGAATCCAGACAGGAGGAGAGCTGGCAAGGTGGTGGGAACTGGGCCAGAGTTTCAATGGAAGTTCAGAGAGGAGGGAGTAAAACATGTATATACCTGAATTCTGCCTGTTTTTGGCCTCACTTTCCCAGATTCTATGGGTCACTCCTACTCTCCCAGAAAAATATAGTCCTTGGTGCATTGGGGCACAAGAGGGCAGGCAAAATTCTTATTCAGAACCTGAATATGAGCAATTTCTTTTTACCCTAACCCCCAAACTATGCAAGCTAAATAGTAAACAAGCGTAGCTGCTCTTACTTTACTGTGGAATTGAGAGCCACTGACAACTTTTAGCCTGTGCGCCAGAGTCAAAACCATGTTTTTCATGCCGTAGGAGTGGTTACACAAGTTTTCTAAACACACTGGAATTTAGAGTAAAAGTTTGTGTCGCTCCAGCTTGGATTAGGTGCTGGAACCATTTTGGGAGGTGGGAAGTGTATGAGCAGGGCTGGGGCAAGGTCCAGGGCTTTTTTTCTTCTAGCAGTAGGACTGGAGCAGCAAGACTTGTTCCCTAAATTTTTATTATACCCCTTTTTTTGCGTGGGGGAGGGAAGAGAGGGCAGAAAATTGACACTACACTATCGGACTAGACCCAGGTAGTGCTGTCTCTTCCCAGGTATCGCCACCTCCTTCGCTTCAGTAGCGCCTGAGAACAGAGAGAGAGAAGCATGAACCCGAATGTTTGTAATTAACGAGACTGGGGCTGGGCTGGGGCTGGGGCTGGTGTGTGAGAGAGAAAAGGGAGATCTAGTGTCGAGCTCCGGCTATTTGCCTTAAAAGGAAAAAGATTATGGAAAAACTTCAGCTGGCAGGAAAGAACGGGGCGGTGGGGGGGGGGAGAAGAGGAGGGAGGGTGCTCCAGTCTGGAGCTGCGAGGGCTGAACGTCTTTTTGTGATGCAACCTAGGAGTCACCATCGCAAATCCCCAGAGCTGCTCCGTGGCAGAAACGCTGCCCCCATCCCAACGAGGGGAATTAGCCACCGCAGGATACTGATGACTTGCAAATATCAGGTCTGAAGGGAGCTTTGAATGTGAGCAACCTTCTCCCCCACACTTCCCCACAAAACAGGCCAGGTCTTCTGTTCTTCCCCACCTACGACCAGACCTTTAGGTAACCCAAGTGCCCCAGCTGAGGTGGGGTGGAAATCCTAGTATCTGCTCTAGCGCTGCTCCCCATCAGCAGCCTCTCCCTCTGCCCCTTCTACACACAGTTCGGGTCGACTCAGCAGGAGAGTGCGATCTGCCGATCTCTCCAAACCCTTCCACAAAGGCTAGCTCTGTAGCGGTTCTTAGGTTGCAGAGAGACAAAGGGGCCTTCCTGAACCTGCCTCGCCTGTTACTGCTCACAGTGCTAAATGTACAGAGAAAATCCCCGTGCACTGTCTAGGAGACTGACCAGTTGAAATCTCTTGCAAGCAGCCGAGCCCCCTTCACACCGGATACTAACAGGAGAGAGCAGGAGGAGGCAGCAGCCGCAGCTAAACAATTCAGCCTGGAATTTAAACGCCAAAGCTGGGATTGCATCATTGGCTCCCTCTTCGAAAGCTTTAGCTACGGGCGTGTTGCCTAGTAAGCTGGAAAGCGGCGTTCAGGTGCCAATGAGCGCGTCTGGGCTGACGGGCGAACATCGCCCCTTCGTTGGCACGGGCAGGCACCTAGAGGAGAGCTGGCGAAAAGACCAGCAGTCTAGCGTTAGACACTGGTTGCTAGGATACTGTGGAGAGCCTCCATTGCTAAGCAGACAAGGAAAAAATGTGCCCAGGCCTTAGCAGCCAACAGTAACAAAAGAAACAGAATCTGCTTCCCCCAGCCCACCCCCATCAGGAAACCAAATCTTCGTCTTCGGGGACACTAGGAACACAAGCCTGGAAATGGGGCCCCAGGTCAGAGAAAAAAGGGTCATTTGTATTCTAGTGGCAGCAGCTAGTGCCTCTATATTAAAGGATCTGTGTTTCAACTGTAACCCCCTTTTCTGGGGTACAGAATTTGGCTGCCCCCCCACCAGCTATCCCGCTACCTCCTCTCAGAAGAGCTTATTAGTGTCTTCATTGTTCTCGTGAAGATGGAAGAACTGAAAGGACTTGGATGATTTTCTCCTAAATGGCTATTAATGAATAAGTAAATTAACACACATAACTACACTTCTACCTAGAACTGCAGGGAAATGTAAGAACTGCTGCAAACCTTGAGCCAAACCCTATGAATTAAAGAGCACGCTGCCCTTCACCTCATGTTAATGATTCCCACCTTTTATTAAAGCAGTGTGAGCTCTACTAATTGTAAGAGGGCTATGGACCTGCGACAGGGTTATACAGCACTGGATTAATTAATAGGATGAGATGCGCAAGGTTTCACAATGGAATTAGTACTTTGTGGAAGTGTGTATTTTAAAGTACAATCACTTTTCCACCGGAAGAGATGTAACAATCCTCTCAGTCAAATGTTAGTCACTCAAAACTACACGTTATAGTTACATTCTTAAACCATTGAAAAAATGCAATCAAACAGCTACAGTAGGAAATCACCCCCTTACCTAAGGAGGCCAGAGAGAATTAGAAGCACACTCTTGTGAATTTGTTCCCTAAATAAAAGGACACCAGCAAAGTACCTTATTCTGATGTGATTTCATGACAGGCACGTCAATATTTGGAGACCACAGTGAACTAAATTTCTTATTTCTTACTCTCACAGCTGGATCTGGATTGCCTTAAATCTTGCACAAAAAGTAGTTCTTATGCAAGACATTATTTCTGTGAACTCTGAATCGCGCTTTCTATATCACTAGAGTTTTTTCTTTAAAAATCCATAGCCACGGTTACCAAACTTGATCTGATTGTATACAAGGCTGTCAATCTTGGAATTAATGTTTTAAAAGTGATGACTGGTCTGTTGATTAGATTTAGATATAAAGTTAATGTATATACAGATATTTTCACGAAATATCTCCACATAAGATGCGCTCACATTTACTTGCTTAAAAAAGTGGTTATTTAAACCCATGTATATAAAACAATTGGGATAGTCACAATCAATAACCCAAATATTTAACCTATCAAACATTTATTGCATTGTGTCACTTTCCCAGAAGAACCATTTCAGTGGGTTTATAGCTCCCTTTCAAACTTTCAGATCTGTTAGCCACTTTGCGGGGTCCCTCAGTGTGGCTGAAGTGAAAAACAAACTATTATTCCTTGCTTATTCTGCTCACAAGGGAGTCTTCAAAGGCTTTTCAATGGGAAAGTGCATAGAAACTGGAATGAATACAATGACCACGTGTCAAACTGCTGGAGTGCCCTGCTTCATACTTCAAAAATGGGGTGGGGGAAAGAGTAGTACAATAACCGTTTTAGCAACCCATAAATCCCACCCCCTTCACACCGTAAGGAAAATGTCAGCTATAAACATTAGACAGATTTGACTTAATGAGGTCCCTCTCGCCTTCCAGCCTTTAACTAGCTTTAGGGAGTGCAGGCGGGGGCGGAAGACTTCCCAAAAGCAGGGATTTCGAGTTTTAACTCTTATCAGATGAATTTGATGGTTACAGACGAGACAAATACATTTGGACACGTCAAATAATTAAACAAAACATTAGTCAAGCAGTGAACTGAATCTAACAGAAAGAGGCTACATTATTGTAACGTGTACAAGAGACTCAATGCTAGTTTTGGGTATACATTTACTTAGCAGATTTAGGAGATAATTCCCTCTAGCAGATTTGCTCCACCCACACAAATTCCTACTCTCCTTATGGTCCAGGAGAATATTCTAAGTTAGTATATTGAATCGCAAACCTTTTTAATATCAAAAATGAAAAGCATTTATTTCTAAAATGACTTAAAATAATCGTGCGGATAACACACGAAACCGCGTGTGGTGTTTTGATACAAGCTATGAATTAAAAAGTATACAAGCCCTTTCCTGATTATGGGACCAAAACACATCAACATTTATTGGGGAGTGGAAACCAGTAAGCACTGTATGGAGGATGTAGTCTCTCTTCCATACGTGCTCAGTTTTCTCACTTAACCCAATTTGCATAGTCTGTGACGGCAAGTGTGAAACGAGGATAGATGAGCTCCCAATGTTATGTCAAGCTTGAAAGATTTATTGCAACTTTCCCTTCATCTAGTGTGTTGACAACCCAAACAGCACAATGGCGAAAGTCACTGAAGTAGCTTTTTTCCCCCCCACTGAAAAAGCTCTAAGCGCTGGGAGGAGCAATAAAGAAAGGCAGGGCATTGCTCAGAACGGGAGTCTGATAGAGACCTGCGCATTGCTTCCAGCCTGAGGATCTTCCCCGTTTTTCCCGTGGTTGGGCAGAATGGCACACCTGTTCCTCACCCGCCAACTTCTCCTCCCCTTTCACTCCACATTACACTGTCAGCAAAGCTCTGATCAGCTTTATTTTTCGTTGCTAAAAGATCTCTTGTGGGCGTTGATCGATGTCCACCCCAAACTAATTATCCCTCATTTTATCTTTTAATTCATTGAAATTTCTTCATATTTATTGCTTCAAAGCCCTTCCATAAAATCCACTAAAATGCCATATAACTATGAAGTATCCAGGGAACTGTCCGTTTATCACCTTCTCCTTAGCCAAATACGCCTAAGTAGACAAGGCCACATGCCTCATTATAGGGGTAGGAAGGGACCTCATTAGATACACAGGTATGTCCGCTAATACATGACATTAATTTACAAGACTCAGTGAGAAGTGGGATGAGAACTTGTGTCGCCAAGTAAGCGTTGTTAGCGGAGCCACAAAAACTGCTCTTGGAGCTCAAACAAAAAAAAAAAAAGATCAGCAGACACCCCCTTCTAAACACCAGCCGCCGCATTCCCTGCCCCGTCTGAACACCTTCCATCGCTCCACACTGACTGGGAGATCCTGGATGACGAGCACCAGTGAACACACTTCACATACCTGAACCAAGGACGACGGCCAAATGTTCAACAGTCTAGTTACAGCTACAACCGTCTAGTTACAAAATGAGGTGGACAAAGACTATTGAGGATGGGAATCAACAAAACAAGCAAGGAAATAAACACTTTCCCCCTCAGCCCTTCACTCCCGTTGTGCGTACACAGTGTAGCCGTTTCTCCAGTACCGCGGGGCAACATGTGCTCCACTTCTTAGCCACAATGGGCTCAGTGTATACATGCAATGCAACTTTTAACCTCGGAATTTCCTTGGCTGTGTCAGTTGTATCAACCTCAGTGATGACTGAAATACAATAGCGGGTGTTGTGTGTCGGGTTTATATTTTAAGTCTCCCCTGAATATCGATGGGGCTTGGCTGCTAAGCTACAGCCAGGAGCCACTTTTTATATCCAAGTTATGCGTCCCGAAGGATGATGTTTAAAACCTAAAAATGTGCAAACTTAGCTACCTGACAACAGCGCCAGCAGCCACCGCTCACATACAGCCTGGACCCCTGGAAACGCGCAAAGCAATTGTGCAGGGCGCTATGAAACCAGTAACACTCTGGATCTGCGTCAGATAAGACCTTTAAATCCCCCACACTTGTCAGATGCAATACCAAATCTAAAACAAAAGAAACCAAGAGAATGGCTTTCCCTTTCTGGATGCTAGCTATCAGCAGCTCAGGAATTAGCAACACCTTTGGAGGGGGGAGGGGGATAATCAATTAGCCTACACCTTAGTCAGGATAGCAAATGCTATCCTGCTTCATAGAGTTCAAACGTCAACCATTCAGCAATGCGGGCAAATTCAGGGCAGAGACCACGAGCACAAACACAGACATTAAAACGTACCACACTGGAAAAGACAGTCTAATGCAGCCCTTAGTGGGGTTATTATTTTGGCAGGGCAATTTTACCCCAGGAAGAGGGAGAATGCGCGTCCCCCTTTCACGGTCCGGGAACTCCGCTCACAGCGGGGTCGGGAATACCTGGACACCGGACAAAGACGCGGCGCACTAGGGATGCGGGCGGTTACCGGGGCTGGAGAAATGTGGCAGCCCAAGAGAAGCGCGAGGAGGACGATTTCTGAGAATGAGAACAGAAATGGAAAGCAGAAGGTGCAGGACTCGTCTACACAAGTGGATGGACAGACAATACAGAGACCATTCAACTACCAAAGACAGGATGCACACAACGCTTAAACCCTGCTTACTGTGGGCTCTTGGGGTAGAAGGGAAGGGTGACATGGCTGAGATCCTGGATGTCAAATGCGGTGGGCTCGGCTGAAATCGCCTGCCTCTTGGTCCTGTGTTCCCCCTGCAGGGTGCTGGAGGTTTGCTGCTGCGCCTGCTGGGTGGCGGGCCGGATCACCGAGCGGTACTTGTCCAGCTCGTTTTGGAGTTTCTGGATCAGTTCATCCTTCTGATCCAACTCCAGCTCCAGCTCGTCTATGAGCGCATCCCGCTGCCTCAGCTCCTCGATCTTCTCCTGCAGCGCGTATTGTAAATCCCGCAAGGTGCCCATACTCCTCCTCGGGCCCGAGGCGCCTTCCGCCGCTGCCTGGCGCTCCCCCGCTCCCGGCAACTTTCCCCGAAGTCGCCGCGGCTTCCCACTTCAGCCAACTTTGCCGATCGCTCCGGATCGACCTACCGCCGGCAGACTCCGCTCGCCCTTTAAACACGCCTCCAGCCTGCGCCGTGCGGCGGGGCGAGTTGGCAGCGAGCCGCGCCGAGCTACGGAAGGAGGATCAGCGGCATCCTCTTAAACGGACCCCCACCGGCCCCGCTCTCCCGGAGGCTGGGTCGTGGAGGGTGATTTCGATCCGCCTGCGTCAGGCTAGACAGGAGAGACACAGAGCCCAGGGGAGGGGGGAGGGGGGGGCAGCGAGAAAGGGGCGGCTGCAGGATGCCGCTGCACAGGCGCTGCCCCTCGGCCTGTGTCACGGGTCGGGCCACTAGACGGCCAGCGAGTTCCCCGAGCCCCTGCCCCGCCTCGGTGTTGGAAGCGCGGGCACCAGACGGCGAATTTGAATCCCAGACGCTTAATTGTCAAGGCCCCGTTTTCGGGGCACGTTCATCCTCCGCCAGGGCTGCAGTTCGCTACGCTCTGGCTGTTACATCCTTTACACTCCCCCCAATAAATAAGCACCTTATAACACTGCCAAATCTACTCCACCTGCCGAACAGGCTTGGCGGTGGTTTCCGTTTCCACCCAGGGCAGTTACAGTGGAGGAGCTCTTGGCTTCCCCCCTTCTTAGGCATTCAGATTTTACAGCCAACAGTTTGTTCATTAATTCACTGTCACCACAACTATTGGAAATAAGCAACCCCGCTTAATGTTGCGCACGCCAGTAAGTCACTTTGAAATGTAGAAGAAACCTAAACTCACATTTAGCCTGAAACAGACGGCTAAGCACAAGCTCCTTGGGGTGTCTCTTGGCTCTTGCCGGGGGTTTGGCCCACATCCCAAACTGCACAAGGTGAATATAGAACAGGTATAACCCCTCCTACTACATCCCCCTTCCCCAAAAGCCTGTACCCTGGCACATCCTGGTGCAGGGATGCTTCAAAAACCAAACAAAATGCGGAGGTCCCTGGATTCCTGGTGGATCCTGCTAGTCTTGGGCATCAATCCCCCAAATCCCACTACACACGAATAGAGAACAAGCCCCTAGGCTCTGGCCTCTGATGCATTCTAATAGAAGAGCATTAAAATGGTTCCAATAGCTGAATCCAGTCAGTTTTTATCCCTCATCTCCCAAATTCTACAGTGTCAGTAGAGAATGTGTGTTATTCTCCTGCACTAAAAAAAGGCCAGACCCAAACAAATTCCAGCAGAACAGTGCAAAGAACCGGGCCTCTTGAACCTGCCACTTTTTGACTGCAACCACCCAATTTCCACTGTCCAGTAAAGTCACAAAATCCTTTGGCCATAAATCCCCATCTCGTAAAAGAAAAAAACTTGGCAATAGCCTATGGGATCTAGGTGCCTATTTGGCTTTTTAACATGCTCCTGTGCCAGGATGTATTAGATGATATTTTTAGAATGGAAGAGGAGCAGACACACTTGGCTTCTACACTTGCAATAGAACTTTTTCCAGATCTAGCAAAACTCAGGCACAAAATGTGTGCTTTAGCTTTGTCTTGCACATAATGTGCTTGAACATAGATTTTCTTGTCTAGTAGGAGCAATGATAGAGGTTTAGACAGTACAACTTGAGGGTTGGTGCCAAAAATGGAAGGATCCAGCAGTGCCCCATTCACAGGCACCATGTGTGTTTATCATGATCATACAATTTAGGGGTTTAGGGACAGAAGTTGCTGAGATCCAGGTGCTGGATGTGAGTTTTTCACAGCCTTTACGTACCAGGATGCATTGTGGTTCAGTTTTTTGTGAGTACAGTAGAAGTAGCTACATCTGTTTTCCTTTTAGGCATTAGAATTTGGGGGGGGGGGAAGGCCCCAAAATTGGCAGAAAATAGCAGGTGTGGGCACCCCATATGGGTGTTTGCAGCAGTGGTGTAGTAAGATGGGTCAGGGCCCAAACTTTGCTTGGGCAGTAAGAGTGGCTAAACTTGTTCCCTATTTTAAAAGTATAACTCAGGACACATGATTGAAAATATGCAAGATACTAGCAACTGCAGAAGGATCCAGTTTTTAATCTTTTTCTGTTTATTACAGTCATTTGACTGAGTTCACAATCCCAGCTTTCCACCTGCTGATGGTCTTAACATATTAAGAAGAATGAAGAGCTAAAAAAACCTCCAGAAATCCTTTCTGCAAACTATTGCTTTAGCGACTAGACACTTACCATAAATATTTTGTGAGCCTTTGTGCTGCTTGAATATATTTGGTTCCCTATATATTTTTTCCAAGGAACAACTTTGGGTTACACGTAATATTCAAATCCCATTTCAAATAAAAATGCAGCAGTTTAAAATCTTTTGGCTGCATTTGTTAAACCCAAGAGTGATACAATTTTCAAATTATGGACATTTTCTGAAGTGCTTTAACTTCAAAACCCATTTTGATGCATATTTCCCCCCATTTAAATAAAACCTGCACAATTTAATTAGATTAACACCTAATACTATCATAATATTTCAATTTTAAAGTTAAGCAGATGCACTCTAGCTGTTAAATTAGAAACCAATGTAGTACATGTTTATTTTTTCATTTTCTTCTTTATAAGACACAGGCACCTAGATAATGAGATTAAGGCTGTTGACTCAAGCCAAGACTCCAAAACAATTGTTACACAACATGGACATTGTTCCATATAACTTTTGAGTAACAAATAAAGTATATAATTCTTTTATTTAGATTTCATTAACAGTGCATAACCTACAATCTAAATATCTGTATGTTTCTTGCAAGAGAAAAGACATCCATGAAATTACACTAGATCAATAATGCTGGCAGAGGTGTAGAAGGTCAGGACTGATGTATTTTATGAAGCATCACACACACGATGCTCTGAAATAGGTTGACAGCAATGGTTACAAGAGTGCACACATCTGCTTACTCTGTCACTTAAGCCATTGCTATTGGCATCTCATTTTTATGAGCAATAAAATTGGTTACTTTAAATTTCTAAAATAAAAAACATGATTATGCATAAAGGACAGGCTCTTGTGGTAGCCAAGGAAACCATGAGATCCAAAGACAGTCTGAGTAACACAGTGCAGCAAACAAATAAATGCAAGGATAATCTTATTCCAAAGACTCCCAATGCACTTTACCAACAATCAGCCAAATCTTGCCAGGTCAGGGCTGGCCCACAACATTTTGGCACCTGAGACGGGGAGCTCAAATGACGTCCCCGTGCCCTCTCACTTGGGCCGAAACTTTGAAAGGTCTCTTGTGCCCTCCTTCTCCCAGCACTGCACTCCACCATCTCTATGCATCTAGAGCAGTGAGAATACATATGCTCCAGCAGCAGATGCAATTTTCTACATTCTGGGTCCTAGTGATGCCCCTTCCTCCCTAATCTGGCGCCTGAGGCAGCCGTGTCAGTTTGCTTCATAGTAAGGCCAGCCCTGTGCCAGGTGATCAGCTCTGAAGACTGTTGACACTAGCTTAATAGCATTTGTTTTCTGATGTCCTAAGGACACTAAAGGGCAGTTGTGAAATCAGCATGGATCTCCTTTTTTGAATCTCCTGGGCAGCTCAGGGGTTAGTGTTCTCAGTAACTCTTCTGTCTTTGGGAGACTTGGAAGGCTGTCCCACTCAAAAATAATTTTTAAAATATTCCACACATAAAGGTGCTTGTCACACGCAGCCCTGCCTAAAGCTCCCCCAGTAGCGGGCTGCATCATGACAATCACACTTACCTCAGTTTCTCTGCATCACAGTCCCCGCAAATAGTTTGAAGTGTTTTTCTGAGTACAGATAGCCCTTGTGGATTTAAGTTATCAGAAGAGAAAACCCTGTGTATATGAAGTCCCGGCACCTTAATCTAGGCAACACATCTAATACAACCTCAACGTCCCTGATCACACCCTGGCTCTCCAACACAGCCCCAGCAGCACTCACCATACCCTGGCTCTTCCTTGTAGCCTTCTCCCATCCTTGTAGCAGGGTAGCCACTCCAGCCCTTCTAATTGGAGTACAAGTTTGCTCTTCCCAGCAGGAACTCCCACAGCCTCTTGGCTAGGAACATCCTGGCTTTCTGGTGGTTCCTCTGGGTCCGGCTATCCAGCCCTGGAAATATCAGTGGTTCCTTCACTGCTCCCCACCTTCAGCCTGCAAAGGCTCTTAGCTCCAGCTTATAGCCAATAGGCATTGTCCTTCCTTTATTTTCAGACTTCAGCCCTTTCCAGCCTTTGCTCTCTCTGGCTCAGGAAGGACAGCAGACTGCCCTTTCACTGGTGTCTTAACCCCTAACCCTTTTCAATCCTCTACCCCTGGCTTTGGCCCTTGAAAGTCAGCAAGCTGGTCCCTCCACTGTCTTCCAGATCATTCTTTTTTTTTCTAGGGAGCTTTTCTGCTCTCTGCAGTTTTCCACACAGGCTTCCTTGATTCACCTGATTTTTCTTGACTGACTCAGCAGAATTCTCACTCACTGGGTCACTCCCTAATCTTTTATAGCCTTCAGGTGCTGCCCCACCTTCTTAATTGGCCAGAGAGAGAACACCTGTTCCAGTACAGGGGTGCCAGACCTGCTTCATTTGCAGGGGGCAGCAACCTTATCACAGTGCATTAATCCCAATTCTCTGTGCATTTCATAAGTATTAATTGAATAATTTAACATTTCTACCTTCCATTTGAGGAATCCTTATGAGGCACCTATCTTAGAGCTCCATAGTGTATAGCAAACCACAGTGGAAGAATGAGACACACAAACGAAAGGGCCTACAGTTAATGAGATCATGTGCAGGTAAGTGCCCCAAGGTAAAATTCTGAGTTTAGAGTAACCACTTAGTTTTCCTTAAGTAGCTGCTCTAGATACTGCACACATTACATGTTGCTATACTCCTCATTGGTAAGGCAATGATCAAATGAATGAAAACAAAAAGGCAATTTATACATAAGTCAACTGCAACTTCTTTGAGGAACAGAACCAATTCTAGCTGTAATCTACCTGAAATTTTTGGCAGGGTAAATCTTTTGTAATAGTAAGCGTTCTTGTGGACCCCCCAAGTCTATTTCAGATCACATAGCTGTAATTTCATGTCAAAGGGCCAGTACCAACACATACTTATCAACTAACAAGACTGCCAATCTTTGGCCCTAAAGAATGAGTCCACCACAAAAGACGCACACCTTTGTTCCTAAAAGTAAAGATTATATGATGTCCCTTTAAAGTTGGGGATGGTCCTTATTTTCCTAAACCTGCACCAGGATGCAGAATAGTCCCTATTTTCCTAACTCCTCTGTTTTAAATGGCATTGCTGCTAACCCTTTCTGCAAGGATCATCTGTCAACAGACACAGCTAGCACTTTCACTTAACTGACATCCTCCAAATTGAAGACATATTTCAAAGCCCTTCAATCAAAGTGAAAATATGCACCTCTTAATGGTCAGATTTGACATCATCAGGCTGGAACAAGCCAAAGTAGCTGAGAGATAACCCAGGATCCAGAGCTGCATGGTTGTATGCATGCCTAAATATCCTCCTCCAGCTATTTTTTTCTGGGTTAATCTATTGCAGTCCTGTTACTGGCTCCTCTCCAAACTATCTGTAGGAAGAGATCAGACTACAGTTTTAAACAGGAAGCAGGGTTTATGAGATCTGAACTGCTGGGAGTTTATAGGATATTTTCCCACAAGCAGTAGAAGTAGGGATACACAATGCCAGGGTTCTGTATATAAATATCACACATCTCTAAATGCCAATAGAACAGTGCCATTTATGAAATGGAATACGTTACTATTTATACAGCACTCTACATTACAGTTTAAGTCAAAAAGTGAAGAGCAAACACTATTAAAACTACAGGTAGCAATTCAGATATGTAGTGTGTAAGTAAACTGGAATTTGATTCACACTGAAATTTTAGCAAAAAAAGTGCTATATTATCCTTGGTGACAAGTGGTCCTTAGTTTTACATTTCATCAGAAAAGGTGCATTCTGTCCCATCTGAGAGAGGATACCTTGAGCTGTGCAGTGCTCCCTGATACCATTATTCTGGGGCGCTGACTCAGAGCAAAGAGTGCCACCTACTGAAACACTGACACCATTTCCCTGCATATGAGTATTTCCTGAAGTCTCCAAGGAGGGACTAACCAAACCGGACCTGGCTTCACAGTCCAAGATGTTGTGTCTTCGAATTATTATTATACCCTTAAATTAATAAACTCTACAAATGTTACATTCTGGATGCCCTGCACTAATAAACAAGTAGGAGAAAGAAAACATGTAACCTGACCCTCAGTCTCTCCTTCTGGTACACCTACACAGAGGGTATCCAGAATGTCTGTGTTTTCTCTACTCCAGCACAAATGGGGTGTTGAGGGGAGGGGTCAGTAAGGTCATAGGCACTCCACACTCTAGAGGAGGCATGGTCAGGTGGGTTTTGGCTCTGGCTGTTCCCAGTGCACATTTTCTTGTAAATGGAGGATAGTACTGAGAGGAGGGGGAAGAGAAGCACACGTTATACCTTATAAAATGGTTTAGCATTGTCATTTCTGAGCATACTCTCAGTGCTCTCAGAAGAACTCTGGCCATGGTTACACTGGCACTTTATAGCGCTATAAAGCCCCCACGAGCGCTATAACCTACTCCCCGTCCACACTGGCAAGGCACTACTAGCGCTATAACTGCTGAGTTATAGCGCTATTATTAATCCACCTCCTCATGGGGAATAAGGGCTGTAGCGCAGCTGCTGTAGCGCTACAGCAAGAATGTGGACACCCACTGCGCTACAAGTAATCTCTGGAGATGCCTAGAGCCATTTAAGGCAATTGACGTCTCTTCCCTTTGTTTTGAACTCGGCTGGAGGAATGTGGAAGTACCTCTTTAGAGTTTCTTTCTTAACTCAGCAGATAAGCAATGCAAATGTTTAAGGAGGGAGCCTGTGTGAAAACAAAGCCCTCTGTGAACGGAGGCTCACTGACAGGCTTTCAGAAAAACGGAAAAACCACTGTCTCTCTCCCTCCGCATACACACAACGCATCCCCCCTCACCCCCCTCGTTTAAAAAGCACGTTGCACCCAGCTGAATGCTGGGATACCTGCCCTAATGCGCTGCTCTTAATGCCGCATTAAGTGCCCCAAATGTGGCCATGCTATACCACAGGAGCATCTGAGTGTGGACATACAATAGCGCTATACATATTACTGTATAAGGGGACCGCTATAACCTATAGCGCTATAATCTTGTAAGTGTAACCATACCCTCTGTCTGCTTGTGTCCTTCACAGAATGCCTCCAGCAACTCCCATTCAGGCTCTACATCTCCTCCCACTGTTACGGCACAGCACAGCCTCTCAAAGCTATAAAAGAGCTCTACAGTCTGAATCAGATTAATGAACTAGGAAGCAATTCAACTATAGGAGTTAAGAGTGGGGCTTCTCTTGTTACTGGTTCATTGAAATCTACTTTACTAAGACTAAATTACAACTACTCTCCCTTTTTTAATGATGGCAGGCAATGTATTTTTCCTTTTTATCTTCCAAATAAACATCATTAGTTCATGATATTTATGATTCAACATTGAGGAAGTTTCTGGACTTTCTTCCTTTTCACAGTAAGCACTGTTAAATGACTATATGGCTAATACAAAACATAACTAAAGTTCTCTACCTCCTCCCCTTGCAAGAACAAGAAACAGAGAACACAGCTGTCCAGAAGAGCTAGAATATTTTGCACTGAAGAGTGCACCTTAAACACCAATGATTCTTACATGCTAGAAGTCAATCAGTGCCTCATGATTTAATGTTATTATCTTATGGGTGTAGGGGGATGCAAGGTCCTTTTTTAGTATGTGGATTCTTTCAGATATCAAAAAGGAACAATTAGAGACATCATTTGTAAAGAACATGCATGTTCCAGTCTGCTAGTCCAGGAAAGCCACCCTGGTGCAAGGATCATTTTGAACAGATAAAACCAGACAATACATGAGAAAAAAACCCTCAAGATCTATTAAATTAAAAAAGAAAACCTGGACAAAAAAAGCTTGCTGCAAAGAAAATGGGAAAATAATGGTGCACTATATTATAATTAGTAATATACTTAGCTTTTGATATCAAGTTACAGACATAACAGCAAAAATAAATGCCCATATCATGTAAGAGAAAAGGGTAAGATTTTACTACTACATAATTGCACAGAATCATCTGATGGATGGATCCTGCTTCTCTCACCTCACCCTATTCTAAAAATAAATAATAATAATTAATAATAATAATAAAAAAAATCAGATTTAGATTTCTTGTATTCTTTTATGGACCTTTGACCCATAGAAGTTACATGCATAAATGACAGAAAGCACCCAAAAGGAGATTACTGCATTGGTGAGATTTTTTATAAAGATTAAATCCCCCCTTCATTTCACCCCTTCCGGAGATGAGCCTGCACCTGCAAATCCTGGTTGGGGGATGGGCAAAACAGAAAATGGGGAACACTAAAATTACGGAAGCGAAACTGGCAAATTTCCTGAGATGCATAAAATTTTAAAGTTGAAATATTTAAAATATGATATTAAAATATTTACACTATTTTGTGAAGTTCCTGATGAAGCAATTTTATACACATTCAGGGATCCTATTATCCAGTCCTCCCCATAGAGCACCATAATTGTCCCCTCTGAGTTTTTTTCTCTTACTAAGAAAAAGGCCCTAATCTGCCTGCATGACTAAAGCAGCTACAGATCCTCTACAATCCACTTTGCCTCTGCAGTCACACAGGCTGTTTGTTACTCCCAGTGGCTCTTTCCACTTGAGATATACTCATGTAATACAACCAAAGCACTTTTCTACGAGGGTCCCCTAATCCTTCCCTCTTTCACCAGGCACATTGTCTCTCTCTCTCCACCCATAGAACGCTAACAAGGAAAACGTTCTGGGTGCTCTGCGCATGTTCAATGGCCCATGATGAGTAAGTAGGTTCTTCCCTGACTGGCAGGCTGCCAGTGAAGGTTGCTAAAGGACCAATCTGCCTAAAACACTCCACCAGCTAACCCCTCTGTTAACAGGCTAAATATATCATCAGGGCTGGCTCTAGGCACCAGCAGACGAAGCACGTGCTTGAGGTGGCACATTATAAGGAGTGGCATTCTGGCCAATCTTGGGGCGGCACATTCCAGCTGCCTTTTTTTTGTTGTTGTTGTTTTGGCGCTCTTGCTGTTTAGGGCAGCAAAAAAGCTACAGCCAGCCCTGCATATCATCTAGGAACAGAAAAAAAGACACACTTTCATTGGAAGATTTTTCTATAGGGCCACACTAACACTAAGGGTAAGACAAGCAGGGGAGAAGAGAGTCCCCTTTGATCGGGAGAGTCTGACAGACACTAATGGGTCCCCCACCAACTCAGCTGAGTGTAATTAGAAGCTTCCATTCTGTCCCCTATAATTGGCAGCTGAGTAGGCTGCCTCATCAAGATGTTTGTGGCTGTTTAGTGTCCCAAACGGATGCTTCATCTTTCTCCATTCTTTTGGGGCTGTGAAACATTTGGAAGAGAATAATTCCCATTCCCTGCATAGCTACCCCATGGAGGCACAGGATAAACTGAAAATAGAGAATATTGTCAGCCCTTTAAGGGCCAGGGAATTCGACAGCCATTCAGCCCTGTTCCATAATCAGACCCAGCATGGAAGGAATCAGGTGATCCCTGTAGAGGGTTGGCAGAGAGGCACTGCTTGTACAAGAGAAATGGGCTCCTGAGATAGGCACTGAACAGGGGGATTGAAGAGAAGAGTGTGTCCTCCTTTCAGTGCTGAGGGAAGCTAGGGGAAATTATTCTGGGAGATTTCGCCAATGATGAGCAGAAGAGCAGCTTTATTTTGATGCTTTAAGTTTGATGTTTGAAGAATAAAACTGTGTCCTGAAGGAAAGGCACGAAGAGACTCTGGGTGTGGGTCCCTCTCTGGCACCTGGAGGAAGGCCAGCAGTCTCTACTTCCTGGTAGACAGAGCCAGCTGTAGGCACTAGCAGATGAAGCACATGCTTGGGGTGGCACATTATAAGAGGTGGCATTCCCGCCTCTCTTGGGGTGGCACATTATAAGAGGTGGCATTCCTGCCTCTCTTGGGGTGGCACATT